>CM068367.1:151150869-151750869 GCA_034769895.1 Magicicada septendecula
TTTTTATGACGAACGATAACTGCCGAAAATTCAATGAGAATCAAATAATTTTTTGCACCCCCTGAGTTGCAGAGAGCTCAAGGTCTATTGATTTTGGTGAAGATCGGTTAAGGGAAAGGGGTAGTTTACCTGCAACATTTTATGTTGTAACAAGAGAAATGTTTCCATGACGAACGATAACTGCCGCACATTCAATCAGAATCAAATATTTTTTTGCATGCTTCCCTGAATTGTAGAGGACGGAAGGTCTGTTGATTTTGGAGAAGATCGGTTAAGAGAAAGGGGTAGTTTACCGGAAACATTTTATGTTTTAACAAGAGTAAAGTACTTTATTTTTATAAATAAAGTATCCTGATAAGAAGCTCATAGTAATCCACTGTAGAAACGTAGATGAAATATCTATAAATGAAGAAGTTAGGAGAACGGGGTGGGGGTAATTTTCTATTATTAAAAATTATAGTTGAAGGTGTAGGGGAGAATTTTTTATATGTGTACTATGTTATCGGCAACAAAGAAGTAGTTTTTTGTTAAAATTGCTTCCCGGGCTCTTTAGCCGTAGTCCTATGTTTTCTGCAAAACCAGACTTTTCGGCAGTGCCATCGACTCCCATCATCGGTGAAAATCGAGTGCGAAAACGTGAGGTGGTGGTGGTATACGTTAGTGAGCACAGTACTGTGGTTAATGCTGAAGCAATAAGTAGAAAGACGTAGTTTCTATGGAAATATTTCATTTCGAATATGATTTTAAATATAAGTCTTAGAACATGGAAGTCATGTATGGTTCTCCATACCGATATTTTTTTTAATCAAGGGTAATGTTTTACTATGGCAAACGATAACAGCCGCAAATTCTAACAGAATCAAATAATTTTTTGCACACATGCCTTATTTGTAGAGTTCTCAAGACCTATTGTTTTTGGTGAAGATCGATTAAGGGAAAGGGGTAGTTTACCAGAACGTTTTATGTTTTAACAAGGGTATTTTCTATGGCAAACGATAACAGCCGCAAATTCAAACAGAATCAAATAATTTTTTGCATACAGCCCTGATTTGTAGAGTATTCGAGACCTACCTATTATTTTTGGTGAAGATCGGTTAAAGGAAAGGGGTAGTTTACATGCAACGTGTTTTTTTATCAAGGGTAATTTTTTTATATGGCAAACGATAACAGCCGCAAATTCAAACAGAATCAAATAATGTTTTGGATACAGACCAGAATTGTAGAGTTGTCAAGACCTGTTGTTTTTGGTGAAGATCGGTTAAGGGAAAGGGGTAGTTTACCAGCAACATTTTATGTTTTAACAAGGGTAATTTTTTCTATGACGAACGATAACTGCCGTAAATTCAAACAGTATCAACTACTTTTTTGCATACCTTTTTGAATTATAGAAAACTCAAGGTCTGCCGATTTTCTTGAAGATCGGTTAAGGGAAAGGGGTAGTTTACCAGCAACGTTTCATGTTTTAAAAAGGGTAATTTTTTCTATGACGAACGATAACTGCCGTAAATTCAAAGAGAATCAAATAATGTTTAGCATACAGCCCTGAATTGTAGAGTTCTCAAGACCTGTTGTTTTTGGTGAAGATCGGTTAAAGAAAAGGGGTAGTTTACATGCAACGTGTTTTTTTATCAAGGGTATTTTTTTTATATGGCAAACGATAACAGCCGCAAATTCAAACAGAATCAAATAATGTTTTGGATACAGACCAGAATTGTAGAGTTGTCAAGACCTGTTGTTTTTGGTGAAGATCGGTTAAGGGAAAGGGGTAGTTTACCAGCAACATTTTATGTTTTAACAAGGGTAATTTTTTCTATGACGAACGATAACTGCCGTAAATTCAAACAGTATCAACTACTTTTTTGCATACCTTTTTGAATTATAGAAAACTCAAGGTCTGTCGATTTTCTTGAAGATCGGTTAAGGGAAGAGGGTAGTTTACCAGTAACGTTTCATGTTTTAAAAAGGGTAATTTTTTCTATGACGAACGATAACTGCCGTAAATTCAAAGAGAATCAAATAATGTTTAGCATACAGCCCTGAATTGTAGAGTTCTCAAGACCTGTTGTTTTTGGTGAAGATCGGTTAAAGAAAAGGGGTAGTTTACATGCAACGTGTTTTTTTATCAAGGGTAATTTTTTTATATGGCAAACGATAACAGCCGCAAATTCAAACAGAATCAAATAATGTTTTGGATACAGCCCAGAATTGTAGAGTTGTCAAGACCTGTTGTTTTTGGTGAAGATCGGTTAAGGGAAAGGGGTAGTTTACCTGCAACATTTTATGTTATAACAAGGGTAATTTTTTCTATGACTAACGATAACTGCCGTAAATTCAAAGTGAATCAAATATTTTTTTGCATACAGTCCTAAATTATAAAGAAGTGAAAGTCTGTTGATTTTGGTGAAGATCGGCGAAGGGAAAGGGGTAGTTTACCTACCACTTTTCATGTTTTAACAAGAGTAATTGTTTCTATGACGAACTATAACTGCCGCACATTCAAACAGAATCAAATAATGTTTTGCATGCATGCCTCAATTGTAGAGTACTGAAGGCCTTTTGATTTTTGTGATGATCGGTTAAGAGAAAGGGGTAGTTTACCTGCAACGTTTTATGTTTTAACAAGAGTAAAGTACTTAATTTTGATAAATAAAGTATCCTGATAAGAAGCTCATGATAATCCACTGTAGAAACGTAGATGAAATATGTATAAATGAAGAGGCTAGTTGAACGGGGTGGGGGTAATTTTCTATTAATGAAAATTATAGTTGAAGAGGGAGGGGAGAATTTTGTATATGTGTACTACGTTATCGGCAACAAAGTATTAGTTTTTTGTTAAAATTCCTTCCCGGGCTGTTTAGCCGTAGTCCAATGTTTTCTGCAAAACCAGACGTTTCAACAGTGCCATCATCAGTGAAAATCGAGTGCGAAAACGTGAGGTGGTATACGTTAGTGACCACAGTACTGTGGTTAAAGCTGAAGCAATAGAAAGAAGTAGTTTCTATGGCAATATTTCATTTCGAATATGATTTTAAATATAAATCTTAGAACATGGAAGTCATGTATGGTTCTCCATACCGATATTTTATTCTACAACATAACACCCATGTTTTTAAAATCAAAGGCCATCATATTCAATCGACAGTTTTGAAATTTGACAGTATCTCGTTTGTACGTAGGAAACAGTGAGAGAGAGGGGGGGAGTAGTTCAATAACTGTTTTAACAAACAATTGAAAAATATATAAATAATTTTCAGCCATGATATATTTTAATTACCCACAATATTTAGAAATAGATATTTTAAAATCATCACTATCAGAATCACACAGTAAAAAATTGATTAATAAAATTTTTCGCGTTTGTACAAATGTAAGTTTGAATAAACCAACAGAACTGAACATTGATGTTTTAATTTTGCAAAATAGTTTAAAACATTCCAAATACGTATTATAAAACAATACGTTATTGAAATAGGAAACGATTTCATAGTGAAATGATTTTGATTTCCAGATGAACTGCGTGATAATCAATCGTATTTTTAGAAACAAGATACGTCGGGAGACAAAATTAAAGTTTTACAGAGTTACGGAGGAGGTCCCTGTACAGTCCTCTGGGTATGAATTATCGACGACAACCATGAAACAAGTTAGTAAAATACAGGCCTCGGAAATGGTGTTGTTAAGAGGAGTTCTAAACTTGATCGTATAAAGAATGAAGTCATACGAAAAGACAAGTTTTCAACTTGAATGAAAGATTAAAATATTATAGACAACAGTGGAAAGAACACTTAGAAAGAATGTCATATTCAAGACAGGCCAAACAAGACTGGAAATATAAACCTTTAGGACACAGGTATGTGAGTAGATCCAGGAAGAGATGGCTGGAGGATCTTTAAAGACGGAAACAAGAAGTTGATTATGATTTCGATTTTTAAAAATATTTAATTAAAAATTTCTTGTTAAAAATTATACATATTGTACGTTCGTGCGTCATTGTGGCACGCGCACGTAAAAAAAAAAAAAAAAAAAAAACTTGAGGTAATTTCAGTATAAATATTAAATATATTATATACATCGAGAAAAGGACTGTAGCAAAAAGTGTTCGAATTGTTAAAACTATAACTTAGTTATTTCAGCTATATCAAAGTTATCATAAAAATAATTAGTTTCTTTATGTAAGTATAAAAATCGTATTTTCAAATGTGTACGGAATCAATTAAAGAATAAATTATTATTAAAACACAAATAATATTAGAATGTTTTAAAATAAAATACGTATTGAACACAGGGAGGAACTTTCTTTCGCTTAGCCTGCCGCTCTCTGTCACTCACTCTCTGTCCCTGTCTCTTTCTTTACTTCTTTCTTCCTATCGTTCTTTCTATCTCACTCCCTCTCTTTCTTTCTGACTGTACGATTACACACACACACACACACACACACACTTCGATAAGTACACTGCTGAAAGTCTAGTACTAACGGGACCGACACACAGTACATACATATATATAAACACATAGAAGGCGTTCCGTTCCCTGTAATTACGCGATCCATTTAACAACACATACAGTATAATTAGATATCGCTACGTTATATTCTTCTATTCTTGTGTTTCGTTTTAGGTCTGGATTAGATTTATTATTTACGTAGCGGTGGAGTGTCCATCCCGTCACGTAAGACATGACTTATTGCCGATCGTGTGGCTGGTTATATATCTAAATATGGCGTGACAAGAAGACATAACTCACTTATATGCTGCGACAAACCGTCACAACCCTTCAAAAATTATTTACTACGTCAGTGCGGAGCCGAGCCGAGCCGAGCGGCGCGCGCGGGGGAAAAATTAGTCGTGTTCAGAAACTACTGCGGTAATTTACAGTAGTAACCGGTCGGGGCGCACTCGCGCAAACAATTACACGTTTCATATAAACTTATGTATATGTGCACGGTGTGTATGTTTGGTCTGTTAAATGGTGTGTAACGCGACGTATATATAACGTGCGTGAAAATGACGTGCGCAGTTCACGAACTTGCAGTGCAAATAACTAACTACAGGAAAATATATTTTATCATACACGCATAGGTATACATACACACACGATAGTCATTCAATAAATAAAAGAGACAAACGACCGTTGTTTTCATACGATTTATTTAATAGACTTAATAAATTACGTATTTTTCAAATTAACTCACTGCTACATTTGAGAAGTTCACAACCGAGTTGAGTAAAGTTCATGTCATAGAATTTTGAGAAAACAGCCTTTGAAGATTATTGTAACTACTTCCCGGCTTTCACGCCGTGGTCCTATGTTGGTAAAAACAGACGTTTCAACCACTCCATTGGTGGCCATCTTCATGCCTGAAGGATTAAAAGTACTGACGGAGACCATTGTCAGACTTAGCCACAGTACTGTGGTGTCAGTACTTTTAGTCCTTCCGGCACTGAAGATTGCCACCAGTGGAGTGGTTGAAACGTCTGCTTTTACCAACATAGGACCACGGCCTGATCGCCCGGAAAGTAGTTATAATAATTACGACGCCGGCGTGTAAGCTTAAAGAATCAACCTTGAAGAATTTTCCTTCAAATAAAGTCATTCAACCTATGAAACGAACTGTTCTCTGGTGGGAATTAGTATAACTAATGGACCTGGTTTGCTATGGCAAACCGTACGGATTCTGGTGTGCACATTGCAGCCTCTTAACTGAAATTTTGTAAAAGGTGGGCTTGTGCCAATTTGGTTTCCAGCCCTTCAATTATACACTTCTCTTATCACTTTATTAATTTTTTAGTGCCAGACCCTAAGAATTCTTCATCGTGGTATCTGATCATTTTTATACTTTCTTTTCACTTCTTCTGGAGAACGATCAGCTGAAGAATTACAAAAGGACCGAATGCTTGAAGGGCAGACTTGAAGACGAAGATATAATCAAGAACTATACCGTTTCACCAAGAGTCTCAAAGGGTCAAACGTCATACAAACTACTAAATTTGGGCGGCTTCGCTGTCCCGGACATATTAGGCTTACAATAACGATATACCCAGAATGTTATTAGTTACTGCTAATATAGGAGTAGCTGAATGGGACCAGGCGAGTCAGTCGCCCAAGGTTGTGCTGGCTAGACGGCGTGAGGGAGGGGTGCTGAGAGCCACTGATCAGGGTGGGAACTCAAGAGTACAGTACCGCATAGGCCTAACATCGATCAAAGGACACATTGGTGGGTTGTAAAGCCGTTGGATTATGTGATATTTTCTCTTTGTACCTAAGAAAATTTACTACACGCAACAGTGTCTCGAGGAGTCCAAACTAAGTCTAATATAACGGATGCAAGTCTGGCCTATAAGGTGGACGTAACAGCTCATCCTCCCAGTCTGATCTTGTATTAGTTTCTAGCCTTGATTATGTCGACTGAGGACGAGCAATATCCATAAAGACGAAGCATTCATTTCGCGATACTTCAGTTCGCTATTAAGTGAGCTGACAACTTTTAGTATACGTCGTTGCACTGTAACTCCTCTGCTCCTCAATTAAGACCATTTCTCACGTGACCGATAGTGCTGAATAATCATTTGTAAGCATCAGCACACCACAACGTTAACCTAGAAACGTGGTTCAAAGAGTCGCGCAAATTTATTTTTTACTTTTATAACAACCACTGTACACAAAACATCTCACACATTTTGTTAAATTATCAATAGTAATAAACAACTATACAATGACTGTACCGTCGTCGTCATCCTTTACGGCATAGGCTAATAGCCCGTTCCTGTCTCATTGGAATTCATCCAAATCGTTTACGGGGTCTTCCTACACTTCTCTTCCTCCTTGGATGACAGTCAAGGACTCTTCTTGAAAATCTAGTTGGATCCATTCTCTCTACGTGTAACCGCCACTCCGTTTTGTAGCGGGAAACTTTTCCATTCAAGGTTTCAGGTATGCCTAGCTCCAGCCTAGTATGATCATTTCTGATATGATCTCTCCTGGTACAGCCCTTTACAGCCCTCAAGAACCTCATTTCCGCTCCTTGTATTCACGTCAAAATGCATATACCCATAAGTCTCAAAAGAATGTCTGTACCTAAATACAAAATTGTAGCTTTAATGTGTATGTAGACACATCGGCCAATGATTAAAAGATTGAGGATCCAGCACGCAAGAGCTGATCATTCTTTGAAAAATGTAATCCATGCGAGCTGTAAGAAAAGGACGTAAAATTTTGTAGAGATGGAGTTAAAACATCAATTCACATTGGTTAAAACCAACGTTTTTTCATCAAATTTTGATTTGTTCAATCCACATGTAAATATTTGCACGATCCAGACAATTTCTACATATTGCTTGACAACAGGTGAGTAGTAAAATTTCATTTGGGTTTACACCTTATGAAACCAAAAGTGTTGTCGATACAAGGTGTTCTTAAACAATGTACTTTTAGAAAGAACGTACCAATATTGAATGATTGGTTAATGTCGTATAGAGGTCTATTCAAATACGTAATTGTCAGTCTGGTGTTTCAGATTGATGACATCGATGTTGAATTGTGACTGTGAAAGTGATTTGTCAAGTGTTAGGCCTAAGAACAAAGTTGATGCGGCTGGATCCATCAGGCCAACGACTTTCACTGGGGTATGGAAACGTAAAACGAGGTTCGTTGATTAACGAAATCCAAATATTTGCAAGGGAAAGTTAAATATGAAGCGTTGAAATTATGCGAGTAGACTAAAATTATACGAAATGACGAGTATACGATCATAGTTTCATAGGCAGTAAGTAAAACGCAATATGTAATTTAAATGCAACGAGGTCGTATTTCATTTTTAAAATTATACCTATTTAAATGGTTAAAAACTGTCATAATCTGAAATAAAAAAACTCATACTAAAAAAAATTTGTGGCTGCTTTTAATGGATACACGTAATTTATAATAATATTAGTAAAAGAATTTAGGTAGATCAAGGAAAAGGTGGGAACCGTAACAGGCAGAATGCCTAGAAGAAGAAGAAGAAGAAGAATGCTATAAGTATAGCCTAGTATTAGTAATAGTAGCCTAGTATTAGTAGTAGTAGTAATAGTACTTTAGTAGCCTATAGTTAGTAATAAACTATACTAAATAATATAGCCTATACTGTATTTCTATACGAAACACTGTACCTTCCATATTTAGGTATATTAAAGAAGTCATATAATATAATATATATAATGTGTGTGTGTGCGCGTGCGCGTGTACATATATTCTTTGTACTGAAAATATTATTTTGGAAGTAGTCGGCGTACTCTTAACAACAGTACAGGCAAAATAGTTATAAAACAAGAGATGAATTATAAGTAGTAAGTTGCAGTCTTATAAAAATAAGAAGAATCAGTTATTCTACTATCAATTGTGTATCCAGCTTGAGTAACAACACATTGTAGGCTACGTAGTTATCGTAGTCATAAAACTGGGACCAAAACTACAAGAAAATCGTTAATAATTACACGAATATGTAACGTGTATCGTATATTATGTCTGTAAACATGTACACTCAGATTACATGCGTACAAATAGTTATATTTTCATTTATATACGAAAAGCGTAAATAAAATTAACAAGTTGATATTATGTTATCTTGATATTTAATAAGTACTCGCACATACACATTCAAGGGAATAATTTTCTTGTTTTATTTTGCAAAAGAGCCCCAGCTTATTCTATGGATAGGGTGATAGTCAGCTAAAAACACAATGAGATTAACAGACAGATGAGGAGAGAAAGAAAACAAGATAGGAGCAGTCGGAAAAGAGAATCGCTCTTCACAATATGCTCACTTTACATATCGGAAACTATTAGAAACCCATAGCCTAGATATCTCGGTTTCTTAACGTATCTACTTAAATAAACAAACCAAAAACGATATCTGTAAATCTTTTATCTGTAAGCTCTTTCGTGTTGTCTCCCGACGTTTTCAGAAACATGAATACAACCTTACAAAAAACGAAATCTTACAGGGATAAACCGTCCAAAAACCGTACAAAGAGAATTAGCAAAATTCAGACTACAACTACCTAAATAACTTTTCCGTCATTACTTTAATTAAACAATACAATAAATATGTGTTACAACAGCAGTAACATGACGGAGTAAAAACCACTAATTCCATGTAAAAATCGTTTAAACATCGTATTTATGTAATCTGATAGGAAGAAACGTTGTGGCCAACCGTGAATTAGAAAACTAATTACAACAAACCGTAGGAAATATTTCTATTCCGGTATATGTCCTGTTCCATCGCCGCTGCTACACGATTCGATCTCTTAACTGGTATTTTATTTGCTTAATCTGAGACCGACGATCAACCACCACACAACGACGACAACAACAACAACAACACAAAACAGACAAAAACAGAGAAAGAGAAGAGACACGACAACGTACGGTGGGAAAAGTTAAAAAACCACAACGCTAAGATGACGGTGACGATTATATATAAAAAAAGAAGATAGCCTGACGTTATCTGACGATTTTACGATTACCCGTCGCTGAAGCGTTTTCTTCCTTCTTTATTTTCTGATCCTGCGTGGTGTTTATCCTGAGTTATCTCTTTGGAAGTTACGTTCTATTCGGCTGCCACAAATTTATTACAAAATAATAATGAATAATAAAAATATCGGTATGGAGAACCATAAATGACTTCCATGTTCTAAGATTTATATTTACAATCATATTCGAAATGAAATATTTCCATAGAAACTTCTTCTTTCTACTTATTGCTTCAGCCTTAACCACAGTACTGTGGTCACTAACGTATACCACCTCACGTTTTCGCACTCGATTTTTACTGATGATGGCAGTCGATGGCACTGCCGACAAGTCTGGTTTTGCAGATAATATTGGAGTACGGCTAAACAGCCCGGGAAGGAATTTTAACAAAGAACTACTTCTTTGTTGCCGATAACGTAGTACACATATAAAAAATTCTCCCCTCCCCCTTCAAACTATAATTTTCATTAATAGAAAATTACCCCTACCTCGTTCACCTAACCTCTTCATTTATAGATATTTCATCTACGTTTCTACAGTGGATTATTATGAGCTACTTATCAGGATACTTTATTTATCAAAATTAAGTACTTTAATGTTGTTACAACAAAAAACGTTGTAGGTAAACTACCCCTTTCCCTTAACCGATCTTCACCAAAATTAACAGGCCTTCGGTCTGTCACAATTGATGAACGTATGCAAAAGAATATTTGATTCTGTTTTAATGTGCGGCAGTTATCGTTCGTCAAAGAAAAACTTCCCGTTGTTAAAACATAAAATGTTGCTGGTAAACTACCCCTTTCCCTCAACCGATCTTCACCAAAATCAACAGACATTGAGATCTCTATAGCTCAGGAAGGAATGCAAAACATTATTTGATTCTGATTAATTTACGGCAGTTATCGTTCGTCATAGAAAAAATTACCCTTGTTAAAAATAAAACGTTGCAGGTAAACTACCCCTTTCCCTTAACTGATCTTCACCAAAATCAACATATCTTGAGAACTCTACAATTCAGGGCTGTATCCAAAACATTATTTGATTCTGTTTGAATTTGCGGCTGTTATCGTTTGCCATAGAAAAAAATTACCCTTGATAAGAAAAACGTTGCTGGTAAACTACCCCTTCCCCTTAACCGATCTTCACCAAATACAGTAGGTCTTGAGTACTCTACAAATCAGGGCTGTATGCAAAAAATTATTTGATTCCGTTTGAATTTGCGGCTCTTATCGTTTGCCATAGAAAATACCCTTTTAAAACATAAAACGTTGCAGGTAAACTACCCCTTTCCCTTAACCGATCTTCACCAAAAACAATAGGTCTTGAGAACTCTACAAATCAGGGCTGTATGCAAAAAAGTATTTGATTCTGTTTGAATTTGCGGCTCTTATCGTTTGCCATATAAAATACACTTTTAAAACATAAAACGTTGCAGGTAAACTACCCCTTTCCCTTAACCGATCTTCACCAAAAACAATAGGTCTTGAGAACTCTATAATTCAGGGCTGTATGCGAAACATTATTTGATTCTGTTTGAATTTGCGGCTGTTATCGTTTGCCATAGAAAACAAATTACCCTGATAAAAAAACCGTTGCAGGTAAACTACCCCTTTTCCTCAACCGATCTTCACCAAAAACAATAGGTCGTGAGTACTCTACAAATCAGAACTGTACGCAAAAAATTATTTGATTCTGTTTGAATTTGCGGCTGTTATCGTTTGCCATAGAAAAAAATATACAGACAGATAGATAGACAGACAGACACACAGACACTTTTCGAAAAATGACTTTTTTTCATGTTTTGAGTGTAGTACAATCAGAATCTGGAATAATCTCGAACACGATTTTTTTTGCCATCACCATACTTCCATTTCCTTAAGGAACATGGAGGTAACAATAATAATATCGGTATGGAGAACCATACATGACTTCCATATTCTAAGATTTATATTTAAAATCATTTTCAGCCAAACAGCCAGGCTGTGTCTTACCTACCTTTTTATTGCTGTATTAAATGAAAAATATTATATTACATTAAAATGAAAAAATTATAAATTTATTGCCTGGCAACAAAATTATTTTATTTTTAACAATTACCATTGTTTCAAAAAGTTTAAATAAATTTTCAAGTACTTTACTCTTGTTAAAACGTAAAAGGTTGCAGGTAAACTACCCCTTCCCCTTAACCGATCTTCACCAAAATCGAAAGTCATTGAGACCTCTACAATTCAGGGACGTATGCAAAAAATTATTTGATTCTGTTTGAATTTGCGGCTATTATCGTTTGCCATAGAAAATACGCTTGATAAAAAAACGTTGCAGGTAAACTACCCCTTCCCCTTAACCGATCTTCACCAAAAACAACAGGTCTTGAGAACTCTACAATTTAGGGCTGTATGCAAATAATCTTTTGATTCTGTTTGAATTTGCGGCTGTTATCGTTTGCCATAGGAAATACCCTTGTTAAAACATAAAACGTTACAGGTAAACTACCCCTTTCCCTTAACCGATCTTCACCAAAATCAGCAGATCTTGAGAACTCTACAATTCAGGGCTGTATGCGAAACATTATTTGATTCTGTTTGAATTTGCGGCTGTTATCGTTTGCCAAACAAACAAAATTACCCTTGCTAAAAAAAAACCGTTGCCGGTAAACTACCCCTTTCCCTCAACCGATCTTCACCAAAAACAATAGGTCGCGAGTACTCTGCAGATCAGGGCTGTATGCAAAAAATTATTTGATTCTGTTTGAATTTGCGGCAGTTATCGTTTGCCATAGAAAAAAAATCTACAGACACACAGACAGACAGACAGACAGACACACACACACACACACTTTTCGGAAAACGACTTTTTTCATGTTTTGAGTGTAGTAGAATCAGAATCTGCAATAATCTCGAACACGATTTTTTTTGCCATCACCATACTTCCATTCCTTAAGGAATATGGAAGTAATATATAGTAATAATAAATACTATACTTTATTCTATATTTATGTTTCAAATTCGTGTTTAAACATGGGTTTGTTCGTGTAAAAATAATACGCGATGATGATGGCACACGATTATGATTATGATTATGATTGGTGTATGATTATGATGATGATTGATGTTGATGAGAGGGAGGACGGTGTACGGTAACGACAGATAATACATACAATTTGTTTTAATATCAAATATTCTCACACTGTTTTAAACCTTGCAAAAAATTCCTTTTTATGGATCAAATAATATGTATGCTGTATAGAGAAATAATAAAATTATCACAATTAACAGGCCGTATAGAATCATATATAGAAAATATAGTTACTTATTCTTGTCACGAGGTCAGGGCCGGATCCAGCAAACAATTTGGGGGGGGGGTTGAAATATGGAAAGTTAGAACATTTTTATTATTATTTATTCCGGGTGTACCATGTTTACACATTTTCCGGAACCAAAGATTACAAAAGCGATAGAATTCTCATCTTTCACTGATGCTTGTCCATCCAACGATCTTCTTCAATGGAACATTTTTAATGGCCTAAAGTGTAAATGATAGGAATGAGTTAAGATACAAATGCGGTTTGTTGGTATCAATGCAATACCTTTATCAACGTACAAGTATAAATCATATCTGTGTTTGTCAGTTCAACGTTCTTTTAATAAACTTACAGTATTGTTTCAAATACATACTTCTAATTTAAGTTATGTACCAAACAAAAATTAACAAGGTGGGGGTCGGGTACAGTTACAATTTAAAGTAGGCCTAATTTTAGAATAAAACTATGAACCAACACAACGTGATATTAATTTAGTATCACCTTCACAATCACAAAACCATTCTACAATGACAAGACGACGAAAAAATTTCGTGTCAAGTGACCATTGGGGGACTTTCCCCCATCCCCCCGCCCTCCGTGAATCCGCGTCTGCATGAGGTTAGCAAAAATTACGCTTACCAGGTAAGAGCGAGTACGGATTATTACAAAAACTTTTGTAGAACACGCGAGGGAGAGCGCACACACAAATGTATATGTCCATTGTTATTGCTGTACGTGTATGGGAGAGGGAAGTTTGTACATGTACGTGTATGTACATACAAATACTATCTGTCGGTTTCAAAGAAAAACTGAACAGTAATCATGGCAGCCTACGTATTATACAGAGTCCGCCAGTGAAGCGGGAAATTTTGAAAGTCCAATAGTTCATTTTCTGCTCACGAGAGAGCGTGGAGGTTTTCGATTGTTGTTTTACATTTAATGCCATTTGTTAAACATGGAGCAGTGGTCCGGTGCACAGCGTGCTTTCTGCGTAAAATCGTTTTATAAGAATGGTGACTGTGACTTCTGTACAACGATTGTTTCGTAATCATTTCAATATTCCACGACATGGAAGAGTGCCGTCCGCTCATGCAATTATGTCATGGGTGAAAAAGTTTGAAGAAACTGGTTCCACATTAAACTTAAACCATAGAGGAGCAACAAGGTCTGTAAGAACAGAGGAAAACATTGAAAGAGTTCGAGTAGCATTGACGTGTAGTCCACAACGTTCTGCAATGAAACATGCATCCGCACTAAACATTAGTGGCACATCGTTACGACGAATCTTTTCATCCTTTCAAAATTCAAGTAATCCAGGAGTTGAAAGATGGCGATATGCTGGCTCGCAGAATTTTCAGCGAAGAAATATTGCGACGTGTAAATGATGATGAAAACTTTATTCACCGCATGTTTATGTCAGATGAAGCACATTTTCATTTGAATGGATATGTAAACAAACAAAATAGTCGATATTGGAATGATGAAAACCCAGGTGAGTTGCATGAAAAGCCATTACATAGTCCGAAAGTTACGGTGTGGTGTGCAGTTTCATCATCTGGCATTATTGGGCCATATTTTTTCCAAGACGATAGAGGAAACACCACAACTGTCAATGCAGACCGCTACACACACATGGTCAGAACATTTTTGATGCATCAGCTCCCTAGGTTTCCGGAAATTAATTTTTTCCAGCAGGATGGGGCCACAAGTCATACTGCTCGTGTGTCCATGGCTGCTTTAAGAGAACTCTTCCCGGACGGACTCATATCCAGATATGGCGACATCTCGTGGCCTGCAAGATCCCCAGATTTGTCCGCATGCGACTTTTTTCTTTGGGGATTTCTGAAGAGCAGGGTGTACATTGATAGACCGCACACCATACCGGAATTAAAAACGAATATCAGACAAGAAATTGCACGGATTCAACCTGACCTGCTTCGTCGAGTGATGGAAAATTTTCGGTCAAGATTAGAAGAATGTTTACACAGAAATGGCTCTCACTTGAGCGGCGTTATTTTTAAAAATTAAAATAATGGCATACTTTACTCAACTCAAATCTGTAAAAAAAAAATTCTGATAATAAATGTTTCATGAAAAAATTGGGTACTTTTAATTTTCCCGCTTCACTGGCGGACCCTGTATTAAAAAAAACTGAATCACCGCATGATATGGCACAGAAAGAAACGTGAACAGTCGTGCGGAGAATTTCGAAACGTTGAGTTGGAGAGGAGAGAGGCTATTTTAATGCTCTTTACTCTCCACTTTACCGAACCGATGATTCTTTCCTTTCGTTCACGTATACGTTACGTAAAACGATAAAAAAAAAAAAACAGATCTTCGGAGATAACCTAGTGCGCGAGCAAGAGAGCAAGAGAGCGACATCAGCGTGTCTGTAAAACAATGCGCCCATATTGTCACAAAATGATTGTCGTCGGTGGGAACAGAGGGGAAGACCGCCACCACGCAGGTGGTACCACCGGAAGCAAACAACACCGTGATTGTCTTCCAACACTAACACAGCCACCGCCGCCACCACTACTACTGATGTTTTCAATAAAACGAATCTACCTCGCTTGATGTTATCTAAGTATTGCTTACTGCTACTCTATGGCAAAATATAAATAAAAAGAAAACAAATATTCAGACGCAGAAAAAAATATGCAAACGGGTCAAACGGAAATCGATGTAGCCAGCAGGAGTTCAACAATATGAACAGTCTAATAATCTATATAAGCAATCTAAATGTGGTTGGGTTTATATACATCCTCGAAAGAAATTTATTAAAATAAGTGAAAATCAAGGTACTCTGAAAGAACACTACAGTAATCGCTATGAAACCAAAGTGCGTTCTCAATCCTCACAACTATTCAGTCTATCGGAATTATTACCTAGCCATAATAGCTGGGTTGTACACGGCTGATGAGTAGTTCCTCTCACACAACGTTTCCTTTCTGCAGTTCGGCAAGGGGTTTTTTTCCGGGACCATCTAGGGACCACATACCAATTTCAATTCTTTACTCTTTGTTCTTTCCTTTTTTTCCAATACTCTTATATCTTCCCACTTTCTCTCCTCTTGCTGTCTTCAGTCCACTTTGAACCTGGGTTTTTCTCTCTCCTACCCTGGACTCCCTCCATTTTTAACTTTTTTGCCCGAAAAACTTCTCCTTCTGCCCGAAAAAGAACTCTATTATTATAAGTAAAAATCAAGAGACCAATTTCAAAAACACTACGGATGAAGGCCCGTAAGGAGACGCAGATCAGGCTTTTTAAGACTGCAGTTGTGCCCTCGTTACTTTATGGTTTGGAATTATGGGTCTCAAATCAATATAGAACTTGAGGGCCTTGCAGACAGCGAAACTGTAATTTCTTCAGGCAGTCCAAGCGAGTTTAAGACTAGATTGAGAACGAAACTATTAAATAGAGCTGCATTAGATATTGTGACCACAGCTCATCGTTACAAGATGAACTGAAGGGATCATGTCCTACACGTCTTCAGATAGAATACAGTGAACATTAATGGAGTATGTCCTACATGGGAAAAGAAATGTGGGTCGACCAAGGTTTAGATGCCCAAACTGATGACAACGACGACGAATCAGATAGGTTTTCGAACCACTTGCCCAGATTCTGGCGCCTCTTTCCATTTGCTGAATAAACAAAGGCTAAACGATTTCTTTTGTAAACCACTTTAAAGGCAGTTTAGAAGGGCCACGGTAGGCCGTCTATGAGAGCCTACAGCATACATAAAAGATTGTATGGACTGCCTACGCTTCAGCCTTGGTCAGGATTTATTATCAGAACTAAAGGCATTCGAAGGCCGAGCCGATTTGGAGTTTGACGGAATATCTAATTTTTATGTCCAACAAAAAATATTGCAGCATATTAATAAGGAAAGAGGACGAATCAAACTCTGTTAGGAGGATGTAGTACAGAAAAGACAGGTACCTACCGATTGGAGGATGAAGACTAAACAGGTACGCAAAAATGGTAGACATGATGCGGAAAACGCCGGACGATATAGTTAACTGTAGCACCTTATAGTAATGTTTAAAAATAATTTGTATATGTATTGTAATATAACTTTAACACCACCAAATGTGTAAATCCTTGACTTTAGGGACGTTAAATTTAACATGATTAAACTAAAATATCCGCAATTAGAGGATGTTTGCATCGGACAGAGACAAGGCGTCAAGGCAAGGCAGGAACCGCTCATAGTTGCTGCGCCCCTGATGATGATGAAACTAAAATATATAATGTTAAATCGGCATTAATGTAACGATAACTCGTAAATTTCAGTGAAAAATATTGGCGTTATTTAGTCAATATAGCTTCACACAAACACACACACGAGCATGGAAAATTAATTTAGTTCGTTCGTGACCGCTACTAATAGGTAAACTCCTACAAGAACGCTGCACATAAAAATTCATATCGGCACTTACAAAAACCGTTTACACTACGTAGAGACAACAATCTACAACGCGATATTTTATATTAAAATCACTGCGGGTTTGTGTGTGTGTGTGTGTTACGCAATTTGTAAGTAATTAAAATATAAATTGTTATGCAAATTAATTCTGGCTGCAATAAACGCATATAAGTTAACATTACACTTCGTTAACTTTTCTACATTTTTCAATTCAAGTTTTAATGTTTCTTCTAGTAAGCACACCATGTGAATTTCCACAATAGACACTAGTGTACATATTTCTCATTTCCTGCACGTTTTATTAAGTATACTATTAAATCTGGGTTCATTCCACCAACACACCTAAGTAACTACGACTACGAGTTTCGAATCCAACTGGTTTCCATAGAATTTTAAAACACAAAGTAAAGGTTTATTATTTTGGACGTATCTTCTCCGTCTCTGATCTTCAAGTCTAAGGTATTATGGATTATTATTTTGATGTCTTCAGTGTTTCGTGCGAGTTCCATTTCCTCAACTCATGGCACTTCCCAAGCCCTATTTCCTCCGCCCCACTACATGCCTATACTGTGTCCTTGGCTTTCCGTCCTGTTCTTCCTTCATTTTTCCCTCTATTAAAGTAACCACGAAGACAGACCCATCATATACCCTCGGATGTATTTACGTCTTTAATGCAAGCATAAAATTGAATCAAGCTGATTTTCCGACTTCACAAATAAATTATAATTTCATAAGTAACTCAATCAATCAATTTTCGTAGTCAAAGGGATAAAATTCTACAGTTTCAAGAGCTACACTGTTTGTTCTCCACAAATGACAAATTTTTCTCTACTGTACGTCCTTTGTTGACAATAGTACAATCCATAGTGTAGCATATATATAGATCCGGACCGACTGCCAACTGCCCGATGTTAAATGCTTACTTCTGTTGAAATTATAATCGAACGATTTCTCCTTCTACTTAAATACTTCAATATTTGTATGTATATATTTAATCACAACTATTACAGCTCTCAAAAATCACCATATTTATAGTTGCAAACAGTGAAATTATCTATTTTATGGGACGTCTGAGATACAAAACACATCCGGATTGTATTTTTTATGGTATTTAACTTTTAAAATCGTGCTCTCCTTGTATATATTAAGATTTGTTACAGTAAAGTAAAAAACCATAGTCACGTGTAATGCTCTCCGTATTCTTGAACTCGAAAATTCCAGTACAATCCTAAATCCAGTGTCTTACCAGTCCTCAGCACAGCACATAGCTTGTCAAGCGGTAATCTTGTGTGGAGAATGGCAAACCTGATGTGTTTCTCCAATTCGCGTCTCGATAATACGCTGATCCACTGCGAGTTACTTTATATAAACCACTAAAATGGTTTATGGACACCGAAATATAATTAAGCGGGAACATGTAGCGTCCCACCTCGTAACGGTAGCGCAAATATCAATCGCTATACGAGGCATGAAGCCCTGTTCACGCTTAAGCATGAGAAATACATCACGATCTTACGGAAGGTAATCGATTTTCAACCTTCCATTTGCGAATTGATTTGCGAAAATAATTCAGATTACTTACAATATCGACCAAGAGATAGATTATTTACCCTCTGTCTACCCTTAATAAACTGAAGGGATCCCTGGTCACAAACTGCCGTATTCATTAAATCTATTCTGGTGGTTATCATCTATCTGACGTTTTACATCACAAGTGAAATCACGATGCTTTAACCACACGACACGTATAAAGATGAATCATTTTAAACGAAGTAGCAAACTAAAAAAAAAATTGTTATCCAGATAAGGATTACATTTTGTTATTGCTACTGATATCTCTAAAACAAAAGCAAATGTTTACCACTGAGAATGGGTTTACAAGAATACAAGAATGGGTTCAATAGCTATCAGTACAACTATTCCGTACGTAATGCTTTGGAGGAAGTATCGTTATGGGTAATTCAGATCTCACTAATTGACTTATGAAAATAACGTATGTACTTCAGACACCTGAAGAAATAATAAATTTAAAAAAATCTCGCTTTTGGTTTACTGACTGTTAAGACTGTCTTGGATACCTTCTGTAGCAATCATTATTTAAGGCCGTTTTTAAAGTAACAATGGAAAAAGCATAAAAAAGCAATAACTGTAAAATACTACCGCAGATTAACCTTAGTCCCACGTACTACAACCATTTATAAAAAGTAAGATTACTAGTTCATGTGTACATTTATTTCTTAATGTGTTTTCTTAATGTATAGGCCTACAAATTAATGAAATTTTAATTAGGGCCTAAATAGCAACCGAGAAAACATTGTATAATATTTTAGAAAACGATAAAAGCACTGAGATGAAGAACGAGCGTACTAAAGTATTCCTAGTCCTACAGAGAATCAGAAGGAGGGAAAGAGAAAGCGATACACAAGCCTTAAATTATTGACAAGAAGAAAAGTTAGTGAACAATACAACGAAGTAATAATTTTTTATTTATTACATAATTACTTACTTTACAATAACGATCTGATGACATAAAACACTCTCGTTAGCGGGAAGAAGAAAATAAGTTAATTACAGATTTATTTATCGATGACGAAATAAATATTTTACACGGAAAAATATATATAATTATCTAATGAAAAGATAGTGAGGAGTTAGTTTCGAACGGCGAAAGAACGGGCGGACTACATAAATCGAGTAACGGCGACGGAGTCGCCACTGACGCCGACCGTCGACTACAACAGAGACACTGAAGAGGGAGGGGCGAGAGAGAGAGAGAGAGAGAGAGAGAGAGGGGAGAATTTCGTGTAGAAATTACAGAAGCGAAAGACGGGCCCCACCGTCTGTCGGTCATCATTTGAACGTGTACGCAGCGGACTGGATCGTCGGCACAAAGAACAAGAAGGAGGAGAATAGGTGAATAAAGATGGAAAGAGAACGGAGGAAATACAAGGAGAGACGAGAGAAGAATGTCATTTATTCATCCGCAAAGGGCAGTATAGTATTCAAGGAAGGGATAATGAGAGACAGGTTTAACCCCTGCTGTGGAGAAGAGAGAGAAAGATAGAGACAGCAAGAGAGAGAGAGAGAGAGAGAGAGAGAGAGAGAGAGAGAGAGAGAGAGAGAGAGAGAGAGAGAGAGAGAGAGAGAGAGAGAGACCGATAGAAACACTTGCTATGATAACAGTTTTATAGCCTCGCAGTGCACGACCGTGCTAGATTAATTATATAGAATCACGAATTTCACAAACCGAGTTCTGCACGAACATTGATTTTTTATTTTGTCTGCTCTCTGTGTGTGAGTGAACTTTTTTACTTTATTTATTTATACGTTTTTTGTTATTACTGTTTGAAATTATGCACCACTGTCTATCGTACCTAATGTTTACACCCCACACTAGTTGGTCTTCGTGTCACATATGATAAAATACGAATACGCAATGTTGAAACACAATCTGTTTCGGAGTGTGTTATTCACACTTTTTGTCTATAGTGCAGATTTTATATACTTTTTCTGTAGTAATTATCCTGTTGTATACTAATTAATGCACTTTTTCGACTAAGGAACACTAATTTCTACTCAAATTTTTAACGAAATTTTACCTTAGCCTGAACTACCTTTCGCTTTTTAGTAAACTTCATTAAATTTTAGCTAAAAATTAGTGTTCCGTAGTCAGAAAAGTGCACTACGTAGTATGTGATACAAAAAAATAAAAAAATTATCCTGTATAATTTGTGCATAATTATCCTGCAAATAAATGTTGGGCAGTGTTTAATTCTGGAGTTGACTTGGTCAGGTTACTTTAGCATCAATAAATGTCGTGTACTTTTAACAGACAATTTCCAGATTTGTGGTAAACTAACGCAAGACACCAACGGAGAGTCTTTCTGTACAGCTAATCCATTCCAGTCCTATTTCGTTCCAGAAGTAACTCGTACTCTTAAAATTTAAATTTCAGTCCTTTGAAAATTTCAATTCTTTGAGCTGTCAGATACCATGTGGTGTGGGTGTGTGCACGCTCGCGTGTGCATAATCAATTCCAAACGATTAACGTAGCACAATAATATTACTAAAAGTGCAACGTTTGTCAGAGCGATCTAAGCAATGTCAATTTTGTTATGAATCAAAAAAATGTCAGCAATGATTCATGTTATATACTCATCATGATCATGATCATCATCGTCGTCGTCATCACCACCACCATCATATCATCATCAGCAGCAGCAGCACTGATGAGCCCAGTAGGCTAGCGAATGCTTTTCCAGTCTTCCATCAAAATCGTATAATTTCTAATAATATCACAAAATGTATACAATCTTTTTTAAAATATGCTTATGCTTATGACAAGCTTTCTCTTTTGTCCGACCGCTATCAGTAACAATATCAACAAGAGATATAAATATCCCGACCGTTATAAAGTACGTAGGTATATTTTCCTTTATATAATATTGTTTATTGTTACGTTCGACTTTGCTGTAACGGTATTCACTCTAATCTCGCGTGTGGTACCCTTTCGGGCGACACGGTTTTACACGAGTATGCAAATGGGAGGCGGGCGGTGGCTCATAACGTTTCACACTGACGTTTCTTCTGTAAACAAGATTTATGGTGAAGTTCTTTGATTTCAATTGTAGTGCTGTGTACTGTACTTGGACGTCACGGTAATTATAAATTACCTCAAGTAGACGCGAGGTCGGTCGGCTGTCTACTAACACACATACGACTGTGCTTACTGTAGTCAAGTTACTGTGTACAATAAAGCATCGAGGAGTTATTTCGAACGATTACCAACCGCTTTAATTACCCAACACTGTGTGTTGTCATATTCCGTGTTATTTACAGATTTCAAAGTCGCCTCGTGTCGACGTAGATCTAGATTCGTATAACTGTTCCCCTCGTGACGAAATAGCAGATCTGGCGTTCAATATAGCCTAAATATCTGTAGCAACTCATACGTAATCCCCTCCTCCTTCGTCGAACTATGAAAATTTGAAATCTACCTTCACTGAGGCTATATATGAGTGACGCAGAAGTCTGAAATCGTAAAAATAATTAAGGTTATAGAGATGGAATTTCTACCGAGAAGTTATAGATTTAGACAGAATGACACAATAGCGAAACATAAAATAAAATTTTAAAATACGAATGATCACAGCCAGAATTTTTTTTCGCGAGGGGTTGTTCTTGGGATGCTCTGGTGGAGACTAGATTTTTGTGACTAAAACTACAAAGATTAAAAGAAAAATAATTCGTTATGTGCGATTTATTTTGATGAAATCAAAATGAAAAGTGTGGAACATTAAAAGATATCCAAAGTTTAACACACTTATAAAACAATAAATATGGTATTTTACATTAGGGTACCGTACAGTGTACAAAAAATAAACGATAGGCCTAACAGAAAACTGGAACAAATTTTTTCCCATTTTCTGCAGACGCTGATAGTGTTAAATGTTTTATACGAGTATTTTTTACAACTTCGCCTTAGTGTCTGTAAATAATTGCCGGAAATGGAATTACATCGGTCACCTAGTTATGTCATAGAAATGAAGAAAAGCTTTTCATAAAATCGGTACTACAGGCCTCAGAATCGCTCTATGGGATGTGTAAATACATGACTGGCAGACATTTTATTGAAACTGGCATACACGTTCACCTGTACAGCATATGGAGTGCTGTTGAACGGCGATCCTAACGCTGCGTTCGACCTTAGGTCAACATGTATGTATGGAATAACGGATAAGTTTTAAGACTTTAATTAAGGATTTATTTCCGGAATATTAATAAACACTAAATTAAAAAATTCGAATAAAATATTAAATACAGATTGAATAGCCGTGTAGCCTACAACATACAACAATAGGCACGTCTGTATAAGATTCGACTGGCAAGGATAAACTGTTCAATATATACACTTTTTTTAAGTTGTGAGGAATACATTAGTGCCTATAAATATTGTAAAGTGAGTTGTATACACTGTGAGCTGAATAAACGTTTACTAGAAACTAGAAACCTGACGACAGAAATTGAACACTGACCTCGAGGTGCGCAGTGGACAAACACTTCGTTTCGAGGTTAACAATTGTCAGTCATTTCCCCACATGCGCACAAGTCTTGTGCAGTGTTTCGTAGTGTGAACATCGGCTGCAACAAGGCTGGGAAGAACAATGGAAGCATGTGTGTGACAAAGAGAGAGTTAGTGAGTAAAGTGATTCGGTGAACTGTTATCGCGTTATCTCCCTTCACTCCTCTCTAGACAATTTAAGTGGGGGTCATTCATTCGTTGGGACTGCACAGCTCAGCAACCAAGAAAGGCTGTTACATTTCTACTCGCTAAGAGGACATAACCTCAAAAACTAGACCACCTTAACCACCAGATAACTAGTAATGGTTATACAAAATGATTTCGTACTTGCAAGAAAGGTATAGGATATCACAACTCAAAATTTGGTACTTACTTAATTATCATAATTACTAAATTAACTTTAATTGTATGGCTACATTTTTACCGGCAAATTGTTTTAAATTATTGATATTTTCTTTTTACTTTATACCTCTGAGAAGGGGAGGAGATAACCAGCTTTTGCTGCACCATTGGTGATATAGAAGGCCTGAAAGACTACACGAAACTGAAGAAAAACGACTGATATAGGGCAAACATACGATTAGATCAGACCAAAGACGGTGAATAACAAGAAAATTCTACATTTGTGTCTCATGGACAGAAGAAAGCGAAGAAGAGGCAGAAGATCTTGAGAAAAGAAAGAGAAGCACAGGGAAGAGGAGTAGACAACTGGAAGCTGCAGAGAACACAGGTGCATGAAGTAAGTAAATTTGTGTGTGTGTATAAAATACGTGGATATAACTAGAAGTATGGCAGAGGATACTGGAAAAAACACCTGTTTCCAACTAGGAAAGAAGAGTACTTCGTAGTCACAGCTTAACGTCTGGGTCGTGAGCTAATCATGTACATGTTCTAGTAAAGGGGAGTATGTAACACATATATTTAACATAACTAACGAAACAGGGGTGGGTGTAGGTCCTCGCACAAGTTCTGAACTAAACTACAAGGAATACTTCATGTTACTAACGACTGTAGTCGATATATCATCGAGATGTAACCATACAAGTGTAGACGATAGGTATAACCATAGGTATCATCTGTGTCTTGACATCCAAGGATTGTGCTCGGTCTGACAGAACAACAAAAAACTGTATGTCTCATAAAGATTGTACTCTCTGTTATGGCACGTAAGGATTGTATTCGGTATTATCTGGATAGCGGGATAGCTCAGTGGATGAGAGTGCGCTTTAAGCGACGTTCATTCGTTATGCTGTCATGTGCGCTCGGCTCAAGACCGAGTCGTAGAACCCTGTGAGAAATTCAATATCTGTCGATTCAAGCGGATCTTAGTCATCAGCAACACGTGAACACACGTAATACCACCCCTCCTTACTGTGTAGCTCCTCGTTAGTGAGCCGTACCACGTCTAGAGGACGCAACAGAGGGAAAATGATGATGATGGTAATAATGATGACGGCGATGATGATCACAAAAGTATTGAGTTCCAGTATCATGTTATCGGAGATCGTGTATATCAAGGACCTGCGATCGAAATATTTAACGACAATAGAGTAAAGTACGTAGCCGAGTTACGACGTTTTTTAAAATCAAAATTAGGGCCTATGCTTCTTTACGGTCAGAACATATCATACACAAAGTACGTATAGAAATAATTCTATGAGTAAAGAGCTAAGTACACGGAAACAAGACAGGTGCCAACAGGTAAACGGCGATCGTGAAACGTTCCGATCTGTGAGAGTTTCTCGACTCACTGCCGTAAACCAGTACTACATGTTGCCGTGTGTGTCAAAAACATAAATAATTAAATTCATCTAAAATAATTTCTCGATACAAACTCGAACGGCCGATCTACAAGCGAATAAATAAAAATTTGGAAAAGAAAAAAAAAGCTTATATTATGCACATCACGTCGCAAGAGCGTATCCGCGAACACGCGCAGCAGCCACACACAAACATATACACATATGATCGAAACGCTGCTCGGCGCAGAGTGACCCGTACCGTAGCGGTTAAAAATTGTTATTAAGTGAAAACATACAGAGCATTAAATAAGAGATACTGAGACACGATAAAGCGACGTTTTAATGTACAGCCTATATATCATTAATAATTAATCCCGAGGAGGCCAATTAACATTGAGTCGCGCGTGCGCACTCACACACACGTGACCGGTCGTACGCCGCGGACGTTAACGAGGACAGAGTTCGCATCTTTACGGACGTAATACCGGTTCCATCATCAGTCATATCGATCGTTATCTGTACTTACTTACATACATACTTATGTTCGTATGAACACAAGTAAAAAATGATACGTTTAAACCGACATGTACATACGCGTTTATGAAAAATTGTTTTCCTCGATAGTCTGCAGTACTTGGATTACACTGACTGTTTGCCTTACCGTAATGAATTCTGTACTTCATCGCCGTGTCCGTTTACAACTTCTGACGACTTCTTCAATATGTTGTCTTGTTTCCTTGGCTTTTAGAATCCTGCAAGTGTATTGAATGTTCACATAAGCTGGTTCCTGGCGAGTTGAAGAAGCTGCAGTCAGAAGCGTAATTGAATAAATAACATGCTAGTAAAAGCATCGTAAATAAAGGAGTTCCTAAGGTTTCACGACCGGTGACCACATACAGCCCGGCCAATATTGTTTCCAACTATACCGTAAATAATGTTATAACGTTTATAGCGAAAGGAATAAGAACCGACCAAAACGCCGATAAAGAAGTACAAAGTGATATGTCTCCCAGAAGGCCTAGTAATGTATGCAATAGGACAGGCAGATAAACAAGATGACAACAAGAAGATTCGGTCATCGGAGAAGAGACTTTCAGTGTGTATTCTTGGCTATCCACTGTTAAAATAAAATAAAATAAATGTCACCAAACAGTAACATATCTTACGATAGAATGCTAGTAGCAGGATTCTATTGTAAGCCACAGAATACAACCAGACTGAGGAACGGTGAAAATCTGTACAGGCCCAGTAAACCCCATTCCTATTAAATTGGTGAAGAACTGCTTCAGTTCAAACTGCTATTGAAATTCCTATACTACAGTCCTCTGTAGACTATGGTTTCCTCAGCTCACCACACGATTCCAGTTTATTGTTTTAGATCGATTAAAATCTTCTTCATTCGCTCTTTCTTTTCTCATATCTTTCGAAACATCATGATTCTATCTTTACTCGAAAAAAAAGTCGATAACTAAAAAATAACAACCGTCTAAACACAACAAGGTGAATGTTTTCTTAATACTTAGTTTAGCCATCCTTCGGTAAATGGGGAGGTCGACATTCCGGCAGTATCACGCTCTATCGACAATTACTGAAAGTATTTTGTTCTGAACTGTGAATTCATTGTCTGTTCGATTTGTAATCACTCCGAAATTGTGAGCCATGCACGTTCACATAGGATTAAAGTTGTGTATTTGCTTACCAGTGGCGTATCTAGAATTTGGCCTTGGCGGCTCCGGAGTCGGGTCATCTTCATAGAAAATAAAAAACAAGAGTTATTAGCATTATTATCTTTAAAGTGGCTGAACTCAGTCCCATCAAAGTAAACGGTAATAACACAATAAAAATACGAGTTATTGAATCACTGATTACAAGATACTTCCCTATTGACTGAATTGATTTTATTATACTGCATATTTCAAACGTATCCGCTAATGCTGTGTAATTAATCTGGTTGTATATTTAAAAAAGAATTACTACTATATTAGCGTACACAGCTGAAAAAAATAATAAAATAACCTAAAAATTAAGAGATTAACAACAACACTCATAAATTTTTTTGACTCTCTGGGGGGGGTTCGGTGCTTCCCCCCGTAAATACGCCCCTGTTGTTTACAAATTAATAATTTGTTATCTACAGGCAGACGACTTCTGTGTTCTTAGATAAGTGCAACTTCTTTGCTTTTTATATCCAGTTCTTTATGTTCATTTATAAATATTTTCTTTCGTTTCCTAACATTTCGTTTCCTCCACATACAAGAGTGGCCTTGACTAAGTCCGCTCGGGTTCCCACAGATTCCTCGGCTCATCTATATAGGCCTTTCTGTTTGGTCTGTCGTCCAGGCCCGGTTTTCCGTGAGGATATGCAAGTGCTTGGCACAGTAGCACATCGTTCCGCACTCGACTCTAAGCTTCCGTCGGGAACTGTTGAGGGAACCACGGAAGCGCACCTACAACTTGGCGTCGCGTCGGGCAAGTGCGACCACAAACACACGTAACAGCCTTCCTCGAGCTGCATGCCCATGTAGTGCGATGGAGACATGCATTCTTACTTCCTTGTGCTGCAGATATATGAACGCGGAGTACCGTAAGAAACTGGCCTCATCGGACTTCAACACGAACAACGTTAAAATTTCAGGATGTTAGACACTGTTCTGAGTTCTTCCCCTCTAGCCCATAGTCAAGTGCCGCCTCTGGTAATCTATTCTGAGGCATTGCTGCTAGATGGTAAAATCAACTCGTTTAATTTTCTTATATTCAAAAATGACATAATCAAATACATTACTATATAATTACGTTGACATTTAATACTTTATTGAGCTAAAAATGTGAGAAAGAATTACATTCCACAGAGTTCGTTCGATCGAAACTAATCATATTACAATACGTGTTCTATTTTAGCCAGAGTTACGTAAAGGCCGATCACAGTATGCACTCACAGACTCGTTTAAGCGCGCTTACATAATTAGAACAACACGCGTGCATATTGTAATTGGAATTAACGTGTGTCACCGGTTAAATAAGAAACGGTAAGAACGGGTTGGCTAACAAGTGCGACGAAATGTGTAGGCGTCTGCTGAACCCAATTCCGTTATACCGAACAGGTTGTGTGACTAACAATCTGTAATGCATATTTATTTCCTTCTTACTACACACACTTATTGTTCTTAAACACACACACACACACACACACACACACACACACACACACACACACACACACACACACACACACACACACACACACACACACACACACACACGCACGCCTTTATAATTAGAACCCCCTGGGACCGGTTTCCACGGTACAAATACGCTGTTTTCCAAATATGTCTGTTAGGATTTCATATTCGTGTCAGGATTAAATTTATAAATATTAAGACCAGTTCAGGGACGAAGTTTGAAGTAAATCTGAAACTTATTACACAGGCACACACACACACGCACACACGCACACACTAATTTATACAAGTGTACGCAGTAATAAATAATATAAATAAATGTTTGTATGTAGGAAATACAACATTGTAAACGAAATTAAAAAATATTTTGTTGCTGTAATGCTGTGCCTTATTAAATTTACATCACAGGACGTACATTTCACATCATAATATTTTTATGCAACTTAACTTGTACTTCACATATTTCTAAAATTTTCTACGATTTCGACAAACGATATTCGGGACGGCGTCGATAATTCAAAGATGATATTAAATATTGTGTACACGTGACATGTGTGTTATGTGGGTATCGTCGATGTGCACCTTTGTAAGAGTTAACGGACTGGGGACTATACTGCCAATCTGTTTGTTTATATACCGTATAGCCGGACTGGGGACTATACTGCCAATCTGTTTGTTTATATACCGTATAGCCGGACAGGGGACCATACTGCCAATCTGTTTGTTTATATACCGTATAGCCGGACTGGGGACTATACTGCCAATCTGTTTGTTTATATACCGTATAGCCGGACTGGGGACTATACTGCCAATCTGTTTGTTTATATACCGTATAGCCGGACTGGGGACTATACTCCCAATCTGTTTGTTTATATACCGTATAGCCGGACAGGGGACTATACTGCCAATCTGTTTGTTTATATACCGTATAGCCGGACAGGGGACCATACTGCCAATCTGTTTGTTTATATACCGTATAGCCGGACTGGGGACTATACTGCCAATCTGTTTGTTTATATACCGTATAGCCGGACAGGGGACCATACTGCCAATCTGTTTGTTTATATACCGTATAGCCGGACTGGGGACTATACTGCCAATCTGTTTGTTTATATACCGTATAGCCGGACAGGGGACCATACTGCCAATCTGTTTGTTTATATACCGTATAGCCGGACTGGGGACTATACTGCCAATCTGTTTATATACCGTATAGCCCACCTCGCTCACTCTCTCACTCACTCTCTCTCTCTCTATATATATATATATATATATATTACTATAATATTTATGACTAAATTTACCTCAAGATATACTTTTTCTTTAGGAACATGTTTCGGGAGATCTTGTTCTCCCATCTTCAGCCTTTGCCATCTTGTTTCTGGTGCCATCTTGTTTGCCAGAAACAAGATGGCAAAGGCTGAAGATGGGAGAACAAGATCTCCCGAAACATGTTCCTAAAGAAAAAAGTATATCTTGAGGTAAATTTAGTCATAAATATTATAGTATTATATACATCAAGAAACGGACTGTAGCAGAAAGTGATTGAAATATATATTGTAATAAAACAAAATAAACTGTGTATTAATGTTGATAATGTTCCACTTTGGAAACGCCAATTTTGTAACGTTCCTTGTGTCTTCGTTAAGCCCCCACTGTTGGGCTAGCCAATTTTGTAATAAAACAAAATAATCTGTTTGTTAATGTTGTACAAAATTTGAAATAAAAAATAATTTTATTTCAAAAAAAAATTTTGTTGTTATTGTAAAAAATATTTTTTTTACAATGTGTAATTTATGTTCCTAATATTTAAAAAATAATCGTGGTTATTGTTTGTGTTTAGAAATTGAATGGTATTATGTTTATTAGTGTAATAGTGTCACTTTCTGTAAATTTACTTAATAACAATCTTGTTAACTCCAGTCCTAGTCGAAAGACGGCTCTCTTCTTCTTATTCTTCGATGCGTTCGTTATTTCGTATGTATCGCCTTTCGGTTAGTCTGTGTTCTCGATTAATTTCTTCGTTAAGTATTTCAAAGAAAAATTAAATCCAAATTACATAACAGAAAGTTTATTAACAAATTATTAAGTTTATCAATAAGACTCGATATTACACAGCAGTATCGACTCACTCAGGGCCGGTCGATAAAAAAGTTTACATTGGTTATATATAATAATATAGTGTTCTTTGAACGGTTATTTAAGAATAGCCAGAGAAGGGTATGGACAAGAAAGTATAACACTTACAATGATAAATGCCTTAATACTAACAAATACAACGTTATAATTAATAAATATTACATAATTATTATTTATATTATAATTATTATTTATAATTAATAAAGTTTACATTGGTTATATATAATAATATAGTGTTCTTTGAACGGTTATTTAAGAATAGCCAGAGAAGGGTATGGACAAGAAAGTATAACACTTACAATGATAAATGCCTTAATACTAACAAATACAACGTTATAATTAATATATAAAAGTTTATATATAATATTTATTTCAAAAAAAAGCAGTAGAAATTCGTTTCTTCCCAGCTGGAGTGGTATGATGACGAGTCAAAATGGCCGACTGGATCATGCGTAGTGGAACGTCTAACCTTGACGAAATATTTGTTTAAATAAAGATGTCTTTTCTCCGTTTAAATGGTCTCAGCAATTGTGTATAATGGTTCTGGAGTTAATTGAGTGTCACTGGTGTATTGTTTAATAGTTCACTTGGTGTAAATTGTTGTGATTATGTCTATCTCACTTTGTCTATATGTGTCGGGTTTAACCTTGATTGTTCGTCTGTAAATTTTATTGTATTGGTGTTATTTTAATTAATTAGGCGTGTGTGGTTCTGTTTATTGGTGATGCACTGTTCATAGTTTAATTTCACCGGTTCACAACTAAAAATAACTCAAAATAAAAATTTATAAAAATTTTCACCGAACTCGGTTTACTTATAGTTCGCCATTATAGGTTATTTCGAGCAAACAATCTCGTTTAAGTACACTCTTCAACGGATAATAATGAACTGTTCTCATTTCCTTCGTCTCCTGAAAATCTTAGCCAATTTAATATATATTATACATTGTTTCAAATTATCTTAGCTTCCGATACATTTTATTTGAATACATTATACTCGGAAAATAATTTCGTTATTAATTAACTGTACGAAATATTAAATACATATTCGGTTTCTTTATTCTATTCTGCTTATTTTGATACTAATTAATATAGTTTTACAAAGTTTTCATTAAAAAAAATTATATTTCTTACATTTTGGATGGTAGGCTTAATTTTGTATTTCCTGTTCTCTAAGCAGATAATAGCCATTTTCTCTGATATAATTATTATTCTATTAAATCTGAAATTGATATAATTGTCTATTCTTACTTAATTTCTTGCAATTTAGTTTATTAATGATTGTTTTTAAATATAATTCATTTATCTATGACTCCTCCCCTGATAATGTCAGTTAGTACATTCCATTTTTATTTATAATTTTACTTATCTGCTGACCATATCTTTATAAAGTATTATTTACATGGTATTACTATATGTTGGGTTTATCTTGCATAAATATTATCAGTTTTGTTGGTTTATAGTACTAGATTTGTCAATTATTCTGTAGTCTAAATTTACTATCTGGCCTAGATTTGATCTGTTGCTATTTGCAAAATTTTTACTAATATAGTTAGTTTGTACCCTTTTCTGACTTTCTATTCTTATATAATTTATTAACAACTTGTTCCTTGACTATTACAACATTGAATATTGATTTTACAATTAAAATATAACACTTATTTACTATTAAATCTGGTACTTTGAATCATACCTTTTATGTGTACTGATTACACATAGTAACATAATAAAAACATTTTATAATATAGGAATGGTATCTACATTTAGATATTGCATTCCTAATTTAAATTAATAAATAAAAATAATATTTTATAACTATAAGACTGCTTAATACTAAATCTTATTTATCTAGTTAATATTTGGAAATAGGAACATAACATATTGGTTCCATTAAATGGTTAACACTTTCTTAAAAACTATTTATTTACAGTCTGATCTGTACTTCTCAATTTTAAGGATGTATTCCCCGTTACTTTATGCTAAACACAAGCTATCTGTTTATTATTATTCATTCTATAGAATGTTCTAATAAACAGTGGCATTTCATTAGAAATATTATTCCTTGCTCCTTCACCATATTACTTAAGTAACTATTATTATGATACTGTTCAAAAACACTTAAAGTTATTTACTTGTACGGTAACTCATGTACCTTTTCAAAGTTTATTGATTATAATTTAATATCTTGCACTTGTCCCTGGTTATTTATTGATATTATCACTAGTCCTTTTATAGTTTTACAATATGAAATATTTAACCATGGGGGAACTGTTAAGGTTTGTCTATATAAACTACACAATAACTTTTTTGGGTGCACTGTTACTTAATACTCTAAACACTTTTGGTTTTTATCAGTTTTACATTAGTATATGGTTTTTTGGGGTGTTATACTTTCTTTTGGGACATTCCTTTATTTTTGGGTTTTTTGGTTTTCTCCCTATGGGGTTTCTATTGGGTATTGTTCGAGTTTCACCTCCTTTATTCTATTTGAGTTTCACTGGTCTCTGATTCTTCAGTATATTAGTTCATTCTATTTTTCTTCTTTCTTCGTTCTTGGTTCTTCAGTACCATTTCGCTTTATATTCTTTTGTTTACTCTGGTCTGTTTTCTTTGTCTGGGTATCTTCATTGCCTGCTTCTATCCTACCTGGGTAATCTTGTTATTCAAATTTTAGTTTTCTGGGTTTTTAATTTGTAGTATAATTATATTATTTGCAGATTTTTTCTTTATGTTTACCTTTCTTGTTATCATAATAATTTATAGTGCTTTTTAATTGACTCTCATTTGGATATTCCATATATTTGAGTTTTATTAAAGATCATTTAGTAATTGATTTATGTGGATTATCTGTCATGCTACAATATATATATATATATATATATATATATATATATATATATATATTGTAGCGTGACAGAAAATCCACTACATTTCAAGTCATATGAAATCATAAAGTTTAATTACATCAACAAATGTTGTAATAATATTGAATGACATTTAAATAAATCAGAGGAATGAAACACAATAAGATAAAAATCCTCACTATATAATATATCAAAACCACTGTTAAAAGAAACCAAAGAAAGTATTGAAGCAACTCATCAACTCATAGTACAATACCAGTAAGTTACCCAGGAAGCTCAGAGCAGTAAACCAGTTACATAAGACAATATCCCGAAAAAAGAGACTCAATCAAAGAGTGGTGAATACCAAAATACCCTAAAAACAAGAAGAGGGAAGAATAAAGTTTGTGAACAGGAAGAAAACAATACCCTGAAACCTGTATAGAAGAATAAAATCAGTTCAGTGAAGAAATTAAATACTCCAAACTAAACCTCAGTCGTGATAACACCAAGTACCTTGGTTTACCCAAGAATGAGGTAAGAAGACCAGAAGAGTGAAGACTAGACGAGGGACAAGAATGAAAACTAGAAGAGGGACAAGAATGAATACCAGAAGGAAGATAGGAAGAAGGACAAGAAGGAAGACAGGAGGAGAGGAAGACATAGTATAAAAGAAACACCGTAGTAAAACCTATTATTATATAAACTACTATCCATCCCAAACCCACAAAAACTATGCCAAAGAAAGTATAACATACCCAAAATCTTATAAAAATGTAATTATTGAGAAAACTAAAGTGTTGTATAGCGTTATAAGAAGTGCACCGGCTAAAGCTATTGTGTAATAAAGAAAATAAACTAGTCTTAACGGTCCATGATGACTAAAGGTCTGGTCTGAGATAATAAGACTCAGAATATCAGAACCAACAGTGAAAGTGAATTTGTTTAAGTGTTTTTAAAAAAAAAAAAGCAATAAACTTAAAGTTGGTGATACTATAACTTAGTAGTATGCTATATCACAACTTTAAAATCTAAATAATAAACAGCATAATAAAATAATAAAATGGAAGGTTTCCAGTATTTCATTATTTTAATGTAAATCTTTATTTACAAGACATTTGTAAAAAATGATAATAAATAAAGTATGGGAGTTGGTGTTTGCCGATGTGGGGGATCACAGTAGTAATGGTTTGAACCAGAAAGGACTGGTACTAATATAGTATGAATAAGTGTAACATGTTTAAATAGACTGTTATTTCACAATCCTAAAATCAATGTGTTAAATAAATGTATTTGTAAGGTTTATTAGAAAATAAGATCTATGTTATGTGTTTTAAAAAAGAATTATGTTTGATAAGTAATAACCTACATACCAGTAATAAGGTACTAAAAGGTATGCTATGTTAGATTAAAAATAGTCAAAAGAGATATGTTTAAGCTGTATCTGCAATATGTTAAATTGTGCAGATTACTAAACAATGTTCATAATTAATTATTTTAATAACTGTAGTGTTAATTAACTACTACACAAAACAATAAGTTATAGATCATGTTATTTTCATATAATTGTAATTATGTAAAGTCAGAGGAGGAATTAAGTTTAAATTATTTGAGAAAGAAAGAAATATACAATTCTAAAATCTAGGCCATTTTGGTGTAATCAGAGAACCAATATAAAATAGTATAATTCACTAATAAATCATGTAAACTACCCAGATTTATATAAGATAACACAATTAACTACTACTAGGAATGATCCTATGAATTAAAATGACAATAAGGAAATATACCTTAACATTTTGTAAATTGTCAAAATATATAAATTAATTAATTTTAGAGAGCAATATCAAATCTACAAATAAACACAAAAAACCAGTTCAAAGGTGTAATTTATATGTATTTAAGGAAAGGAAGAGAAATATGACTAATTAAAATTTATTATAATAGTATTAATAATATTTAAAATGGAAGGAATTTTGTATAAAGACGGAAATCCAATTTTGAGCCTATATTTCCAAAGTGTGAACAAAATTTGTTAATTTCCACAAAATGTCTACAGATATGGACTATAATACATCAATTTAAAGGGAATAAGATGATTAAACTAATAATAAGATTAGTAATTCATAAAAGTAAGGAATAAAATAGAAAAATTCCATATATAATGTAATATTTTCTAATGTGTATGAAGTCGAAAAATGTTAACAATACTTTTTCAAGGATTAACTGGGCAAGATTTATGACCAAGTTAATTAGTCTTTTGTTGAATATCAAGCTGAATAGGTGTGTGACAAAAACGTTCTTAAAATCGAGTCAACATGATGCTAACGTTTAGCCATTGAATTCAGTGAACGGGAGTTAGACAAATTAGACACTTTTTGAAGCCAATACTATAAAAACATTCACGACAATAGTGAAAACAAACCTCTAACTTCACTATACGAGTGACAGTAAACCGTAAAACATTACATTACAACTGATTCACTCTACAAACCTAACCGTAACTTGAAAACTTAACCGTAGTAGTTGAACAAATAGAAAATAAACTAACTAACGCAAGTTTACACAGAACACTTCACCAGAATACACCAAATAGATTAACAGACATATTACACCAGTGCGGGGACATTTTAGACCTTGATGAAGGTAATTTTATAGTAATTTTCTGACTCGACGCATATGCAATAGCCAAGACCAACCCAAGGAGCGGCCATCTTGAAAACGAAACCTGCCTACTACATCGTAGTCACTGACGTCACGTCAGTCTTCATTGGTTCGACAAAACATTTATTCTAATATCATAACCTGAATTATTTAAATACTATTAAATAGTAATTATTGTATTTATGTGTTAATTGTTAATGTTATACTTTCTCGTCACCCTTCTCTGACTATTAATTCTAATCGCTCAAAGAACCTGTCTTTAATATAATATAACATAAAATTTTGTTCTGTATGACACAATCGATAATTCATGAGACAGAGTCGATAATTGCTCTCCATCGATAAAATATCGATTATTTATTTAAAATTGTCAATAAATCTTTATATTTCCATTATTTTGTATCTGTACTTATTTCACAGGGTAATTTAAGGGTATTTATAAGGCTGAAGGTATTAAGTGAGAAGAATATATTCTATTTTGAACAATATATTGGACCAGTAAGGAAAGTCACCAATCGATTATTACCTGGAGTTAATCTATTTAACTCCAGACTTGGTGCAAATCTTCAAGAAGTGCTCGACGGTCAATAAATACCTACCTGTTATTAAAATTTTACCAGAATCTTTTAAAAAACAGATTTATCTTGTATACATACCTCTATAAACATAAACAAAATTATTTTATTGTTTGGAAATTCTATTACTATTGAAATTTCCATTTTATTTTTATTCTTTTGTAACGACCGGCATACAGCGGTCTGGTGACCTAGTGGCTAGCCCAAACAGTGGGGCTTGATCAGATTCTAGCCATTCATCAAGGGTTTTCTTACCAAAGTGACGAACCCAACGCTGGGCATTAAGGAAGAAGGCAGTACCCTAAAGGTCGTCTAGTTACAAAGTGGCGTCCAACTTAGAGGGCTTAATAATCTAAGCTTGGCAGCGATTGATTAATAGACAGCAGAAAGATGCAAAGACGAGCTACATCAAAAAAGAGGGCGGCAGAGGCCGAGAAAGAGGTTGACATGGGGGATAAGGAGGCAACACCCGTGGAGGATCCGGAAGTGTTACTTATTCAGGTGGAACATAAACAACCTGAACCACCAGAGGAACGACCCGAAGTACAAACGCAGACAGTGGAAGTCAATGTCCCCGAGAAGGAGAAACCTAAAACAATGGAAGAGAAGATGATGGAAATGTTCCTAAAAATGAGTGAAGACTTGAATAACAAACTGGATTCCACTAACCAGAAGATGGATTCTACCAAGGAAGACTTAGGCGGAATAAATAAAAGCATAGAAAATACCAATAAGAAGATTGAAGAAACCAGTAGGAATCTGAGTAAAAATTTAGAAGATAAAATGGAGGAAAATAACCAATCTATGAATAAGAAAATGGAAGACCTGAAAAAGGAAAACCAATCCTTGAGTAAGAAGATGGAAAGGAAGATGGAAGAAAATAATAAGAATATAAAGGAAGAATTAAGGGAAAATAACAGGAAAATGGAAGAGACGATGGGGGAAAGATTGGAAGAATTGAGAGAGGACAATTTACTGCTGAGAGAAGAATTAAGAGAAGCGAACCAAGAGAACATGAATAAGTTAGACGAGAGGATTGAGTTAGCCAAAGAGGAATTAAATAAAAAGGTAACAGAGACCAAGAAATCAATAGTAAAGAAATTAGAACAGGAAGTTGTGGTTGTTAACCAGCAGATCCGAGAAGTAGACGAAAGATGTCGGCTAACAGAAAACGAAGTGCTGGAAGTCCGTGAAGTAATAACAAAGGAAATTACTCAGGTCCAAGAACAGCAGAAAACCAAAATAGAGGAGACCAAGAAATTTGCTCTGGAGGAAGTAAATAAAGTAAGAACCCAAGTAACAGAAAGATGCGACGGCGTGGAAGCCGCCATGGTAAACATAACCGGACAGATGCGTCAGAGCCAGGAGGAGATAGAGTCAATCAGAAACAGACCATCGGGATATCACAGTTTCCCCATGTCAGAGAACCGAGAATGGCTGAATTTCCGACAATACAAACGGAAGCCAATGGAGTTCTTGGCACGAATAGAGGAGTACATTGAGAAACACCGAGGGAACCGATGGGTCCAGAATAGAGAGATCCTTGACGAGTCGTTTCGGGAGGTGAATGACCATTGGTGGATGGCAAACCGGAGCGACATCAATAACTATGAACAGTTCAAGAGCATGTTCAAAGCCAAGTACTGGTCAGAGACCACGCAGAATCTCATCAGAGACAATATCTGCCACGGCCGCTACCAACCACAAGTCGGCAGCTCAATGACAGCGTATTTCCTCGGCAAGGTGTGTATGGCCAAGCACTTAGAACCAGCCATACCGGAGGAATGCTTAATAAACAAGCTGTCTTACCATTATGATGAGGAGGTGATTCGCGCTAGAAGGGGCAGCCAGATAAAAACCATCCAGGCAATGACCGAACTCCTGGAGAATTATGAAAACGAAGATTACTACAGGCAGAGTCGTAGGAGAAGTGATGGGCCCGAACCAAGGACGTACCAGAATAATAACCAAGGTGCGAACCACGTAAATACTGGGTACCAAGGAGGTCGGGAATACCCGCGAAATAATAATTATAATAATGGAAATACTGGAAATAATACCAATTACAATGACAGTAATAGAACGGGTCCCAACCAGCAAAACCCGAATCGACCCTCTAATGGTTATCAGGGTAACTACAATCCCAACCCTGGTAACGTAAATAGTCAGAGAAGCCCCAATTATGGTAATAGTCCTTACCATAATAATGCTAATCGTGTGGGTCCCAATAATAGTAATTTTAGTAATAATAGGTTTCCTCGCCCAAGAGTGAACTTCATACGGGCCACAGATGGAAGACAGCGAGGTTTCAACCACCATAGAGGGAACAGTTACCGAAGATACGAAGAAAGGCGGAGGAGCCTAGAACGGGACCAACCGAGGTACTATCCGGCGCGTAGGAGTAATAGTTTGGACAACACTGAACAGAGGTTGCACCATGAACAACCGGAAGACCATAGAACAGATCGGCAAGTAACCACCCTGAGCATCCCGAATGAGGCATCCAATGATATGGCTCAAAGAAACAATGATGCCGAGCCTTTAAACGGGCACAGGCAGTAAGAAATAACCAGAACCCATTACTGCTTCTGACTACTGGGTATGATAATGAGAATGAGTGCAATATAGTAAATAATCACAATCGTATTACAATCATCGGATGCAACTACCTGAAAGACATCAGACAGGAGTTATTGGAAGAGGATAACAGGAGTCCCACCAATAATTTCAATAATGAAATTATACATGTTGACGCCAAGGTAGAAGGCATCCCAGCCAAGTTAATGATCGATACTGGGTCAAACGTATCAATAATAAATACGACGGAACTGGAGAGGATACAGCAAGAGTGCGGGAGAACTTTACCAACATTGCCGTTGAATAATATTGTTTTGTTGGGAGCAACCGGCCGACAAAACAAAACTATACGTAGACAAGTCTCCGCCAGTGTGATGAGCTGTGGTATAGCGATAGACATGGAATTCTTGGTGGCGAGCGGTCTGCCATTTAATATACTGGTCGGGTGTGATGTGCTTAGGAGAAATTCCGCCATCATTGACCTAAGAACTGAAACGTTATCACTGTTTTCAAACGGACATACTTGGACGGCGAACTTGGTGGGTAGTGGCCAAGTCGTTCCCGATAGTATCCATCAGCAAATCCGAAAAATCAATTACATCCAACCAACATCCATAATTGAACAGAGAATAGACGACACCTCCAATGAAGATTTATGGTCGCAAAAAATCCAGGAGATCAGGGATTTCCGGAGCGGTATAACTGGCGAAGGTTTAACAACAAACCAAGCGAACAAATTAATCGATATATACAATAAATACAAATCAGTCTTTTCTGATGAGCCCGGTAAAGTGAAGAATTTCCAGTGTACTCTACAATTCCGAGACACTGTAGACTTTAACCGGAAGTCTTACCCCATAGCGCAATCACGAAAGCAGGCAGTAAGAGCTGAAATAGAGCAAATGATTAACCGTGACATTATAGAGAGTAGCCATTCCCCTTACACAAGTCCTATCGTGGCTATTCCTAAGAAAAACGGACAAGTCCGTTTATGTTTAGATGCGCGCGAAATAAATAAGATGATCATAAATGACAGAACTTCGCCCGGTGAGATTGAGGAGATATTAAAACGGTTCCACGGTACCAAATACTTCACTACCTGGGATACGGTGTGCGGATACTGGCAGGTGGAATTACATCCACAGAGTCGCCAGTATCTGGCCTTTATATTCGAAGGGCGGAACTACCAGTTTAAGAGGTTGCCCTTCGGACTGGTAAACTCAGTCGCAGTCTTTGTGCACTGCATGGATCAAATACTTGGCCAAGAAGCACTAAAATTCACCACCGTATATGTCGATGACTTGCTAGTGTCCTCAGAAACTTGGGAGGAACACTGCTACCGTGTGGAACATGTCTTACAGAAGCTAGCAGCAAACAATATTACTCTGAAGTTAGCAAAGTCTCATTTTATTGCTAAAGAGATACAATTCTTGGGCTTCATATTAAATGATAAGGGAATCTCACCGTCGGCTGAAAAAGTCGAAGCAATTCAGAACTTTCCTACACCAAAGAAATCGGAGGCAGTTACAGTCGTTCCTGGGACTCTGTAACTACTACCGCAAGTTCCAGGAAAAGTACTCCGAACTGACTGCCAGATTCCAGCCGCAACTGTCATCTAAAAATAAATGGATCTGGGGTAATGAACAACAAAACATATTGACTCTCATAAAACAAAAATTTCTTAAACATATTATACTCCGTCACCCAGATTTTAACAAGCCTTTCTTTCTTAATTGCGATGCCAGTGACATCAGCCTTGGCACTACTTTATATCAAGAGGATGAGGAGGGCGAGCATCTTGTAATCTGTTTTGCCAGCAGAGCTCTGAACCAGAGTGAGAAAAACTATCATGTGACAGAAAAGGAGTTATTGAGTGTCGTGTTCGCGTGCGGAAAGTTCCGTACATATATTCTTGGTTATCCCGTTACCGTCCGGACAGACCATAAATCTATCTCGTTCCTTAAGAGATGTAAGCTGAGCCATGGAAGGTTAACGCGGTGGATACTATTGCTGCAAGAGTACGACCTGAAATGGGAGTATATCCCCGGAAGGAAGAATGTCGTCGCGGACGTATTGTCTAGAGTTGACATTGACAAGCAGACGTTCGAGGGGGAGAAGGAGAGTATTCTGAAAGTGTACCATATTCTCAGCAGCAGCGCCGGCCTACAATCAGTTCTAGAACAACTAAGCACACACCAACAAGCTGACCCGAAATTAATTAATATTATCTCAAGATTGGAAGCAGGAGATGAGACCATATCCCGATATTATACTATACATAAGGGAATCCTGTTTTCCAAACCATCATTATTTAAGGAGGAATGGAAGGTAATAATTCCAACCCATATCGAGAAAGAGGTAGTGATCAGTTATCATGTTCGATATGGGCATATGGGCGCTTTAAAGGTGGTAAAGGCCCTGGAAGAAAACTGTTATATAAAGGACATCAATCGGAAGGTACGGAGGTATATTAGAAACTGTCGCATCTGCCAACTCGTAAAAACTAATAACGAGAAAAGAGAAGGGCAGATGATTCCAATAACATCACAGTTCAAACTTGAGAAAGTATTCCTGGATATCTGCGGACCATTTCCCCGCAGTGGAGGCCGCCACCGATACAGATATATCGTCATCATTATGGACCATTACACTAAGTTCGTAAAGCTATACCCAGCAAATCGGGCGACTACGAAGAAAGTTCTTAATATCCTGATCGACCAGTACTTCCCAACCGTCGGAAGACCGGTATCGATCATAACCGACCACGGAACGCAATTCAAGGGGAGGAGATGGCGGGATACACTGCTATCCATGGGGGTTCACACATACAAGACATCCGTATACCACCCAAGCAGTAACCCGGCCGAAAGAGTCTTACGAGAGGTAGGGCGCCTATTAAGAACATATTGCCATGATCAGCAGAGAAGGTGGCAAGAATACTTGGAGGCCACTGAAGAATTCCTCAACCTGGCCTACCATCCAGCCATAGGAATAACCCCATACTCCGCAATGTACGAGAGACAACCCCCTAGAGAAATTTCAGACATCTTGGAGTTCCCAAGAGAACATAAATATAAATTCAATAAAATTCAATTTTGTAATAAGGTGGCCGAAGATCAGGAGAAACGGCGGAACAAATACAATAAATGCATGGGTAAGGTTATTCATTATACCATTGGAGAGAAGGTGTTGTTGAAGAATAGGGAATTACCCAGTTCCCTAGAAGGGATAACAAAAAAGTTATTGCTCCTGTATACTGGTCCCTATATCGTCTCAAAAGACAATAACAACAACACCTACGAAATCAAAGAAATAAGTTCAAGTAAAGTCAAGGGTGTTTTTAACCAGGCATCCATGAAGAAATTTTATGATTAAATCCTCTAAATTCTAAAAAGGTGTAAGTTCACCTTACATACCAAGAAAATGTGAAAAACTTTATGGCTAGAATAGAAGAGAAGAAGTTTAAAAACATAAAAACCCCAAAATTCTAAAATACATGTAAGCCAATCTTACATAAAGATTATTTGAAAGAAATTATTTGAAAAGAAGAATAATATAAGAAGAGTTTGAAATAAGTCAACAAAATTTTAAACATAAATGAGATCACCTTACATACCAATTATTTAAGAAAAACTTTATGGCGATGATAGAAGAAGAAGAATTAGAGTTTAAAACCACAAGATTCTAAACATCCGTGAGATCACCTTACATACCAATTATCTAAGAAAAACTTTATGGCTATAATATAATAATAAAGAAGGAGAGAATTTAGAAATAAAACCATCTAAGGTCAAAAAACAAATAAGGACAGTTTACTAAATATTTATTTGAAGAGAAACATTTTGACAATAATACCAAGAGAGTTTAGAAAAATAAAACCAGCCAAAAAACATATAAGCCCACCTTACATACAAATTATTTGAGAAAACTTTATAGAATAACATAAGAAGAATGAATTTTGAATTATGAATAAATCAAGTTTCCCAAACCAAGTATAAGTACAACTTACCAACCAATAATAAATAAAACACTATGGTGTGATAAACTGATGAGATTTCCTACCAGATTTATGGTAAGCATAGAAGATAATTACCATGGTAACAAAGGATCATAATGGGATGAATAAGAGGAAACAGATTTAGAATTAAAACAAATAATTCTAGACAGTATAATCATGTCTAAGTTCAATATGAAGAGTAAAAACCTTTCCGTAAAATGTTGTTGAAGGAAATAAAAAAGAAAAAATTCTTTAATACGATTTAAGTGATTGAATAAAATAAAGTACAAAAACTTCTTTGGAATTATGAGAGAATGAAACTTTAAGTGGTATGAGGAGAAAATATGACCTCATAATGAAATAAATAAAAAAAACCAGCATTTGCAAGTATAATCGCAATGACCGGAATAATGTGAAAATAATGTCAAAAATGTATGTAATTAAATGAATTAATATAAAATGATTTATAAATTAAATGACAATTATGATAATGACAGTTATAAAAAATTCTAGAAAATAGAACAAGTGGAAATTTTAAGAACCAAGAAACAGTCTAAAAATGTCACAAAGATATGCTACTACAAATAATGCAGATTATAATGAAAAAACCAGAAGGTAATAAAGAATTTATAACCAAAAGATTTATATGATAATAAAAGTATAAAAAGGTAATAATAGAAGAGCTTCCTACCATAATATCAAATGAAAGAAACATCCAGATAATAAGTCAGATGAACAACTGAGATAGAAATATTAAAATCTCTGAGAAGTATAATAAGTAATAAGTGAAGTATCGCAAAGATATTTTTTAAATAGTAACAAATGTGTACTATTCTGAATAATTTTTTTAATCTGTCTGATGATAATTCCAGCAGGATTAATATATTTTTTGAGCAGAGATGATTTGCCTCTGTACTCAAATATGTGTGAAGTATTGGACAGCAGAGGAAAGTAGCGTACAGTGCCTCTCTGAACTGAACCAGCTCACAAAGTAGGGAACGATAGGGAGAAAATATCCCAAGGAGAAAATACTAAGAAGGAATATAAAAATGAAATAAGAAATATGAAACTCAGAAGACTATTACTATCAAGGAAGATCAAGTGAGAGTGATATAAACTCAGATATAAATAAGAGAACTTTAAAATGGAAGGAAGTCCAAAATAATAACAAACTTTGAATAATTATCATAAGCAATTGTTTCAGACAAAGCAAGTATAGTCTGAAAAAATTACTTCTGGAGAAGGGCATTCTGTAGCGTGACAGAAAATCCACTACATTTCAAGTCATATGAAATCATAAAGTTTAATTACATCAACAAATGTTGTAATAATATTGAATGACATTTAAATAAATCAGAGGAATGAAACACAATAAGATAAAAATCCTCACTATATAATATATCAAAACCACTGTTAAAAGAAACCAAAGAAAGTATTGAAGCAACTCATCAACTCATAGTACAATACCAGTAAGTTACCCAGGAAGCTCAGAGCAGTAAACCAGTTACATAAGACAATATCCCGAAAAAAGAGACTCAATCAAAGAGTGGTGAATACCAAAATACCCTAAAAACAAGAAGAGGGAAGAATAAAGTTTGTGAACAGGAAGAAAACAATACCCTGAAACCTGTATAGAAGAATAAAATCAGTTCAGTGAAGAAATTAAATACTCCAAACTAAACCTCAGTCGTGATAACACCAAGTACCTTGGTTTACCCAAGAATGAGGTAAGAAGACCAGAAGAGTGAAGACTAGACGAGGGACAAGAATGAAAACTAGAAGAGGGACAAGAATGAATACCAGAAGGAAGATAGGAAGAAGGACAAGAAGGAAGACAGGAGGAGAGGAAGACATAGTATAAAAGAAACACCGTAGTAAAACCTATTATTATATAAACTACTATCAATCCCAAACCCACAAAAACTATGCCAAAGAAAGTATAACATACCCAAAATCTTATAAAAATGTAATTATTGAGAAAACTAAAGTGTTGTATAGCGTTATAAGAAGTGCACCGGCTAAAGCTATTGTGTAATAAAGAAAATAAACTAGTCTTAACGGTCCATGATGACTAAAGGTCTGGTCTGAGATAATAAGACTCAGAATATCAGAACCAACAGTGAAAGTGAATTTGTTTAAGTGTTTTTTAAAAAAAAAAAGCAATAAACTTAAAGTTGGTGATACTATAACTTAGTAGTATGCTATATCACAACTTTAAAATCTAAATAATAAACAGCATAATAAAATAATAAAATGGAAGGTTTCCAGTATTTCATTATTTTAATGTAAATCTTTATTTACAAGACATTTGTAAAAAATGATAATAAATAAAGTATGGGAGTTGGTGTTTGCCGATGTGGGGGATCACAGTAGTAATGGTTTGAACCAGAAAGGACTGGTACTAATATAGTATGAATAAGTGTAACATGTTTAAATAGACTGTTATTTCACAATCCTAAAATCAATGTGTTAAATAAATGTATTTGTAAGGTTTATTAGAAAATAAGATCTATGTTATGTGTTTTAAAAAAGAATTATGTTTGATAAATAATAACCTACATACCAGTAATAAGGTACTAAAAGGTATGCTATGTTAGATTAAAAATAGTCAAAAGAGATATGTTTAAGCTGTATCTGCAATATGTTAAATTGTGCAGATTACTAAACAATGTTCATAATTAATTATTTTAATAACTGTAGTGTTAATTAACTACTACACAAAACAATAAGTTATAGATCATGTTATTTTCATATAATTGTAATTATGTAAAGTCAGAGGAGGAATTAAGTTTAAATTATTTGAGAAAGAAAGAAATATACAATTCTAAAATCTAGGCCATTTTGGTGTAATCAGAGAACCAATATAAAATAGTATAATTCACTAATAAATCATGTAAACTACCCAGATTTATATAAGATAACACAATTAACTACTACTAGGAATGATCCTATGAATTAAAATGACAATAAGGAAATATACCTTAACATTTTGTAAATTGTCAAAATATATAAATTAATTAATTTTAGAGAGCAATATCAAATCTACAAATAAACACAAAAAACCAGTTCAAAGGTGTAATTTATATGTATTTAAGGAAAGGAAGAGAAATATGACTAATTAAAATTTATTATAATAGTATTAATAATATTTAAAATGGAAGGAATTTTGTATAAAGACGGAAATCCAATTTTGAGCCTATATTTCCAAAGTGTGAACAAAATTTGTTAATTTCCACAAAATGTCTACAGATATGGACTATAATACATCAATTTAAAGGGAATAAGATGATTAAACTAATAATAAGATTAGTAATTCATAAAAGTAAGGAATAAAATAGAAAAATTCCATATATAATGTAATATTTTCTAATGTGTATGAAGTCGAAAAATGTTAACAATACTTTTTCAAGGATTAACTGGGCAAGATTTATGACCAAGTTAATTAGTCTTTTGTTGAATATCAAGCTGAATAGGTGTGTGACAAAAACGTTCTTAAAATCGAGTCGAACATGATGCTAACGTTTAGCCATTGAATTCAGTGAACGGGAGTTAGACAAATTAGACACTTTTTGAAGCCAATACTATAAAAACATTCACGACAATAGTGAAAACAAACCTCTAACTTCACTATACGAGTGACAGTAAACCGTAAAACATTATATTACAACTGATTCACTCTACAAACCTAACCGTAACTTGAAAACTTAACCGTAGTAGTTGAACAAATAGAAAATAAACTAACTAACGCAAGTTTACACAGAACACTTCACCAGAATACACCAAATAGATTAACAGACATATTACACCAGTGCGGGGACATTTTAGACCTTGATGAAGGTAATTTTATAGTAATTTTCTGACTCGACGCATATGCAATAGCCAAGACCAACCCAAGGAGCGGCCATCTTGAAAACGAAACCTGCCTACTACATCGTAGTCACTGACGTCACGTCAGTCTTCATTGGTTCGACAAAACATTTATTCTAATATCATAACCTGAATTATTTAAATACTATTAAATAGTAATTATTGTATTTATGTGTTAATTGTTAATGTTATACTTTCTCGTCACCCTTCTCTGACTATTAATTCTAATCGCTCAAAGAACCTGTCTTTAATATAATATAACATAAAATTTTGTTCTGTATGACACAATCGATAATTCATGAGACAGAGTCGATAATTGCTCTCCATCGATAAAATATCAATTATTTATTTAAAATTGTCAATAAATCTTTATATTTCCATTATTTTGTATCTGTACTTATTTCACAGGGTAATTTAAGGGTATTTATAAGGCTGAAGGTATTAAGTGAGAAGAATATATTCTATTTTGAACAATATATTGGACCAGTAAGGAAAGTCACCAATCGATTATTACCTGGAGTTAATCTATTTAACTCCAGACTTGGTGCAAATCTTCAAGAAGTGCTCGACGGTCAATAAATACCTACCTGTTATTAAAATTTTACCAGAATCTTTTAAAAAACAGATTTATCTTGTATACATACCTCTATAAACATAAACAAAATTATTTTATTGTTTGGAAATTCTATTACTATTGAAATTTCCATTTTATTTTTATTCTTTTGTAACGACCGGCATACAGGGTCTAGTTACAATATATATATATATATATATATACTGCCAATTTGTTTGTTTATATACCATATAGCCCACCTCTCTCTCTCTCTCTCTCTCTCTCTATATATATATATATATATATATATATATATATATGATATATATATATATGTTGTTTTGTGTTTACTTGTATTTGTTCATGTATTAGTTTCTTTAGTACAAATATACAAACACAAAACAAACTAATACATGAACAAATACAAGAAACCACAAAACACGACACAGTATTCAAAATACTGAACATTGAAAACGCCCTAAAAATAAATATATACGCTACACACGCACGCGCGCGCACACACACACACACACACACACACACAATAATACCAAATTAAAACACCAAAAACCAACAGGAAACCATAGCAACAATCAACCAGAACACAAATATGCAAGTAGATCCAAAACTATGATGGCTGAGGATGGGAATAATAAGTTCTGAAACATATTCCAAATAAGGGAAAAAACATCGTGAGGTAAAGAAATTATAAATATTAAATAAATTATAATATGTATATAAACATTTTAGGATTAAATTAATTTATGAAGTACAAGTTCCAACAACGACAATATAAAAATCGCACACAGAATAAAATCTACGGCTACGAGTGAGAATGAACCGCGAATGAGAAGTAGAAACAAGAAGAGGAAAAACAGGTTAAGGAGAAGTGAAAACATTGCATCGCTGGTTGGAAAAACGGTTAATAATATCTAGACTGTAGAACGAGATGAAATCGCACTTTGTTTAGATGAAACGCATGGTTGGTTTGGTAACGCATGAAATTCAGTCGATCGTTTACCCATTCGCAAGACGATGGAAAGCCGCAGATATATGTTTGACCTAGCACTGCCTCTTTTACTTCACCCTTCAACTCTAGATTTAAGGATTGTTATACTTCTTTCAGGAGAGGATTGAACTGTAGATCTATACTCGCGAAAGTCTCTATCCTTACAATACCGCGATTGTGTGCTGACGTTCAAACTGACTTCTGGATTGCTTTATTCAACAATTAAAATGCAAGAAAGTGTTAGAAGACGTCCATGGGATAGGAGGAGGACTGGCATTGTGCCGTTCTCTAATTCGGATTGTTTTGGATTTGCATTAAACTTCAAACACCACCGGAGAGCATTTAGCTACACCATCCGCCTGAATGCTACAACAACGGATGGTGTTAATTTTGACGATTTTGTTGTGCATAATAACTGTGTTTTCGTTTCCAAAATTCATCATTTTATGTAGGAGGTATAGTACAAGTTTTTAAAGGGTGTATCAATTGATACAATTACAAAGGTTATTGTTATAAGTCCTTAGGGTAATCTAAGTTCTACCTTAAACGATTTTAATCCGTCATCATTAATAGTTTACAGACGAAAATCATCTTCAGATCAGCTTACATACCTGCAAATAAAACAAAAAAAGTATTTTAATTTGCAGAAAAAACACCAGTAGCACTAAACAATACATTCTAACAAATGTTAGTATATTTCTGCCTATAAACACTTCCGAATTATTCTATAAGTTATGAAAGAGATGAGATAAAGTGTTTTATCCTCACAGAAGGAACTATTTACTTTGGGCAGGAGTATAAGCGAGCTTTTTATCTCGTATAAGCAGGAGAAGAATATAATCTGGCCCAAGCATGTAATTTTTAAAAGTTTTCCACATCCTTCGTGATTATATCTTCTAAAGTTTCGATTATGCTTAATTCTGGCTGGAAATATTCCACGTTATGGATGATTGCAATATTCATCAAAATTTCGTTCACTTAACACAACTATTGTTGAGAATTAGTCACACCATGATTTGCAGGCTACTAACGTTCTATGATATAGTGTGTATAACGTTCTGTAATACAACGGATAAATTAATGAATATGTTCCTTATCCGACTGTGTGTGTGTGTGTGTGCGCGCGCGCGTGCGAGAGATAGAGAGAGGAGGGGGGATTATGGTTGTGCGCACTTGAGTATATGTGTGTAATTATGTGTAATTTATGTAATATCAATATGTTATATTCATTATCATTATTGAATCCAAATAGTTGGTCAGCTATAATTAACAAATAAATATTAAGTAAATACAAATAAGATCACATTCGTGATATACTTAAGTTGCAAAAAGTTGTCCTATAGGCACAAGCACATTTGTTTCAGGTAAACAAACGGAAGTGATTTATTTTGCAAGGACAACTCTGCTTTAACAACGACGAGACTATCGTATATATAGAGATGTATAGGGTTTTCGGAAGCAGTTTATTTTTCAATTATACCGGTAAGTGGCCAGTGTGTAGTGCCGTGTTATGAGGAATTTTATGGTGTGCCCGGCCTATTTGAATAAGACGAGCATGCATGTGCGCGTGTGCGTGACCACAGCCACAACGGTAGTTTACGACTGAGGTAACTGCGGCCGAGATGAACATCTAAAAACAAGATGGCCGCATCAATGGCCCTTTTTATAGCGCAGCATTATACAACATAGTTGTGTGTGCGCGTGTGTGCGGTGAGTACGAGCGCACGCCTATTCCGGTAGCGGCAGGTGAACAGAACACATAACATTTGGAACAAACTCGGCAATAACACTGATTCATGCGCCACAATAAACATTATTGTCACGCCATACATAAATCTCTTTTAAATAGTTCTATTTAAATTTAACCTATGGCAGAGCAGAGAGGATACATAATATACTGTGCGGGGAGAAAAATAGAGACTCTGTGGTGTGTGTGTGTGTGTGTGTGTGTGTGTGTGTGTGTGTGTGTGTGTGTGTGTGTGTGTGTGTGTGTGTAAGGGGGGATCTGCCAAAGAATGTGGTTCTTCTCATAATAATATATGACAAATTGAGAGAGAGAGAGAGAGAGAGAGAGAGAGAGAGAGAGAGAGAGAGAGAGAGAGAGAGAGAGAGAACTGTCGTTGCATTAAGACAGGGTGGAATATAATCCCCATGTAGAACGGATCTCAAAATTTCCTAAAACATTGGTAATAGTACACCGTAAGTATCACAAAAATTATCAGTTTCTCTTCCAACATTATGTTACGTCTGATGTATGTTTCACAAGTTCTTGTCATGCTCAAATATGACATCTTCAGGGGGTAAGGCCTACATGTTTACGAAGAACCTGGTTTGTCTTAAATTTTTAAAAGTACGTCGAACAATTGCATCAAATTATGCCAATAAAAATAACTATTTTTATAAATGTATATTGTAAAACTATAATTGTAATAAAAGTTATAACAAAAATTAATAACTGAAGGAAATTTGCAGGGAAGAGAGCAAGAGGAAGAAGAGCGGGCGCAGGCTAGATGATTTCATGTGGGGAGAAATTACAGAGAACGTAGTGCACGTACGAACAGCAGGAGAGACCAATATGCCTGAACCTGTTTTAGGGTATTATCATAAATGGCGATGAATTTTACATACTAAATGAATGGCGATGAATTAGTACATATGATTTACAGATTGAGTAAAGTAAAAAAGAGATAGGGATTTGCCTAGGCAAAAACAGAAAGATTGTCACGAATGAAAGGAAGAATAAAGCAGAAGAGTTACGTAAAACCTTGTATAAGAGCTTCTAAAACCATCTCGGAGGGCTTATCTATGGAACGAGCATGAGTAAAGGAATAGACGTTTAAGAGTCATTGTTGGTAACTGTACGTTCTTAATTAGTAAACCACATGAAGAAGAAGAAGAAGAAGAAGAAGAAGAAGAAGAAGAAGAAGAAGAAGAAGAAGAAGAAGAAGAAGAAGAAGAAGAAGAAGAAGAAGGAGTATAGAAGTACGCGTAGCAGAAATAGGATGAGTTAGAAGGTGTGGAAAAATGAATAAGAATAAGTAAGAGAATGGAAAGAGGAAGGTGACTGCTCTTTAGGCTATACTCTAAACCTAATCGGGAGGTCGTACCTAGGAAATGAGTAGCCTATCAATAAACGAACGTTTGGTCTAAAAAACAAAAATTTTGTTCTTTGCAAACGAGCGTTCTTGATAGCTAACAACCGGACGAAGACGGGGAGTGTTGTAATAGTATGCATTTATAAATTACATCCGAAAGTCATAACTATAGGTAATGCGTATGAATGAACTGACAAGGTGATATCATAAAAGGAAACCGGTAGGACAGTAACCGTATGTATTTGACTGATAAAAGTTACAAATAGAAGAAGAAATAAAAAAGTAAATGGAGGTGAAAAGAAGAAGAATGAAATAAGAAGTAGGAGGAAGGAGAAGAAGATCAAAATTCCTACATAATGCTTTGAAACCATACCGGACAGGCTTACATCGGGAACGGATATAAGTAGACTAATGCAAAATTGCCCTCAAAGTTATACGGTTTCATTAATTGGGAACCCTATGGTGTTGCAAACTTGTTAGCAAACTTCACAGACCGGGGCTGTTGAAATTATCGTTACAGACGACTCCGACCTGGACACGTAATATCGCGGGTTGTAGAATGCGTGTGGCGTCTTTGCAAAAAAAAAAACACTACACTGTACTCGCGTTTAAGATTTCGATCTTGAGTTTATTCTCTTTTTACACGCGTAGGGTGTGGAAGAAAATCGCTAATCATGGTTACGAGACAACTCGGCACAAAGAGATGAACTCCCTTCTTCCACCACCCATCGAAACGATGCAGTGTTCGTACTTTTGTGGATGAGGTAACAGTATGCGGCAGAATACAGCAGAGTATAGAGAAAGAGAGAGAACAAGGGAGAGGGAGGGGGTAAGCGCGACAAGCGGGAGATGTCGTTACGTAGGAGAATTTGTAGCTTCTGCCACAATACTAGTGTTGTGCCCGCTAAACACACACACGCACAATAAACTGCCATAGCTTACTGTGTCATCTGTCTGTCCTTCATTATCTTTCTTTATCCGTTCTGGCTATAATTCAGCCCTTACAACATAAAAATGTATAGAGATCCAAATAGTACAGTCTAGTTGCGTCTCCCTCCTTTTTATCTGTCTGCATCTCTTGACGACGGTACCTGCCAATTTCTTACTTAACCGACAGCGAGTCGTCGTTTTACTTTTCGGCCCAACTATTTACACGTCTATTTTAACGAGAAAGACGAATGAAAAGATGGAATTAATTTTAAATGTAATTTGGAAAGTGGATACGTTATATTGTTTTTGCTCAATTTTCTGAAATCTGTGTTCTTTATACATTATGTGTTACTTATACAGTATACCTTTAAGGTGTGTACGTGTGTGTGTGGGGGGGGGGTCAAGAGAAGGGTAAATATATACAATATTTACTCAAAAATAAGGCCTTTTTACCAAGTTTGGCTCTAAAATTACGGACGGTCTTATACTCGAGTCAGCCCCTGGAATTTGAAGACACAGAAAACAAAAATGAGTAAAAGAAATGTAACTGAATAATGGTTAGCGGTATTTATTAAAACAACTTGTATTTAAACAGCACAAATCTAAAAGTATTCTTTAGTTTAACGCCAACAATATAGCTCTGAAATAAAGATAACGTTTATAATTTTTAAAAATTTCCAAATTATGGTGCGTCTTATAATCGATGGGGTTTTATTTTCGAAAGGACTTTTATAGAAATTAATAAATAACGAAAAGATTGCAGGGAAGAGAGGTAAAGGAAGAAGATGATGTTTCATTGTGAAGGTGATGTAATTACGGAGAGCTTAAAGACGCAATGCAGGAACGGACAGCGGCAAGAAAACAGTTGAGCCAAATCCTGACTTCGGACAGACTGAAAATTAAAAATCGGGAGTACCATAATTAAAAATAATTTGTATAAATAAATTACTTTCTTCTGCAAAGACTTACATTTTACCTAGTGTGCATTTCACTGAATCGATTTCTGCATTCTGCATCGTCAGTTCCTGCACCTAATCGATTCCGTGAAATGTATTTCAGGCTAAATAAAATTTAATTCTCGTATAAGCAAGTTACACACGTATACACACACACGCGCGCGCGTGTGTGTGTGTTCGCGTGCAAGTTCCTTTACGCAAGTGCTAATAAAACAAACACGATGTTACAGTATCAATACAACCATCAAAACCGCTGATAATGAAAACAATCATTAGTCCTAAAACAGTCGAAGTAATTTTCAATCCAAATAAAAGTTACTTATTCGCTAGTAGGCTAACAGTGAATCCAAAATGCTGTTAATGGCTCTATGAAACTACGTCAGGTTATACGCATCATAACACAATCTAAAGACAATTATTATTTTACAAGTAACCCTATTGTATAAAATTATTAGAAATTAATAATCAATTTGACCACATGCTTATATCATATATAATAAGCGTCTGAGCATATAAAATTGGAGTGATCAGAAGACGAAAGAAACGGCACTGAAACCTATAATGAACGGCGTTGAAGGAAACGTAAAAACACGAAGGAAAGGTGATGGAATTTACAAGGCACTTTGGTCTATAGGCACTTTGGTCTATTCTTCAAGTCGAGAACAGTAGAAACGGGGAATAAAACAGATCGAGCGTTTTTGAACCCTGGGGAAGTAACAGAGAAAGAAAGAGTGGGAAAAAGAATGGTAGAGGGGATATAAATTATAGTGAAGTGATGTAAGGGATAAGGTAGAGGAGGGGCGGTTGGTAAAAACGGGAGCTGCATAGAAAGATGTTCATTGCCAGCCAGCCAAGCTTTGGGGTAATATCCCAGGGACGCCGGCTGATGGACACACGATCCAACCGACAACAATAATATAACACAAAGCACACGCACGTGCCGGAGCGCCGGCAGCTCCGACGAACTGTATCCGACAAACGATACGAAAACTTTTTGTTTTAAATTGTTTTTCACATTTACTTTGATTGTAACAATTAATGAAAAGATATCGCTGTTGCTACGTCGTGGATTCGGTTTAACCTCTGGTCACTGAATAGTAACGAAATTGGATCCTACGACAACGTAAGCTACAAGACGTTAGATGTCATGTTTGCAGCGCACTCTGATGTTGTTTTCTGTCCTTCTGTTATTATAGAATGCAATCCTGAAGACCTAACCGCCATGAGAGATTATGACAGTGGCAAAGACCAAATTGTTAAAGGACAAAGACGATGTATTCGTGATGGGAGTAATATTGGAATAAATTTATTAGTTAAATAACAAAAATTCTAAAAACTGTCCTAACTGTTTTTCATAGCTCTGAATTTTTAATAATATAAGATTAAATTACTATTACTTTTACTGTCCACAATAGGCCCTACATCGGTAGAAAATTCAAATAAATGTTAAAAACATACCTTTGCTGCTGCGAATTTATGAACGCCGCATCGAATCGTGGGTGAGTGGGTGACAACCATTCAATGCAGGAAAAGGCTGGAATCGTTCGCGACAAGTTACGTGAGAGAATTTTACTGAATTTTAAGAAATAAAGGTCGGCAGAATGTAAAATATGAAGGTGAGGAAAGCTCCGTTGTGATAAAGGTTTTACAAAACGGAAGAGATGTTCTAACTAGACAGGTCCCACGCCACGAAGAGCATCTTACACTGTCATCAAACACCTGCAGGATGAAAAACGCAACAGACTTAATAGTAGGACTGAAGGAAAAAAATTCAAATTAAGTGGTTTCTACGAGATTTTTTGCATAAGGCTAGATAAAAGGAGTGAGCAACAATTTAAAAAAAAGTTTACATAATTCCGATGCGGTTTTTCGAAAAAGAGGAGGGGGAAGTTACAAAAAATTAGTTTTTTTCAATTGTCTTGAACAATAACAAATTTACGAAAAAAAGATAAATTACAAACATTAAAGAGCATTAAATTCTCTACAAAAAAGTAATTTATAATTTTTTTGTCAGGCCAATACTTTGTGAGAAAAATGGAATTGAAATATTAGAAATTGATTGTTGGAGTCCGCCCGATGAGCGGAAGGCTAATTATTTCTGACATTGCAACATACAAATTTAATAAAATCCATTATAATAGTCGTAGAGACAAAAATCAAAAAGCATTTTAAAGCTAAATGTTTGCACTTTTACATAAAATGAAAAGAAAATAATTAAATTATTAATAAATACTTAAAATAAATTAATAACTTTTTTGTTTTTTATTTTTTTCAACTAATGCATAAACATATTAACAAATATTTAGATGACTTCTGAATCTTTTCAAGAAATTGGAGACAAAATCGATTTTTAAATATATTTATCATTATAAAAATAGTTGTTATAATTAAATTTTATAAATAAATAATAAATGTACTAAAAAGTTAATTTCCACCTTGATAATTGTGAAAAATTCCGAAAAATTGAAGAAAAAACGATATTTTAATAATTTTGTAAATCATAATAAGTTATAAGTAAATAATTTATAATTTTTATAAATAAGAAATGTGTTTTAAAAAGTTATTTTATTGTCAAAATCTTCAATGATTGGAAGAAAAACTATTTTTGAATATATTTATAAAGTGCATTTTTAATAACATTTTTTATAAATAAGTAAAAATTATACATAATAATATATACATAAGTGAATAATAATGAGTTTTTAAACATATATTCCTGAAAAAATTCCATGCCTATTAAATAAACATGTATTTTATGTGAAAATTGACCTTGTGAAAAATTTGGCCAACTTTGAATTAATTTTTCTACTAAAAGTATCGCCCCTGACAAAAAAAATGTTAATATCCTTTTTATGCAGAATTTATGCTCTTTCTTTTTGGAATTTAGCATTTTTCTCACAAATTTAATATTTTTTAAGATAATCACGAAAAGTTAATTTTTTGTACCTTCCCCTCCCTTTTTTCGAAAACCCGCGACTGAATTTTTGTAAACTTTTTTTTTAATTCTTTCTTACCTTTTATCTAGCCCTATGCAAAAAATCTCGTAGAAGCCACTTAATTTGCAATTTATATTTTTTTCGGCTTCAGTGACTGTACTATATATGCGTATCCCATATTATACGAGCTGCAAAGTGCAATACCTACACCGAGACGAAGTGGTCTCGTATAGTGACAAAAGGAAATTCACAGAATCGAATCCAAATCGGACATCTACTATATATATATATATATATAAAGTATATACATAAAAATACTCTGTACGCCTATATGTTATATTTTACATGAGACTAATATTACAGCTTAGATCTGAGAAGAACATGTGAAACTGTTTCCTTTATTGCAATATTCGGTAAAATAGAACTTTATTTTAACAAAACACTCTTACAGCTTTTCTTATCAGTATAATTTAAATCGTTATTTCAAGCTATAATGTTCATACGAGTTTCATCCTTCAATTGCAGTCCTCTTTTTCAACACACTACGAGTTCAGAAAATTTTGTTATTGAATTTGAACTTTGTTATTCCATGAGGATAGTTTAAAACCATCGAAAATAGTATAAATGTCACAATTTCAGATTTTATGACACAAAAAATACTTGCCTAAAAATCTGTGTGTGCGGGCGCGTAATCACATCTTGAGTTTACTTCCGAGAATTCCCCGTAAAGTCTTACTTTTTGACTCGAAATTTGCTTTCGTGACATTCCTTGCTTCAGGTTGTGTATCTTTCCTCTCTCCGTTGGCCGTTGCAGAGGTTCTATTTTGAATCTATGCAGCTGACGTGAAATAGATAAATAAACAAGCACAAATGCTTATTCCGTTGTTACACTTATTACTTTATTCCTAAACAAAATAAGTTTAGGAATTTAGATTAGTTTTTATACGAAACTATATATTGTAAATATTTAACTTTATTAAGTGCCATTGCAACTTTATTTTCTGTATACACAACGTGTTTCGATCTCACAGTACCCTTTTTCGATTATAAGTTAAAACTCTGCTTATAAATTGAAGATGATACTGTGATCCCAAAACTCATAGTTTATAAATCATAGTTTCAAGAAGGAAACTAAAGGGGGACCTTTATCTCATTTAGATAAAACATTAATATTTAATATTTAACTGTTGAACAGAAAAAACAAATAATATACAATAAACGAAAAAGAATAGTCGAAACAAATGAATAAATAACGGAAAAGAAAGCAAGCATCTAATGGTCGTCAGTCTTGCAACACCCATGAACGCTCTCGCTGGCTCGGCTTAAACCAACCGAGCGAACTTGCATTAGGTGTGCAATATAGGTACAATATTTATTTGTCCGCGTGTGCGTCACGAAGGAATGTTAAACAACATTATAATATTTCTTCTCCGCATAATGTGTCTATATATTTATCAGCCGCGCACCACAACACGAAGAGCGGTCAGCATAACGTACGTTGATATATTGACGATGGGAATACTCGGGCCGAGTCGGTTTGATATAGTTTTTGTTCACCGTAGGACTCCACGCTGCTCACCTGCCTCCTTGCGACTGATTAAAACCCGTTCGTTCGCACAGTTGTTTGTTATTTGCCCGGTGACGTGGACAGCCTCTGAAATATCCACAGTGTATACGGATTTATGGCTCGCGTCGGCCGGCGAATATCGGAAAATCGCCGACATGACATGCCAACCGAATGTTTAGCGAATAAATAGAAAAAGAATTATTATTAAACGAACCAAACACAGTTCGACTTGATTTAAACCGACTGCTAGAATGATCTCTCGGAAGGGCGGGCAAAGGTAAATGGTTTATCTTTCTTGTCTGTTCTTTCGCCCTTATGAGGGCTTGGTGGTACTTATTAGGTTTCAATAACTATTTGTCTTACGGTCGCCAGCATTGTTTCATGCTCTTAAGCATACTTAAGTCCCATCTAATGTAGGTATACTCTAATAAATACAATTACAATTTGATCTAATAATGTAATTATTAAATATCTGACCTATTAAAATCTCATTACAAGAATCTACTCAAAACAAAATAATAAAATGAGGATACACCAACTTCGAAAAGTTGACACTCGTGAAATAACTAACACTAACGTCAAAAGAAAAAATTGGAATCTTTCGAAATGTGCCTTTACCGTAGAATACTGAGCATTTCGTGGACAGTACATATAACTAATGTTGAAGTTCTTAGAAAGATGAAGAAAGAAGGGGAAGTTATTAACACAGTGAAGATAAGAAGCTTCAGAAAATCTGGGACATCTCATGAGAAATGATCAGAGATTTTACTTATTGCAGTCTATACTACAGGGAAAAGTAATTGGAAAGAGAGGAGTTGGGCGACCGAGAATCTCATGGCTGAGAAATTCAAGGACATGGTTTGGCATGAATACCACTGACTTATTCCGTGCAGCAGTACAGAAAGATAAAATAGTCTGTATGATTATCCAGCATCCAAAACGGATAGGAACCGTCAGAAGAGAAGTAAGTCGAAAGCCAGGAAAATTTTCGTTACTATAGGGTCTTTAAAACATCTTAAATTATCATTATATCATCTTCTTTACGTTCTTTACATGTAATAATAATGGATTATAATTATTATTCCAATTTCGTGTTGTCGGTGGGCACAGATGGTTCTGGTTTCCACTGTACGAAAACTCCATACGGTGCATCGTGTTCCACTTGCTCTTCTGTTTCTTCCAGATTGTTGTTGCTTACGGATGTCAAACGTCGGTCTCGCCTCTGCTCTCGGTTATATTTAGGCTATCTTGTATCTTGTCCCATTGTACTTCTTTCATTCTTTCAGTGTTCAACAGTCTTCGTTGACGGTCACAGGCGGTACCTCTCTGGCTTAACTCTAAGTAAGACTGAAGTCTCATATCTATTACTCTACCTTGTAAAACAAGTTTTTTTTCTATCCTGTCCTTTTAAGGATGCGTCCAAATTATTCGTTATTAATCGGTTTCAATAAACTACCTTCTGCATGCAGTTCACATAATATTAGCCATTACTTTAGTGTTTCAGATATAAAAATAATTTGTAATACCACGTACAGGATAACGTGTGGAAGATGCATCACAACTGAAATGTTTACATTACAGTACTAGTAATCACGACTTTTAAAATAAACGTAATAATGTCAAGTTGTTAAGAGAGTAACAAAATTCAGAACAAAGAAATTATCATGTATCTAAAATCGAACACAAAATACATAAACACTATATTAACAAAAAAAAAAGAAAAGAAGAGGAATCTTACGTCAGCAAGGAAACTATAAGTTCTCATGGAAACGTATTTGTCGGTAGCTTTGTTTTGTACGTGTAGTAATCTTGGTCCCGAAACTCCTAACCGTTCTCACCATCCTAATATTCAATAACAAAATAATAGGAAAATCGAGGGAAAAGCCAAAAAGTAGGGACAGAGTTGATAAATACGAAGAGACAATTTTGAGACAGCCGCGAGATGGAAGAGCAAAAAGGTGAGCCAAGTTTTTGAAATCCCAGCAACATGCCCCCCCGTACAATAAAGTGTAAGAAAAACTATTTAATGATTTCAATAAAATAAAAATCATTGCTGTAGAATATAAAATGTCACTATGTAAGGAATAAAATGTAGAGAATGTGTTCACAATTGATCAAAATTATGGTGAAGACTTTTAAATTACAATTTTATCAAGTACCTAATTCTCTTTCACATACTTTTAACTTAAATCAATTATATATTACGATTCATAATTAAACTGAGTCCAATTTAATAATTATATAAATCCTTTCGAAAACAGTCAGAGTCAACTTGTTTTAAAACCCAAAATTACAGTCTACACATAAATTGTAAAGTGTGACACAATGCTTCAGGCGGCAAAACTAAAGTAATTAACAGGTACATCAATTAAGGTGGAATTGAAGAAATATTCGCCGAAATGAAAATATTAAAATTGTTTTTTAAGGCCAGGGAATTAGCTGGTTGAGATACGTGAAGAGGATGCTGGATGTAAACTGAAGAGGCAATTCGCAGTGAAGAGGTTCAAGAACGGACAGGGGCATGCTGGATTCAGGACCAGATGAAGGTCTTGAGAATTACGACCGGAAGGTGTCGGCAAAGAGAAAGAAACATTAGAGCCAAGTTGTGCAGGAGTCTAACATTCACGCAACATTGTATACCCAGGATAAGAAAGTTCATATATAATAGTTTATATAATTCCCGCATGTTTTAGTGTTTATGTTACAATAATCATAATTACTTTAATCAACATAATATGCATCTATATTACTGTAACAATGAACGAAACGTCACATGCAGTCACATACGAGCATAATAAGACCAGTATTATGATACTATAAGAATATAATAAGATCACTGTCAGGTTATAAAGTAGAAAGTTTAACAGTACCTTATAGTAAAAAAACGAACAGCTAATTTAATGTAAGTATACAAAAAATATTTTTATTTCAAACGATTTTTCAAAGAAATACAATTACAAAATGTAATACTGTATAACTAATCAATCGTAACTGGAATACAAGTTTCCCTTCAGCATGTGGACACTCGTAGAAGAGATTAAAAAAAAAAAGTAGTGTCCTTATAAACGGAGGCACATGAAAAAATGATGCGCTTTTTAAGAACAGTTATTCAGTGTCAGCATTGAAACAGAGCAGAACTTATTATTAATTAAATACATTTCTAACCTCATTCCGAATTAAATAACAATAACAATAATTACAGGGGGAAGAGTAATAAATATATCACCAGAACGTACGTACAACGAGAGACCTACATCTGTGGAGGGAGAGAGAGAGAGAGAGAGAGAGAGAGAGAGAGAGAGAGATTCATTGAAGAGATTTAAATCATTTATAAAGTCACATCGCGCGCGCGCGCGCGTGTGTGTGTGCAATGTGTGTGCTCATGTCAAACATCTCTCCTTTTCTCTACTCTCCTTTAGTTTATTGCTGCCGTAATAACAGTGATTTTTATTGCCGTTACCACTATTTTTTCTTCTCCTTTCGTTCGCTCGAGACTTCGTCGGTCGTTCACTGAGTTATGACTGTTTGTTCAAAATAAACCAGTCGAAGAACGGATCATCCATAAGTTAGTTCTCATCCACGACGTCGACCAGTCAACGTCTCTCTGTCGATACTACGCTAAGCTCGTCTAAACAAACAAAGCCCCCCCCCCTCTCTCTCTCTCTCTCTCTCTCTCTCTCTCTCTCTCTCTCTCTCTCTCTCTCTCTCTCTCTCTCTTTCTCTCTCGTCCTCTGTGGAACAAGTTGTTGTTATAGGTAATCTTTGTTTTGATTTATGCTTAATACAGCTGTAATTCATGTCTTTTTACGCTTGTTCTGGTAGTACGTACTACGTTTTATTTCACTCACTCTTTCTTGCTCTCTCTCTTCTTCTCTGTCTATATAATGTGTTTCAGTAATCTTCTGTCTGTCTCTTGCTCTCTTTCTCGCCTTACTGTCTCCCTTTCTCTAGATAGCACACATGTATTCCAACGATTCTTTTCAGTTAAACGAAAGTAAACGCTTTTAATACACGTCATACGGTGTACTACAATCCACAATAATATAGATATTACGACTTAATGATTACGTAAGTAGCTTGTATAAACAGTAAATAAAGAACAAGTTAATTTACAATAATGCGCAGAACTATCTTCAAAACGCAAAAAGAACTAAGTTAAGAGGGCCATAAATATTGAAATTTTATATGAATTTCATAACTGATTACACTAAACGGACTCCCAAGTTGGACACTGGCAAGCAACAAAGAAGAATTATTGAGGACCCAAAGTGAAATTTGTTAATCAAGTGTCTGACGCACGGGCAAACGAAATACTGAAGATTATGGAAAGAAAATATGAAGTGATTAACAACACGATGAATTCCAAAATAAGCAATGAAATATAAGCCTGCAAAATGAAAAAATTTAGGAAGCGTAATAAACAGACGAAAAATGGACTATGAACGAACGTGGATACAAAACACCAGAAAGATATAAAAACTAAAGACTCAAAAGAGAAGGATGGAAAAACCGTTTCTAGAAGGTCTGAAGGGTCACAAAACTATGTGGCCAGGTCACGAAGGTAGAAGATTGTAAATAAGATTGCTTGAATGAAGTGAAAGAGACGTACGGAGGCCCTTTATAAACACATCGTACAGTGAACTGCAGATTTTCTGGAGGAGACGACAGGAAGTAATCGCTCAGCAGTGTGACCAGAGGCGCACCAGAGACGATGATTATGATGCGTAGGTCTATGTTGTGAAAGAGGAGTGAAAAATATATAATCGTTTGCACGCAATGTGTTTTGTTCAATAGACCTACATAAAACGTACAGGCGCCATGTTTTTTAGGCGTATAATTAATTCTCAACATTATGCAAAAAGTAGTGAAGTGACAAGAGGGAAAATTAAAAAAATTAAAGAGAGAGAGAGAGAGAGAGAGAGAGAGAGAGAGAGAGAGAGAGAGAGAGAGAGAGAGAGAGATTAAATAGGAGTGAGTTTATTGACGGAAGGCAGTCTGAGGGAGGAGGAGGAGTTTGACAATATATAGCGATGTGACCACATGGCACGTCTAATTTCCATATAGGCTTGCGCGCACAACATGGTGGCCACATGGCTTTTTCAACTCATAGCCATTGTCTTCTTCACGTAGAAAATAAAATGAAAAAAAAGAAGAAAGAACACCAAACAGACTGCACGTAAGATATTTTTCTGCAATATTGTTTTCTTTATTTTAGCGGGGCCCACAGGTAACCGACCGCGTGTCTACGATAAGAGATACAATACTAATTCCAATTCCACACAGTCTTCGCCGTTTCGATTTTAGTTTTCAAACGTGTAAAATATAAACATAATCCTAGCAACGGCGAGGAAGAGGTGGCTATCGTGTTAAAGTTATAGCACAACCTAATACATAATACATTATATACCTACATAATGTATTAAATATTGGGTGGAATTAGCGGAACGGTTAGATTTGTCTTGCGGAGTTCTGTCCCTGTCTGCGCTGACGTCATCTGTATAATAATCGCATGTAATATCTAGATAACATATAAAACAAATATAAATAATAAAACAATAATTACGAGGAAAAAATAATATTGACAGCAATACTAATATGGTTCGAACAGTAGGTCGGCAATCTTAAGACGGTTAGCACATTAGTTCAATTACCATTCTAACAGTACACTTGGTCGGCCAAAAGTATGACATACAGGCATCAAAGCGACTGTTATACGTGGTAATTAATGTTGTGTCTGGCATCAGTGTAGGCGATAAAAACGACGGACAAAATGTTTAGGTTGATTAATACCTAACAACTGGGAGATGTACAGAGCCACAGTCAGAATAGGAACGAAAAAGTTAACAAAAATCTAGAAAGATCAAACTGTTTCAAAGGCAATAAAACTAGGGAAGCTAGTACCAATGCCACGTTTTTGTCTGAAACTTGAACGTTGCGACAAGCAAATCGCAAAAGAAACCAAAGCCTTCTTTATGGGTCTGCAGACTAGTTCTCCGAATGTAGTGGCTACCACTTTCTAGACACGAGTATAGACAACAGCCTATCCCTTTTGACATGTTTCTCCATACCATTAAACAACGGCTATGCCGATAGCAGAATGACGACGAGACGACAGGTCAACTCCACTGAAGACGATAAGGTGCGATTGATGAACATTGCGGCAACGTGGACTTAAAAAGGAAATCTCGTCTTAGTAACGATGGAATCTGATTGGGGCACAAAGACAGTGTCGGGAAGTGCCGCGTATACAAGAATACATTATTACATCAAAGTCTTCCGACTGTCATCCATTTGCCGAGGTAGGAAAAAAAATGAAAAATTTAATTGAAACAAAAACGTAATTCATACATGCGATTTCAGTGCGGTAATTCTCGCATCCTTGTTTTCGTTTCTGCCAATCTCTCCAATCTTCTTCTTACAAATAGGCACTCTCCATTACTTTTTCACTAGATTTCGCCAACATAATGTGTATTATCTCTTTTCGTTGGGTGCCAACGAAAAGCTTTCATATTTTTTGGGCTACCATTTCATCCTACATTCTCTTTATGCACCGGCACTAAATTAATTAAATTATGCTACTCAGACTTCTTTTCTCTGTGTTGGGAAGAGCGCGTTTTCTGCTTTTCGACTACAGTATACCCCCGCTCATTCACCTGGTTACCCCATTCTGCTACAAGTCAATTCGCTTATCTATATGCAAGTAGCAGCCGTTTAAATGTGACTTAGTAACAGATTAGTGTTTATATTTTTGGTATTAAAATTGTTAGCACAAAGACGGATGGGTATCCCCATTGCTAGTGTAGCCGCAATAAAATTAAATCAGTGATGACTAACGCCCTTTTTACAGTTTCAACATGTATCGATACCAATCAAGTTTAGCAGACTGTCAAAAGGAAAGTCCCAGCCGTTCGATAAGCATACAAGGCGCCCGGAGGAGGGAAGGAGGAGGAAGTGGAGAAGAAGAAGACGCTCTGATTGAAAACAATATAACATATCCGATCAAAATTGTAGCAGTACGGGAAAAGTAAGAAACGTAACAAAGTTAAGATAAGTTACGTTAAGTTAAGAAACTTCTGAGCACAGCGAGTCGTAGGAAGCCGGGTTATAACAATGAAAAAAGCAAAGTTATCCGGGAACAGAACAGGTAGCAGAGAACTTCGCTGCAGCGGCTAACAACTGAGCTGAACTGACGACAAACAAACAAATTTTATATGACCATTTTAGAGATAGTACGACCAAGGAAATATAAGCAGAGAACGGTATACAGAAGTGAATGTTAATGCCTGGTGACATATTACAGACATAAATATGTAAAATATTTACCCACACGTCAGTATTCTACACACACATTTGAGTCAAAGGGAGTATGAATCGAATACATGCTCTCAATGTAGAGAAAGTACTTACCTTCACTATCACAACTCCACTCTCACATACTGTTGCCGTTAAAGTCCTTGTCAGTACGAGGACTCTACTCGAAGATTATGACAACCAGTGCCTTTGCGTTGGAATAGGCCGGTGAACTGACTAGGGCAGCATCTGGGTACGGGTAGAAATCAGCCATATTGACGGCATGACGTCTTGCGTGATGTGGTGGCGAAAGAGTAATGTGCGCGGTCCGAATCAGTAAGACTACTCCGAGTGAGGACAAAGACTTCGAAATGTGCATGACAGAGGAAGGACATTTGAAAGAATTTCAACCCTAAAATCGAAAATCCTGACCTTCGTTTGAAGATTTTCCGTTTAGGCCAAATCATTCAAATTTTAGGAGTTTTGATCGAAAACATTCAATTACGAAAATATAGTTTCGTTTTGGAATATCAGCTACGTAATATCGACTTGAATGGCAGTAGCCTACTGGAAGGAGTCGAAGGAAACCACATGTGTACTGGGACCCGATAGATTCCTACGCGTCTGAAACTTGTATGTTAAAACAACTAAGTCTCAAAAGAATTGAACCCTACGTCTTGCGGATGTATAGACGTATTCTCCGAGGGACATAGGCAAAACGCATAACGAACGCTGCCATATAAACGTGAAATGAAGATAAAAAATATGTCGCCAAAACAGTTTTAATAAAACTTGTCTCCGTTACTTTGGACTTATAGCCAGAAGGACCGACATTTTACCTCGTATGTTGTATACACTATGTAAGCACCTGGAAGACCATTCAGTAGTATAACATATACGTTCCTAGGTAACAGTGAAATCTCGAAGAAGGGCGACGACCTGAAATATTCAGAAATTTTGTTGTCTCCCCATGAGTCAGTGTCGTGGATATCAACGAAAACCAATGTAGGAAAGTAGAAGCAACTGAAACGACATATTCCCCCGGCACCCATCTCATCCTCGGACCACGCACGTCTCTTCTACCAATGGCTTTCTAGTCCAGTGCCGTTTTCGGCAATCGATCCTCTGTCATCCGTTACAGATAATCCCACCATTGTCTTCTGCAAATTGAAATAATTTCATTTATGTCCTTTACTTCGATTTCCTCTGATATCCTTATTTCTGATTCTATCTTACAATGTATAGTTTAAAGTATTTCGAAGAAACTGCATTTCAGCACTCTGAATCTTGCTGCATTCCTTTTTTGTAATGATCCACGCCTCACTGCCATATGTCAATGTGGGTATTGCACTTGTCTTATATAATTTAATCCTGTGTCTTGTTTTATTTCTAAGATTTCTATGAATCGTACCACAAACATTCCTAAATTTATTTATCTTCTCTTTTATATCATATTCAGATTCATAGCTTACTGCACAGCCGAGATATTTAAAACGGCTCACTTGTTCTAAAGTGCTGTTGTTTATAGCTCCCTTAGTCCTCACTGGATATTTACCTTTAAAGGTCATGGTTTTGGTCTTTCTTACTGAAATTGTCAGTGAGTACTCTCTTGCCACTTCTTGTAATTTGAACAAAGTTCTTTGTAAATCATACTCGTTTTCTTGAATAAGAACTATGTCATCCGCATATAGCAGGGAAGTCATACAAATTGATTTGTTAAGCTGTATTCCCGAAGTCACTCTGGATTTCATGCTCTCAACATGTCGTCAATGTACATATTAAACAAGGTTGGGGAAACACAGCATCCCTGTCTAACTCCCTTATTTATTGGAATGTCACCTGAGAGCCTACCATTCAGATCCAGGACTACAGATGTACTTTTGTAAAGGATCTCAACAACAACACAACAAAATATGAAATGACACATTTATACCAATATGAAAAATTCAATATACCATAAAATAGAAGAAAACCAGCCAACCGAGATGGTTCAGCCAAATAAAGAGAATAAATGAAAAAAGAATAACTCGCAGAGTTTATGAGGCAAGATCATCAACGAAGAGAAGCATAGGAAGGCCTAGGAAAACTTGAAATAAGAAACAAGAAAGCCACTTAAAATAGTAGAAGAGAAGAAAATATGGTAGACCTAGCTGAAACAGCATAAGACAGATAAAACGAACAGAACACCCTAAAACATACTCAGCTTCAAAAGGAGCCTTACACTTCTACGGGTAGACAACGCACAAGGAGTAAGTAAAAAAAACCTGTAATAATTAAAATACAAGACCTCCGAATACATCTCCAATAAAATAGGTAGGCAGACGTAAGGAAGCAATGGGTCGTTTCTTACGAAACCGTACATCTGGACGAAGATGGGGGTTCGGAGTGTTGGGAAAAATGAGTCTTCTCTTCTTCTTCTGCACCTCACGGAGTAGCACTTTGCAAGTTCCGTCTTCACAGAGTACCTCTCGGGCTGTGTAGACCGAGTGACAGCCCATATAAGCTGTTCTCCTCTGCTTGTTATTGCAGTTAGAGGTAAAAGGGCACTCTCTTGCCCTTGGGGTAAAAATTGCCCCTAAAGACGGATGCCCCATCATTTGGGGAACGGAATAGTATGCAGGAGGGAAGGAGAAACCTTCACATTAAAGATCCGTATGGATATCTCATTCCAAACTTCCAGGGATGGAATGGAGGCCCGTGCCCGGGGTAACAAGGGTGAAGACTCTTAACGGTCAGAAATGAGCGAATGGAGCAACTCCTCATGTGGGGATAGTATGTATGACGGCTAGACTTAAGCCATAAGACAGCAGTCCTGTTACGCCACCCTCTGCGTAGTGCTGGTAACTCTTCCAGAGTACTTAATTCTTTACATTAGAAAACAGGATGGATTTTAGGGGAAAATGAGTACACACTGAAACTACCAGTTCCATCCTTTCTCACAAGGATGAAAGGACAGAGGAGGAAGAGTTTATAAGATACAAGTGTATAACCGTGAAGGAAAATATTCCGGAAACAGAACAGGCAGTGGAAACTTCGCTGCTGCAAGTGGGCTAACAATCGAGCTGAGAACCGGTGACAAACAAAAAATTTTGTACACGAGATCCGTTTAAAAATAGTGCAAACATGCAAACACACACACAGAGAACGGTACACAAGAGGGAATGTTCGTGCGAGTTGAGTAATATATTGCAGATATAAATATATCAAAATGTGAAGAGCAACGTGTAATATATCCTTCCAAATTGATTAAAATGTTAAAAAACAAACAGACGACAGCGTGCCCTCTGTCTGTCTCGCGCTCTCTCTCCAACTCGCGACCCATTCGATAGCGCTTTCTCTGTCTATCTGCCGCTTTGACAAATGTAAATTTCACCAGTGTGACGCATATCACCTTATCAGCATCTCCAAGGTATATAGACTCGAGTATGACAAATTCCGTACTCTGTTGTCTGTCTATTTGTGCCTGTTCCCGTGTGTCCATTTAGTCTAGTTCTTACTAAATTCTACATTGTACGAGCGTCGAGAGATAATACTGTTTGCTGGCGTTTATCTGATACTCGATGTGACACACAACTGCACTTCTATCTAAAAATAAGGGCTTTCAATTTCGTTGAACGGCATACCTTAACAAAATATTATCGTTCTAATCTATAAATAGCATTAAACAGAAACATATAAACCACAAATACTATACCTCCCTTTGTAATGTACTAACATTACTTATATCATAACGGACATTGTACCTTCTTAAAGGTTGGGTGTGGTTATAAAATCAATCGAAGACAAAATCACGGGTGTTGATAGCCTCAGTAACAATACCAAAGAGGCGACGAATTATAAAACGACGGAAAAATTTAAATGTTTAGGTTGATTAATGTGTAACAACGGGGAGATGTACAGAGCCACAGTCATAATAGCAACGAAAAAATTAACAAAACTCAAGAAAGATCAAACTATTTCAAAAGGTAATAAAACTACTGATGTTTAAGCTTAGATATTACCAATTCCATATTTTGTCTGAAATTATAAGGTTCCGAAGTGCAAATCGCAAAAGAAACCAAAGTCTTCGTTGTGGGTCTGCAGACTTATTCTCAGAATCTCGTGACTACCACTTTCTAGACATGAGTATAGACAATGTCCCTTTGGACACATAGCCTGAAGTAAAGCAAAATGGAATATGCTGTTTCACAAGTCCAAACAAACCTAGATGTATATCTCCAAGGGGGTTGGCAGATAGCCTTAAGAAAACGCCCCTATACGAAGAACTCCGCTTGCCTCAGGATTTAGGATTCTAAAGAAAACAAATGTGTGATGAAATCTAAAATTCAAATATTGATAAACATTGGCGGTTTCACAGACCATTGGCGTTCAAGACGACGAAACACAGCAATAGGTGGAAATGCGTTTAAAGTAGATCGTAACAAAAACCGGAAAATTTAAAATGTAAATATAATGTATTTTACTACCGAAAGAATTGTACGAGAGAAAACGAAACGGAAGCTCGTTAAAACAAGGTTATTCGGGTTTCAAAAATGCAGAGGTAGCGTTAACGTTTAACGTTTCTTTTCTCGGTCTTTAAATTGGTCTGATTTTCAATATTGCTATTGCTAACGTTTATGTATGACTTATTTACGTTTTCGAAGAACAGTGTACATATATCTTTACGGTCGACGATCTTCAACAGCGACAAAATTACTACGACTTTTAACAAATGCATTCGATACAATGCATTTCGGTCATATGTTTCTAAGTCACTTCACTCGTAAAAAAAAGATAATGGAGGTGGAGAGTTATATTCGATGCAGACCAATAACGAGATGTTATCACGATAACAAAAGAGTGGCAAGTCATTATAATAGGCGTTGTGCAAAAGAGGGATACGTGGAGGATTGAAGAGCAACGTGTAATATATCCTTCCAAATTGATTAAAATGTTAAAAAACAAACAGACGACAGCGTGCCCTCTCTCTGTCTCGCGCTCTCTCCAACTCGCGACCCATTCGATAGCGCTTTCTCTGTCTATCTGCCGCTTTGACAAATGTAAATTTCACCAGTGTGACGCATATCACCTTAAGTAAGTACGCTGTAATGAAAAAGAACGTAACTACAAAGGAGAAAAGACGCAACATGTTTCAGTAATGTAGGAAACTTGTCCACTGACAAACGCCACTGATACATGGGTGCGAACAGAACAAAATTCAAAATGCACAAATAAATTTCATTTTATGTGTACTGACGTCATACAAAACTTTTCAAAACATAAATCTTGGAAGGATTCTCTGGAGTCTTTCTTCCCCTCTTCTTCACTGCAAGAAGCACGCCTACAGCTTATTCGGTCTTCACACTTGCCACAACCAGTCTTGCCTGTAAAAATTTCCTTTTTTTTCACACTACGAACTCTTTAGTTTCGCTTCCAAGGACCCAATACTTTTAAACGAACTCTTGAACGTATTCACACATTCCTTCCGATGTAACTCCTTTAACGCTCGCAGACATTCTGTCAGGAGCCATCACTTTCCTCTGGTCGGCTTACGTTTCCTTCGAAACTCCCTTGTGCTCTCACTGAGAAGCTTTGAAAATTTTCTGCAAACAGCTACATTTCGGATTTAATTGTGCTGATCTCCTATTTAAACGAATCTCATTTCTGTTATTTGTATTCAATTTTTCTTCCATCTTCTTAATCGCTACCACCATCACCACCCACCACCCATCATCATCGTCTTCATTACAGTCGTCACTATTATCATTATGTTCACACACTGCTTCAGGAATTTTGCCATGAAAAACTTAACAAGTAAACACAGGCTACACAGTTAACGGGTTTTAGTCGATCTTTCCTTTTTGTATCTAATATTCACAGTCCATTCTGTTTGTATGAAGTGTTTCTTTAGAAATCTATAATCATTCACTCCACCTAGACATGTAAAACATCATTCTACCTAAAACATGGTGCTAGTGTTTCTATCCATTTTTGTATTCGACCCGCTATTTAAACTTGCTGCATGTAGCGTTTTATTGAGAACTGTAGCGTATGCGTTTTGGTAATTACTGAGTCTGAACGAAGTAAAGCATTATCAATGCTTGTAATCAGTTACCTACTGTTAACAGACGCGAATCTTACTACCATTAATTCCCGTAAATATAAACATACTTATGAGTAACTTCATTACTCTCCGATTTTTTGCCACATTTCTTAGTCTTCTCTTGATAGAACTATATGTTTCGTCGAGACTTCGAGTTCTTGAAAAGTACTTAACTCTTCGATTTGGACGCGTTACATCACAAAAATCTATTAACCTGATGAAAGACTTTATTGTCAAACACTAACTTGGATAGAAAGAGAACAATTCGAAAAAACTATAGACTAGGTTAGTTTGGGACAGGTTACGTTACATTAACTTAAAACCGTATTTCCTAGAATCTAACCGTACTTCCTTGTGACTAATTATTTTAGTTATCTACAAAACAGAATATTTTTTCAAAGTTCGCCCTTGTACTTTTCTGCTCCTGAATATTTCTTCTGCTCATGTTGAGTTCCTGATGAAAACTGAAACCTTTCTATACGAGTAATTATACAATGAGTAGTCTAAAAACATTTGTTACCGTCTTTTCAGACGTTCTGCTTTCGCTTCGAATCAGCGAAAAAGAAATAAGTTAACCATAAAATAAAATAAAGAAAGTAAAATAGAAAAAAAAAATTTTCAGTGACTAACAACAGACACTCCAATAAGCAGCATGCCTCACATATAAAGTTGAGATCATCGTCTCATTCATCACGAACGAGACTGAAAAGCAGACACGAAAGATGAAACGAACGTTGCAACTAAAAGTACGATGACGAATAGCAAAGCGCAGTAAAACGAGTTAATGCCTGTAAAAGGTTCGAGAGAATTTGAGCCAGAGAATCGAAGAGAATGTAAAAAGAAGAACAGAAACAAGAAAAAACACCACGGAGAAGACAGACAGATAAACAACGACGGAGAGAAACTAAGTGACATTCCGTAGGTGACAACTCTCAATGTACTGCTCAGTGTTTTTCTGAAGGATAAGGACAAGGTACATAGAGAGAGTAGTGGTGAGGGGCAGTGTCTGTATGACTCCGAGAAAGAGTGACATAGAGCGAAAGAGAGAGACAGACAGGCGGTTATGAGATATAAATAACAGTAAATCATAAACATGTCTTATTTGCGAATGTGTGTATGTGTTTTACATTATTGCAGCGAGCTCGGTGACATTTCGCAAACCGCTAATAAATACGACGAGTTTAGTGTGGTGTGCGTAAGGTACAAGTCATACAATATGACTGGCAAGTATGTACTTGTGTGTGTGTGCGCGCGCGCGACTGACTGCTCCTGCTGTTGGTTCTGCGAGAACGAAAACTCCGGCAAGTGCGTACTGCCGCCGCGAGAGGAGAAACTTGCACGCGAATGCTATTTGAATAAACACCGGTCGGTCGTCCTGGTCGTCGCGGGGATTAACGTAATCACACACACTATGCTTTTTTCACGAGGTTTGAAAAACGCGTAGCGTACGCCAATAAACTAAGAGCTTTACATATATGTGTCTACGTATACAAGTGTTTTCCAGCGTACCTTGGTAAATAGTAGTAGTAGTAATTAGTACTTGTTTCGCGAGTAGCCAGCCGGTTAGTATAAACAGCTGTTAAAATCGTCGTCGCTTTTCAACTATTATGCGCCTTTTAATTGTCATAACATACGCCTATTTGTTTGTACGTTCTGCCTGCGCCTTCCAGCTAGGCTCCGCGCTGTTTGTCAAAGCAAACGTTTTGTACGAATATATGAAAATGATTAAACTGAAATTTAGCAATAATTTATGCGTTGGGAACGAATTGGTATATATCAAACGGATGTTTATCGTATGCCAACATGAAACGAAAACACACGTGCGTAAACTTGTACAAATACATTAAAAATATAGGCCCAATGGTTACATTGCACAGTAGCCTTCGGTAAACACTGTTGTACTGTTTTAATTTTCCGTATTCCTGTCTGCTGAGACACAAAGCTAAAGTAACCTCGTTGACACGTCATCGTGGAGAAATATTGGTGGCAATCATGTGTTTATCATACAAACTTCTTCCTTATCTGATAACGGACATACTGCCTGGTCCTCTGTACATCTAGAACGTCGAGGTCGGTGACGATACCAACTCTCTGTACACGTCTTCTATGGTCTTCCTGAACTTCGAAGCTATTGTGGTTTCTCATCTCTGGTCGCTTTAAATAAACTTTACCTGTTTGCTCCGTAAATGGTCCTGTATTTCTCCTCTTTCAATAAACATTCCAATATATCTCACACTTTGCACAAACTGTTGGATGAAAACTCATTACGATAGCCACGATTCAGATGAGAAACGCGATTCGTGATAAGATGAAAATATCATGCGCAAAAAATCATGAACAAATTTACAGAAACGTTTGGCGACGGAAAATCTCGAAGGCCGCGCCGCCTCTGCGTACCACCGCCACCGAAGGGGAACGGTTACTTTCGCGTCTTTGCCGGGCAGAAGGAGAATGATGCCACTGTATTATATTCATTTTGCTACCTCATTTAATAACCTCATAAATAATAAGACAATTAATTATTGCCGTAACAGAACTTACCGTACACGGTTTAAACGTGATTTATTATCAGAAGCACGACGTCCATTGTGTTAGATCAGTAAATTATGTAGAAACGGTCTTCAACGGAACGGCAAGTAGGGCATCAGGCTTAGTAGCTAGCCACCCGTAAGTCAGTCATGCATAAGGAGCGCGTAAGGTTAGTCACGTCGGTGAGCGGCGTGCACAATGCCGTATGTACAGTTAAGTGTAGGAATTTGAATCGTGTGGGCGGGAAACGCACACATTAGACATAATAATTACACCACACATTGGGGAGAACAATCCTCATCGCTAATACGAAAACTAAAGCGAGACGTTGCAGCTATTGACAATCTGTCTTTAATATGATGCACAAGCCATTTTGCAGTAAAGACCTAAGTCTGTCTCTCACGTTTCGACTGTTAAGATGCTACGTGTTCTCAGTTTTGGTGTACGGAATGGAAGCTTGGACTCTAAATAAGAATCACTGATACATTGGAGGCGTTCTAAATGTGGACTTACCGAAGACCTTTAAGAATAATTTGGATATATAAAGTTTCTCTAATACTGAGATGATCAGAAGGATACAGAAGAAGAAAGAAATTATTAATACTGTTAAAATCAGAAAACTACCTAGGACGCATAATGTGCGGAGGAAGATATAGTCATGTAGGCCTACTAGTTATTATCCAAGAAAAAAGAAACCAAGAATAAGGCGCATTTCCTGTTTGAAAAATTTTAGAGACTGGTCCAACTGCAGTTCCACCGACTTAATTTAGAGCTGCTGTGTTTAGAGTTAGCAAAACCGTGTTGACTGCCACGGTTCTTAGAGGAGATGGCACTTGAAGAAGAAGATCGTTTTCACATTATTAAAACCGTTAACCCAACAAAGTCTATAAAAATTCACAAAAAATATCCGGAAATAATAATATGAACAGAAAGTGTGTATATGTGCACAGGCGGTAAAGGAGGGAATATACATCTCTTACGATAACGAAATTCTGACTAGTATTTGTTCACAGCATGAATATGTTAGAACAAAAAGTAATAAATGAAGGTATTTTTTTAACGCTTACGAAACAGATAATAACTAGCTTGAAATTCATCGATCGCTCTTCTTCACTGAGATCTAAGAAGAGTAATGAGTGGATTAACCATAGTACGAGAATGTCAGACTAAGAAAGAACGATACGCTTCAATTAAATATTCCAGATTGTAAGCGGTAGACAGAAAACAATAGATCTTCGAGCAAGGAATAAGAAGAAAGCTAGACTAGTAAGGACAGAGACGATGTTAAGGACTAAAGAGAGAGGCAGGATGCATAAGACTGACTAACACAACTAGATATATGGAAGAATCTAAGAGTTTGTTTTCAATAGAGGTCGAAGCAGGGCTGAAGACCAAGAAGAACAAACAGCTGATGCTTTACGTAATGTTAACGACTTTGTTGACGTAATCGGTTGGGAAATGTACGGGCAGCAACAAAGGATCTCAGTATCACATGATTCAGAACACTAGTCTTCAATTCTCCAAACGTCAGGCCATCTCCTTCGTTTCCTCCTCAATCGTTTCCTATCATGTAGTTCTGGTTCTACCAGGGTTTCGTCTTCCCCCGTGGATTTCACTCCAAGTCCCGCCTTTGTTATTATTTCCAAGCCATTCGAAAGGTTTTATTTCATCGTTTCTGCTATTGGAGTTTGCCCGTTTCTTCTACATAATTTTTTGTTGATAGTCCTTTGTGGCTCAGATACTTAAAGATTATTCTTAACATGGTTACTGTTCTTGTGACCTTTCACGTTTAGCACTGTACATTAGCACTCACTTTACAATTATTATATATTCAGAATTCTCAACATCAAAATCGGTAATTTAACACCGAAGTTTCGAATTACAGACTATCACATGGCAATAATGAAACGAAATTACGGTAACAAGAATAGGACAGGTGTGGAGAGAGAGAGGCTGACGATAGATTCGGACACAACTTGCTGAGACAAGAAAGGGTGAGAGAAGGAGATATGTGGACACGATTGAAGGGGAGAAATGCGAGCGAAAGAGCTCCAAGCCGAAACGAGAGCGAAACGGATTTAAACCGTAATGGTTATAAGAGTACATTGTTCTAGTACCATTACCACTACGCCTGTACATATATAAGTTATTAAAAATCAGCTGTGTGACATTTCACGAATTAATAACACGGCAAACACGATTCAATTGTAAGAAAGAAACCCATTACGTAAAATTTCACACACACGGACACACGTGTGTGCGCGCCCGCGTTTATGATTCAGTACTTCACCTAGCCGCGTGTGAGCTGTTGTTTGCAGTGACGTGAGTATATCACCAATAACAACACTATACTACTTGCTACTAAATCGGGTCAGTTTTCATTTAACTTATGTCACATACGTACATACTTAGATATATACCGACTTATGTAATTATTTACCGGCGCACGGCACTCGTATTATCCTATATACTATGCAATTATTTATTTATATGCGTAATAAAGTACAGCCGCTGACAGCAAGCACAGTTATATACAACACGCGCGCGCGCGCGCGGGCAATATGACTCTTACTCTTATTTGGTTTCAGGCCTACAACCATATCGAAAAACTGGTGATAACTTCGCAAAAGTGTGAAATCTTAATGACAATGTAGAACACGCACACATCCCGATTTAACATACCTACATAAAAGACATATACACCATGCCGAATGTTTGGATAAGTTGCACGAGTCTCTTGATCTTCTCGGTGAATATTTTTCCCAACTTTGTCGTGTTTACTTGCTGAACTGCTACTTGACATGTTCCGGACGAGGCCTTTCAGTGTTTCCACCATTTTCAAGTCCTAAACCACGACCTGAAAATAATTCTAGACCATGACCGTTTTCAATGGTCAACCACATCCTGAAAAAAACGATAGGCATCTCGAAAATTCTCAACCTTGAAAATTAGTCGTGGTTTAGGACTTGAAAGTGGTGGAAACACTGAAACGCCTCGTCCGGGACGTGACAAGTAGCAGTTCAGCAAGTAAACACGACAAAGTTGGAACTACAGAGACTGCTAATTCAAATAACAAGATGAAGAATATTTTTTTTAAACTTTCAATATTTTTGATGCAGGATAACAGTGTTGGCTATGTTTTATACTATGCGTGCTTTCAACAGATTTTCTAAGCGAACAACGTATACATACTTTTATCAGTATTCAGTATATTATATTATCAGTAAGAAAATTTTAAAGATCTGAAGATCGAAGTAGTAGTCTACACGTTTACTACAGTGTTACCGATAAGATTACCTCTCCAAAGAAATTAGCAGAGAAAGGGCGGAAGTATTCAGAAGTGGACAACAAGTACGTGTATTCACATGTATTTAATCTTATACTGTTAATAATATTCAGTGCCACGCATAATCAGAATTAAACATCTTTCTGTTCACGCGTAGTTTGTTAATAATTACTCATCTTAATCCCCGATAATGTAAGGCAATTTTCAGAACCTTACGTGACTCGTACAAAGAAAAATAAAGTACTGCTTGCCTGAACAACAGGACAATATTATAATGAAAATAAAATACCAATTTTTGTTTTTTTTAATGAACTCTCTTTCTCAGCACTTCCATCATTAACCTCACACACATCGTACACATATCTCTCTCTCTCTCTCTCTCTCTCTCTCTCTCTCTCTCTCTCTCTCTTCTCTGCTTCCGTTACATATCTGTTTCCCTTTTCAGTTTCCCGCTCACGTACTCTCTTTCGTTCGGCGAACGCCAGTACAGCAGACGTGTGCGGTTGGTTACAATGCAAACTAGGCTCTTGCTTCTTCGTCGATAATGAACCACTGTAAATGCGAATGACACACTTATATATACAAACGACACACATTTTCTCACGTCTCACGGCGGACAAAAAGAAAACAAAAACTATTACATACGTCTTCCTGTTCGTAGCAGCGCCTGCAAGACGGGCGTACGTACCGTACCACCGCGAGACTGACGGCTACACACGCTCACCACCACCGTTGTCCTGACGACGCTCTGTAGCCTACGCCAGTGTTTACCTAACTACAAGGTTTTCACACATTAATAACTACACTGTGAGAGTACACGTAATATTATTACAATATGTAAATCTCCTTAACGACTGAGAACCGTGCCCTTCACGATGCCCTTGTCTTGCACACCTCTTTTCTTCAGCCAACTCAGGCACTTTCCTCTTTCACACTCCTAATCGTACATCAACTTTATCTGTTTTCACCATCCATCTTCCATTCAATCATTAATTTCTGGACACAGCTCCTTCTAACAGAATGTGGCGGAACAAGTTACCATCAATTTTCCTAATATGGTTTAAGAGACATTCCTGTTACTTATTTATTACATACTCGTGTGACAGCCTCCACTTTATCCTATCTTGTACAGCCGCTCTATAGATATCACTTTTCATTTTCTGACTCCACATCAGTCAGCACATTCTTCTCTCTAAATGTTTTCGTCTCCATTACATTCGTCTTTCGTTAACGTCTTTGGTGTTCTTGTTTAACACACTCGAATGCTCTCGAAGAGCGCTTGGGAGGGCATAATTTCAACTTAAGCTATTTATATAACTTTTTATCTACTCGCGAAACTTTCAAAAACCTTTGAACATTTAGACAGTTAGAAAAACATTCAGACAGTTAGACATTTAGACTGTACAAGGTAATCATAAAAACCACGTGGAGAAATGGAACAGACTCCAAAAAACCAAATGTAGCTACCAGACAATAAGTCAGTCTAAAAGGCAGATTTAACTACAGATTTAGTGGGGGCTTTTGGTTTGGTACGCTAACCAAAGATCCTGGCAAACAAATTTTAACACGAAGACCTTTTGTCAAGAACGTCAAACCATTACGACGTTGGAAAATCATAAAAAATTGGAAAACAACGAGGCCCTATTAAGCCCATTACAGGAACAACCCGAAGAAAAAAGAAACAAAAGGTACTAGTCAGCAGAGTGATAAAAGAAAGCTAAGAGATTCCAGAATTTAAAGATCTCGCCACAAAACTATGGAACGCCACAGTTTTTGATTCCGTACCATAATTCACAGGGTATAATGTATTCTAAGAGCTAATAAATAAAAAGAAAAACAACCAACATTTATAAAAAATTTAACCTGTAAAAGGTCCTAAAATATATTAAACATGATATTTTAGTTGTCTTAATTGTAAAAAATCGTTGTCATTAAAAATCAATAAGAAAGCACAATTAAGGCAACAGAACTGTAATCAGTTTTTAACTCTCTTATCTACAGATAATCAGTTATTTTTGTGATTTTATGACAATCGTAATCAGGACTGCCCTCTGTCCACTCATGTACACCGTCAGTTGTTCGTTAATATAGAAATTCAATGCACACAGGAGTAGGAGACCAACAGAATTTCCATAATTAAAGATTTAATAATAGAAACTTAATTAAGCGGTGTTATATTAAATAACATATATGGTAAAACTAATTAATCGCCGCTTTTAAATAACCGAAATTAAATACTAGGTCAATAACTATTCATTATTAGCAGTCATAGACAATAATAATATTTTCTCTCGAAATCCAATCAATAGTTAATAACTTCGGTTGTGAATATTAATAATAATATTTACTATTCAAATCTAATCAAATCACAGCCAGCCGTCATCCTATCAATCAAATTATAATTCATTAATAAACCTGATTTTTGGTTATGCATTCGCCTATATAAAAACATTTACACCAACACTGGCAGAAAATTATTTTACATAGGCCAATATAATACGTAAGGTACTACATTATTCTACTGAAAAATGTGGAGAAGAGAAAATAGGATTTAATGAGAGAATTTTCTAAGGAAAAGCCATGTGTTTTAGGTAAAAAAAAAAACAGATAAACAAATTATAGAGTGAAGGAGAGAAGTACAAGAGAAGAGTCGCAACAATCAGACAGATTAAAAATCTATACATTACTAGATATTTGGACACGCAGTCTATTGTGAATTTAGGTAAGTAAGATAACTTAATTAGTGGTGGAAGAACTAATGGGCGTGGAAACCGAGATTTGGTTCTGAAACTTGGTAGGTACATCAAGAAACTCCCGAAGGCTCCAAGGCTCCAAGAAGAAGAGATGGAGGTTTGGAGAAAGTCTTGTGGAATGTCCAGGCCCCACTGTGTTACAAGTGGAGACATTAAGAGGCAAATTCGTGAAGATGAAACAATATTTTAGATACCATAAAACATGAATAGTCTCATGTGGTATTGCCACACGTGGAACGAATGCCTGATGATTCCATAATTACCCGGAAAGTTGTTAAACTGGGTGTTCCAAATAGAAGAAACAAATGAGGTAAACCCAGGAAATCATGGGAAGAGGACACCTATGATGAAATGGGGAAAAGAGATTTACACCGAAGAGAACGGGATGACAGAACTCTGACGTGCAAGATGAGAAAGACGGCATGCGGTCATACATTGGTTTACGACGAATAAGAAAAGGGGAAGAGATCTAAGCAAACCTGGAATAAAATACAATAAGAAATTCGCGCAATTATTGAAAATATATTTTAAACCAATGTGTGATATATAATAAGGTTCACAAGTCTAAATGAATATACTTTTTTCCAATAATTACTTTGACATGATTGCTTCAAATCGTGTAAAACAAACTGACCGAACATAAATTAAATCTTTCTCGTCATTTCTATTTTTTCAATTCCACGTTAACGTAAAGGCCTACATTAATATTGACGAATTACGAGGAGAGATAACAGAATTTAAAGTGCGACTCTTCGCTTTACGATTAATTAGCGTACAGAAAGTTGACGACTTTCACGCAACACACACACACACACACAACGGTACGACTACATTAACGAATATCGACAACGGTTTTCTACTTATAATTACTTCCCAAAAAACTGGACACCATCTGTTTTGACAGAGAGGCGCCTTCGCCCGTCCATCCATTCATCCGTCTCTATGGCAACAACAAATTAACGCTAACACACAAACACACACGAATTAGCATACACGACGACAACGATAGGATGGAAAAGTAACGTTGAGTCTTTTAACAGCTTTCAGTCACTTATTCGGTCGTTAAAGATCGACTGTTTCTTTCTTTTACTTTTTTTTCTTAAAGAGATTAATATTCAATTTCGCGTGCTCTCCGCCGTGCGCGGTTGCATCATAAAAGCTTGACCTTTTTAATCTTCGGTCGACGGACGCGAACGGGCGCACGCGCACACACAAATTATGTTTTGACATAAGGCTGACACAGTTCTTCGCTGCTCGCTCACCTCTTCTCTTATTTTGTTTGCCTCCTCAAAATTTATCGCGAGTTATTTTTTACTTGTTTTGTTGGTGGGCTTTAAAAAGCCGTAGCGCACAATTAAGAAGACGAATTGAGCGGCGGACCGTTCGTAAAAACAAGTATACACATGCGCGCGCTCTCCGAGTACTCGTTTTAAACTTTCTCAAATTACAGTACATACGTCGGCGATGGCTGATGTTCTTAGGCTTTAGGATGGCCTAGTTTTTACAAAGTCACTTTATGACCGCGTTTGTTATTTATGTGCGATAGGCAGTTTAGCAATTTATCAAACCTCTTTTTTTCAGAATAATGTTTTATGAAACAAAATATCCGTTCCCATTTTCATAAATCTAACTAGTATATAGGATCAGTAAATTTTTAATGCAATTTTAAGTAGGCTACATAATTTTTAAATATTAACAAATGTGTGTAAAAGTACAATTGAAAATTTAAGAGATGATTCAGCTGCGTATATGAACAGTGAACACTGAATTCGACGTGAATGCGCAAACATCGCGTTCTGTCAGAACTACTTGTAGATGTTTGTTCTAGCTTCTGGTACACAATCTACTCTACATTACAACTGTAAGCATGATTTTCCAGTGTCACGTTTCGTATGTAAAGTTGTAGAGTAAGGAAAAGCTGGGAAGGCCCCAACGTTAAGCATTTCAGTGAGAGACGGAAAGAAAATTGTGCGAATTAAACAGTGGTAAGATAAAGTCTAAGCGAAGATCATGGATGAAACTAAGAACACCCACAGATCAATATCCTTTATAGTGCGAAGGCTAGGACAAGAGTCACATATGACAGACAGGTGGATAAGGGAACCTTAGGAGGCTGTACTCAATACTGAGCCCGACCTAGAAGAAGAATTCATTTATTTATTGCACATTAACGGTTAGAGTAATACATATTGGTCTATAAGTTAATTATATGTCTACAGGAAAGAAACGTGAAGAAACCTTTAAAAAGCCAACTACCCATCGGCGCCCTCGCAATTTCTTCAGTGAATCGAGGCTTCAATAGCAGATTCTTATTCATTTTAAGGGTCAAAGACCAAAAGCAATAGAAGAATGCCAAGAAATCTGTATGCATCAAGATCGCACACAATAGTGAAGGCGTGCAGAATTTTTTTTTTTTTTTTTTTTTTTCAAAGCAACTACTGAATAGTTCAAAATATATTCTGGAAATATAATTAGCAAACCCTAAAGTGATATCGTTCAGCGGGAAATATACTGATAGCAGTATCTGTTATTTGAAACTCTTAACTGTCGAACCGGCAGTCGCTTCGACATGAGCAAAACGAGACATGAAAACTAAATGAAGGTATTTTCAGGATACAATGTTTAATATTTGTAATGACGATTTGGTAAGAGACTGGAAATCAAAAAGTTCACACATTGTTGATGCTGATACATTTTGTTCTTTAAACGTGCTGTTATAGGACGAACTGATTATCAAACAGCCGAACATGTTCGTAAAGATATACGAGGCCATGTCAGGCCACCTTGTCAAGTTTTATACGACAATTTCTACTTACAAGAAAACAATAAAAGGCTTTCAAAATAAATATTCTGGCAGTTAAAAAATTATTATTATTGTCTCCTTTCTCATCCTCTTTGCCCCCTGTACTATTCACAACCACTTCCTTCCCTCCTCGGGCAACTTTTTCCAGTTACGAATTTTCATTATCCTTAAGTCCTTCCCTCATCCACCAGCTATCTATACCTTGGTCTTTCTTTACTTCTGATTTCAAAAGTATCCGCGTTTACTGCTGTGGTATTTCTAGCCGGTTCCAATGGATGAGCATGAAGTAGCTATCTTATCCTTTGAGATTTTAGTTATTAATAAAACCGCATCTTCAATATTTATTAGGGCTTTTAACTCGAAGTTCATTCTAACTCGCCACTACCCGTCCTTTTCTTGGATCGATACAATTTTCTTTTCTGTATTATCCGTTCGAAAGTTCTTAAATCTTCAAAAATTGTTATAATAGTAACTATTATAACAATTTTTGAAGATTTAAGAACTTTCGAACGGATAATTTAGTCAACTGTTGTGTTTTACAATAGATAACTTATTTCCGATCACTAAAGTCTGATATTTTCTTACGACTTTGATGGCGGTATACACATACAAAGGTGGAAAATTTTCAGTTAGTCTGGGGTGAGTTCAGAAACGTGCTATTAAAATTCTATTTAGTAATCGCTGAACTGATTCTTCAGTAAGGCTTAGAAAATAGCGACGGCAAGATATCTTACATAAAATGGAGGCGGCCAAACTAAGTTTCTTCGGTATGTCAAGGTATGAGAAAAGACTACCTGGAATATAAAAAAATGGGACAGCCGAAGGTACCATATCCATCTCCCGGAAAGATGAAGAATACATTCAAAATAAAATGACAATACGTAGAAAAAAATATTACTGTTTAAGTATGTTCAATTTACTTAACCGTAAATTTTCTTAATTCAATTTACTGATCATTCGTTTAATTCATGATCGACTCGACCCTCCATCCAGAACGATACCTACCCCTACCTGAAACCTGTAGAAAAAAATTCCATTTCCATAAATAACCAATAAGTGTGCGTAGGACTCTGGTTTCATAATGAAAGTCAAACACCCATTGGCGCGCGCGCGCGCATACGTAACAACGTTGACAGCATGTGTCAAGCATTCAGAGGGCAACCTAAGATGGACATAAATCCTAAGTGCTCGCGTTCTGCGTTCTAATATCGTGTAATTTATGGACATGCTATGTATATATTAATTAGTTTACTTGTGTAACATGACTTTTTTTGCGTAGCTGGCGTTCGTCCATGCCCTCAGTGTGTGTTTGTACAGTTGCTACATGTATAATCCCCGACCATGGTTCAAGTGATTTCTTTACTACTTGTATTATGATTTAACTGTTTGTTATACCTAATATGTACAGCAAGAGACGCTGTAAAACACCTCGGTCATAGTTTTCACAAAATGATAAAGGCACTTACCTGGTATCTAGACTCTCACTTTATATTCTAACTATATTTTTTTATTTTAAGGATTATATTGAAATTCCAATAAACTGGTAAGTGTTCCATATTAAAGAGAGAAACTGACATTCATAAGAAATATTGGACTCATAAAATATCTGATAATGTATTTTATGTGAAACTGGTGAAACTAGGACTTCGAATGATCAGAAGAGAAGCAAGAAACGACACGATGCCAGAGTAATGTACAGAGAATTTACAGCTTGGATGAGCCGTGATTTTCAGTCATAGAAGGTTAAGAATGTATTGCTGAATAGCCTGATCAGAGTAAAGTACCGATGGCTGGTTATCCAACTAACCACAAAGTCTAATAGTATATTAGTGGGAAAGGTAAATGGTAAAAGTGTTAAGGACAGACCAAGGAGGAGATTCTTGTGTCTACTGACTATAAAGACCAATTTAGAAAATTATAAGTATTTTAATCAGAGGGTTATAATCAAGGCGACCTGAAAATGTCAGAGTATGGTTTATATACCCAATCCCCTTTTGGGACAAAAGGTTCGCGAGGAGCCCACTGGAGAACGAAAGCTGTACCAAGTAAATGCCCAGAAATATTACCTCTTTTGAAGACTAGACACAATTTTCGTATTTACATTAAATGTACGTCAGCTCTATACTGTAATAATGATTTATTCATACGCTACGAAGTACATAAAGAGAGGAAGCAATCAAACTTTGAACTTACGATTTGAAAAGTCGGTTAAACAACGGAGGATGTTTACTAGCACGCGGTCTAAACAAGCATACGATTTACACTACCACTTCGTTCCTATTTGACACATGTGACTGCATTCAAGCAGGTTCAAGCATTCTTTTTGTAATCAGATTATTAACATCAGATTTTTTGAATGCTTATGTTGTAGAGCCAGTAAAAATATTACTATATTGTCTGAACTATTAAGAACTTAGAATTATGTTATCCGTTTTAGTTATAATCTGGCTGTTACTGTGGACACATTACGTTCCTACTAATGAACATAAGCGTACGACTTCTATAATTCGTAAAGACTTAATCGCAAGTAATGTAGAGCCTAGTGATTATTATCCAATCTTTACAAGTCGATGCAGTGATATTTACGAAAATGTAGTTACGAGATCTGTTGGATTGATTTTTTATAATATTTACGTTGGTACACCATTCATTAGCGTGTGTTATTGCGTTGTATTTATATCTGATACTAATTTTGGTAATTGATTCTTTCATTGTTGGCATCTTAAGCCCCAATGTAGAATTTTGTTAGGTACGCTCCACAGAGCATTTATTATAGCTCTGAGGACAAAATTTTGATTTATTTATAAACTTTCAGTGTCTGCACTATTACCTACGCCCAAAAAAGTTCAAACACACAGTTTTTGACAAGTTTTTGTGGAAAAGCCGCTTGTTTTCTACTGACAGATACAGAGATAAAAAAGTAAAAATTTATTTTTCTTTTATAATTCCAACTCATCGTTTTCCTGTAACGAAAGAAACAAAACTACTTCTAAGAAACGTGGCAGGTCTATAGCTAGATTATACCGTATTGATCTTTATTCTATGGAACGCCGACATCTTAATAGCTTACGAGTTCGTGGGAACGTAACGGGAGGAAGGCGTCGTACTAAATTAAGCGTAATGAGAAACAAGAAAATACCGTCTTCTAAGAAGAGCCTTACTAGTTTTGCAGAATAACAGAGACAGTCTCTTTGTGACATGATTTCAAAGCGGCAATAGAAATCTTATCATTACTGATTCTCATCCGGCCTGAATACCAATACATATCGTGACCTTCGCCAGTGAGATAGCTGCTTTTATATAAACCACTATTTAAATCGAATCGTCGGGAAGTATCAAAGAACGTATCTAATCATAATATGCATCCCACACCTTCTTTACTAATTTTTTTTTTTAAGTCGGAACTGTAACCTTTCTGACAATGGACAATGATCTTTTATGTGAACCGAAGTATTATTCGTTAAGCATTCGGAAGAACCTCACTTCAGCGGTTTGAATTGTATTTACATCTTTCACCACAGAAATTTTAACCCACGATTACTTAGCAAGCTAGACTGTCATTAACCGCTATTTGAAACTAACGATTATAAAAAGAAAAGAATATAAAGCTAATCCTGAAAGAAAGAAAGGAAACTGACCAACGCCAGCGTCAAAACGAAATTCAATATCAATTTGTAAAGAAGGATTGTCAAGGCATTAAATAAAGAGGAAGAGACGGATTGGTTTAAGGCGACAGAACGCTTGGCGTGACCGGAGCGAGTCTCTGCCAAGAGAGATAAGTTTAACACAGTGTTATTCAAAACCCGGATAGTAGTTATACAGGTCGTTAAAATCCACTTCGATGGATGATGCAGACAACGACGACGACGACGAAGAAGAAGGAAATCAATATTGAAGAGAAATCTTTTTTAAGTACGTCATCTGTCACAAGTGATGAGCGTTCAACCTCTCTGTAAAGTAGCCCGGATGTCAAAGCGAAAAGAAAGAAAGAAAGAAAGGAGAAAAAACACAAGGTGATAACTGGATGTCAACCCCTCGAGCCCAGCTTAGGGAACACGAAAAGCAACTCGTCAAAGCTTGATTCCCGACATTCTTAAATTACACATCACCTGAGGCAGCATTCTCTCTCTCTCTCTCTCTCTCTCTCTCTCTCTCTCTCTCTCTCTCTCTCTCTCTCTCTCTCTCTCTCTCTCTCTCTCTCTTTTTCTCTCCCCCTCACAATCTGCCTACACTCTCACTCTCGCCATCTCTCTTCGCCTGCTTCTGCCCCCACTTAAATGGACAGCAAATAAATTTGTCCTTCTCTTTTACCATGAAAGGCATCCATTTCCTTGTGTCGAAATATTAAAAAATTTATATAACGCACTTACTTACGGACAACAATCTGGGACAGTGAGTAGAAAATCACTTCGAAAATTACGCTGAAATTTAAATATAAATTAGTCTATTTTTCTTTAAATAATTAGTTCGAGAAAAACAGCTTTAAATGTATTTTTTTTTTGTCAGAAGTGTTTAGTTTGAATAAATTTACATTTTATTTAAATAATATTAAACAAATAAAGTATATATATTTCTAAACACACTCGTGTGTAAATTGATTAAAACGACGTACGATTAACTTATAGAAATAAATCGTTTTAAGATTATAGTTAATTAACGGTAATAATTATGACAAAATCGTGTTAACAACATATTTCAACGTGGCCTCTGTAAAGTTACCGCATATCACTTTGTCTTCATGCCCGTGAATTTTGAACTTCATACGGTATAGACCAAACAGCGATCTCATTGTTTCGTAATTTGACAGGTTTATTCAACTGTCAGAAACACATTTCTCTTGGGTTTAACCAGTCTAACAAAACTGTTTGAGCCATAATTCGGGACTTTTTAAGAAAATTAATGTTTTCTCCCAGGAAACAGGTTTTTTTTACTTCCATGTTCCATAAGGAAACGGAAGTATGGTGATGGCAAAAAAAATCGTGTTCGAGATAATTGCAGATTCTGACTGTACTACCCTCAAAACATGAAAAAAAGTCATTTTTCGAAAAGTGTCTGTGTGTGTAGATTTGTTTTCTATGGCAAACGATAATAGCCGCAAATTCAAACAGAATCAAATAATTTTTTGTATACAGCTCTTAATTGTAGAGTACTCAAGACCTATTGTTTTTGGTGAAGATCGGTTAAGGAAAAGGTAGTTTACCTGCAACGTTTTATGTTTTAAAAGGGTATTTTTTTTTATATGACGAATGATAACTGCCGCATATTAAAAGAGAATCAAATAATATTATGCATACATTCCTGAATGTTTAAGTACTCAAGGTCTATTGATTTTGGTGAAGATCTGTTAAGGGAAAGGGGTAGTTTACCTGCAACATTTTATGTTTTAACAAGGGTAAGTTTTCTTATGACGAACGATAACTGCCACACATTCAAACAGAATCAAATAATGTTTTGCATGCATCCCTGAATTATAGAGTACTCAAGGCCTGTTGATTTTAGTGATGATTAGTTAAGAGATAGGGGTAGTTTACCTGCAACGTTTTATGTGATAACAAGGGTAATTTTTTCTATGACAGACGATAACTGCCGTAAATTCAAACATAATCAAATAAGTTTCTGCATATGTCCCTAAATTGTAGAGAGCTCAAGGCCTGTTGATTTTGGTAAAAATCAGTTAAGGGAAAGGGGTAGTTTACCTGCAACATTTTATGTTGTAACAAGAGAAATTTTTTCATGACGAACGGCAACTGCCGTAAATTCAAACAGAATCAAATAATTTTTTTCATGTGCCTGAGTTGTAGAGGACTCAAGGCCTATTGATCTTGGTGAAGATCGGTTACGGGGAAAGGGTAGTTTACCTGAAACATTTTTTGTTGTAACAAGAGTAAAGTACTTAATTTTGATAAATAAAGTATCCTGATAAGAAGAGCTTAATAATCCACTGTAGAAACGTAGATGAAATATCTATAAATGAACAGGCTAGTTGAACGGGGTGGGGGGAATTTTCTATAAACGAAAATTATAGTTGAAGGGGGGGATAATTTTTTTCAACAAAGCAACAAAGAAGTAGTTTGTTGTTAAAATTCCTTCCCGGCCTGTTTGGCCGTAGACCAATGTTTTCTGCAAAACCAGACGTTTCGGCAGTGCCATCGACTTCCATCATCAGTGAAAATCGAGTGCGACAACGTCAGGTGGTATACGTTAGTGACCACAGTACTGTGGTTAAGGCTGAAGCAGTAAGTAGAAAGAAGTAGTTTCTATGGAAATATTTCATTTCGAAAATGATTTTAAATATAAATCTTAGAACATGGAAGTCATGTATGGTTCCCCATACCGATATTTAACTATGTTATGCTACACGCGTTATATATGGCAACTGCTAGAGCAGAAGGCTATTAAGTTTTAGAATTTTATTATTACTATTATTTTTTTTGTATTAGCCACTGTGGACTACACTTGCTTCAACTGGTTCCTTCCTTCTTCTCCTCTCTCTTCGTCCTCTCCCACGTCCCCTTCATTCTTGATCGATGTCTCTCCCTCCTTCATCAGTCCAGATGGCACCTGTCCCTTGGGTTCTTCGTGAAAATCTTGGACATTTTAAAATTACTTTCTGAGTGGTAAGGGTTCATCAATGTCTCATTGAGTAATACGGAAACACTATGTCTTTTCTGTTTCTTTGAACCACATAATAAATTATTATTATTATTAGTAGTAGTAGTATTAGCCTACTACGGCTACCGCTACCGCTACCGCTACTACTACTACTACTACTACTACTACTACTACATGTATTCCAGATTACTATTATTTTATTGTTATTAAGTTTTTATTATACTATAAATTTATAATATCTATTTATATAATATTACAATATACTAATATAATTTATTATATATTATATTTATTTAGTGTATATATTATAATCATTATTAGACACGCACACGCACAAAATTAATCATCTTTTGAAACTCTCATGTTCGAGCATGGGCACTTTTCAACTCTACCGTCGTCTTCTAATCTGTTTACTTTCAAAAACATACGCAACGTAGGCTACTTCACTGAAACCCTCAAAGAACTTTAATTACTTTACCCGATTAATTGAGGTGAGAGTACTCCAATACTTCATTTCAACCGGGTTTTGTATTACATTTGTATCCGTATAATAATTATAATTATATTGCAGTAGGAACTGCAAATTATATTTTAAATTACGAAACAATTACCTTGGAGTCGATTCATGATAATCTGTTTACACACATTCTCCGACCTAATTCACAAAACAAAACTCATACTTCACGATGTGTAAAATCAGAGGACAAATCAGCGGTAGTCCATTCCCTGGACATTGGGACAAGCGTTTACAATCCGCGACGTTTGGTCACACCCTTTTAACTCTTATTTTATTTCTGTTAACACCAAACGTACCGCTCATTGTATGGTAAGGCATCGTCCGTGGCTCTACTGAGATTTTCAACATTTCAGTCGGCTACTGGTTTTTTAAGAGAACCGAAGTATTCGTGTATAAGATGTGAGGTATAGTTGTAGATATTAAATCAACACGATCTGAAATAACATTTTTACTTTAGACGAGTTTGTAAATTTTTTTTCGTTTAAATTTCTACGTTTCGACAATACTACAACATTTACGTGTTATTTAGAAAGTTTGTATTTTATTCTTCCTGTCTGGTCTATACTCATAACTTTAATAAACATCTATTACGCAAAATTTCATTACTATCGCGAACCGATAACACACTGAACACACAGAGTCTCTAACGATACAAAAATTTATTTTTTGAAACATACTATATAAAATCAGTACTAACTCATACGGAGAAATAATTCTGTAATTATTACATAAAAGGCTGCAAGAAAGGACGGAAACGATTTTACAATATAAGTAACGCGCACATGAGTGTTTTCAAACACGGTCTATTCAACTTACGTTACGGCTCCTACATATCTCATTGCGGTTTTGTTTCCTCTTTCTCTTCCCATTATTTTCTTATATAACTCTCTCGTAAATTTGGGAATATTTGTGGTACGATTCATAGAAATCTTAGAAATATAACCAGACACCACAGCACAAGGATTAAATTTTACACGACAGTTGCAATACCAACTGTATTTGTTGATTTATGCGAGTGAGGCGTGGATCATGACAAAAAAGGAAAGCGGCAAGATTCAGAGTGCTGAAATGCAATTTTTTCGAAATACTTTATTTAAATTATACATTGCAAGGTAGAATAAGGAATGAAGCAGAACGTTGAAATTATTGCAATTTATAGAAGACAATGGTGGGATCATCTGCAAAGGATGACAGAGGATCGATTGGGGAAAAGCACTACACTATAAAGGCATTGGTAGAAGAGGCGTGGGTCGTCCGAGGATGAGATGGGTCCCGGAACAGGTTTATATAACCTAATCCTTAAAGAGGAGAAGAAAAATAACTCTCTCGTTTATTAACTCTTCACAGTACAGAAGGTTTCACTACAGTCAGTTAAAGTTTATTGTATTCTAGTTCGGTGATACACAAGCATTAAACATCACCTAATAATAATAAAAATCTAATCTGCCTTTTGTTTATATTGTTTATGACATACAGACGGCGGTCAGTCTTCAATAAGGAGAAATAGTCGAACTGCGAGAGCATCGGTTGAGACGACGGTGTGACCGAGAAGTACGATCGACCTTGCGACATCATGTATCACAGGCACAATAATCGATTTGTTCGTTTATGTATTCATCGCTAACCTTCGTCAGCCCGACTGACCTCCATCTGCACAACTGGTAAACTTTTAAGTGTTGCAACAAATAACAGAATGCAATTGAAGCCGAAATTACCGTGCCGCGCCGAAACCTTCATAGCGATTATGTCATGTCTTCCGCGACCCACGTCTGTAAACGTAAGCAGCGCATTTTATTAGCATATTGTTGATTCCAGCCGGTTTTTGGCACAGCATCCATTTTGCTATTCGCGATGTAACGTGTTAAGAAATGTGGAAGGGTCCAGTAGACTGAAGGAGAAATGTTTTTGTGACAGCAAAAATTTTAATTGTTTCGAATCAACGGTGACGAAAAATGGAAGAACAGATAACAGTTATTTAGGAAAACGATGACTGCAGGAAGAAGACCTACACTGTAATAATATAAGATACTTTTTGAAAAAAATTCTAAAAAGGCAGGAATATGTTTAATAAATTGGTATTTGCTTATCCTGACTTATAATCCAAGACGTGGAGCCGTGGAGAAGAAGGAAAAAATAAGACGCCACAGAATTGAGAGTTTTAACAACAATTTACATAATAATAAACAAAATTGACAAAATAATAAACATATAACTCACAGACGAAATTTAAAGTAAAGTTAGTAAATAGTGCAACAAAAGTAAGCCAAAGAAATGGGGTATTCAGAAAACATGATAAAAAAATTGTGGGAGCAAATCTACTCAGGAGAGTACACAGTCAATCATGTAAATAAAAATCACGAAATGGGACGAGAAGAACAGAAATGGGACGAGTAGATAAAGACAGCAGCAGAGAATAGAGAAAGGAAGAGAATGTGGAAAAAGTTGTGCAGGTCGGGAAGAAGTGGAGAAAATTTCACTTCGCACATATGCCAGATACTTGGAAGGGATTAAGTTGGTAACTGTTTGCAAGGAACGAGGAAATATTTTACTGTAATCAGAAACATTTTATTACAGTATGACAGACACATGGTCATTGCATATATAAGCTACTTATTGGCTGGAATGACTGCGAGAGAGAGAGAGAGAGGTGGAGAGGGAGAGGGAGAGGGAGATGGAGAGAGAGAGAGAGAACTAGCTCTATTATCAAACGCTCTGCTTTTCGTTGTTTGTTTGTGAATTATTTAATATGATGATTAAAATGTCGTTGGCTTTGAAATACAGCGACTTCATCGCCCAGTAACTTCTACCATTACGTCTTTAACGCTTTACTTTTTCGATTTCATGTCCCTGAATTCTGCCATGTCTCCGCTCAGTTGTGACAAACTTTCAACAATTCTAAACAATCACCTTTAGTATTGTTTCTTCTTTTCTTCAAACCCCAACGGTATTAGAGTATCTGATGTCGGTGACGTTCTTATTTCACAATTGAGCCATGAAGGCAGACAATTTACGGCTAGGTATAATGTCCCAGCTACTCCAGTTATGACGCTGTATGAGTGCTAGATAATCCCACCTTATCAATCCTAACTTGACCATTTAAGCAGGAAGGTTGCCGGCTATGTGAAATAGAAATAGACTTATGACCAACCCATGAAGTTTCAGGTCAAATGATACGTTCAAGCCTAGTATTAATCGTACAAACGACGTAACATTAATTTAACACTTGTACTTTTGGCTTCCTCCTTTGGTTGCTTTCCAGATTTTACAGCCAATACAATAAGACCGACTTTACACTACTCACAGACAGACCGCGGTCGAGCGGTTCAAGGGCCGTGATGTAACTAGTAATGTCAAACGTCACATGCAAAAACTAAATAAAAATTTGGATAGATGATCACATGACGGTTTGGGTGTGACGACCTGGGAACTCTACATGCATAAGGATATATAGATGGTAACAAATTCGTTTGATCTGATACTGTATGTGTGTAGGGAGGAGAAAGAGAGAGAAAGACAGGCACTGAGTACCAGAACCATCATTCTTCTCTACCTTAATTATCACAATTTCTATTCCATTAAGTACCGAATTAGCGAACAATTATAAAAAAACATGTATATTCTTATTTGTTTACAATGTTGACATGTCCAATTAATTCCAAATTATTTAAATATCCGTGAATACAGACTGCGCAGCTCAGAAGTGAAGAAGACGAAAAAAAAATATCTTTCAAAAATCACGTTGTGTGTGTGTTAAAAGCACACCCATGAAGTGGCTTATAATTAAAAAGAAAATAAATAGACACACACACGCGCACACATATACAACATCTGTTTAGTGAAAAGTGGACCACGACGTTAATCTGCTTTAGGCTGGACCGTAGTGTGAGCGAGCGAGCGGTTACCGCAACGTTAAGGTAAATTGCGGTGCCCAAATCAAAACTAGACAGCGCACTGACATCAAGTCATGACGTGTTGAACATATACATATTACATGCAGCAACACCAACACTGACCACCGAACTTTCTTCTGTCAGCCCAGGTTTATTTTTAAGTACTAAATCTTTTGACGTAATCCGCAGAAACATACAACTCTCGTTTCTCCAATTAAAATACAATATTATTATAACACGCAATTTACTTATTAATATTTATACAAACGTAGTTAAATCGAACCTGGTTTGTTTTGTAGTATTTGTGTTAAACATCAAACCTTGACATGATTCTTGGCGTCTCTGACACAATTTCCGGCCGAACTTAATGTTGACAAAAAAGTCTATCTAACAGTTAATCTTTTGTTTTCTCTCTCACATTTCCCTTCGGCGAAGTCACAGAATTATGCTGCCTTCTGCGGTGGGGGGCACTTGGCGTAGAAGCGTGGATTGAGAAAGATGGACAAGGTGGGAATAAAGGTCTTTGAAACATCCTCAGAGCTTGAGAAGAATGCAAATGATATGGAACAAAGGGATCGTCGACGAATGACAAAGAAAAAGGATTCTCAAAAAGCCTCTCAAGTGGCAAGTGGATCACTTAATATATACGCAACTACAGTATTAGAAGGAAACGTTGATTTTAGAATAAGCGTATAATGCATGAGTAACCGAAAAATTCTTATAAAATAACTGTAAACATATAGGTATGGATTTCCAATAATGGGTGACCAACGGGACAGTCCAATCTCTTCAGACTACTCAGAAATTTTCAGACTGAACCTGCAAGAGGAAAAGAAGATTTAACTCACCCTCTTGTTACTACTGCTTCTACTGCTTAAATATTACTAATGAGCCAGGTATAACTTAGGTAACCTGGAGTAGCGGGTTATTTCAAATTTTTCGATCTTTCCATGGTCGGCTGCATTAAGGATCAAAGTTTAAATCCACAAGCTGCTACTAAAAACGATGCTATGTAAGTCCTTGTTTTATGTGAATACATTTTTTAACATATTCCAAATTCCCGTACACTTACTTTAAAAACCTAACCTAACCTAATCTAATCCATTTCGTGTATTCGCTGCTACGAATTTCACAAAAGACACGCCTAATGTTTGTTTCTTCTGCGAAATTCAACCATAAAAAATACTGTTACTTTGTATTCCTCTACAAAAACAATTTCTTCCTCTTACAGACGGTCTTACAGAAAATACCATTCAATTAAATCACGTGATATTTCTGAGCCAATTGTCGCTCCTGGTTCTTATGCTTCAGGCTCGATATTGTTCTCTGCGAAAAAATAATAACTTGCTTTTTGGTATCGAGTTAAGAAAAGATATATAATTTTTAATTTGTTTCCTGTAAAAGCGCTGCATCTAGTACACTAGCCATTCTTATGACTTTTATATCACTATGATAATTCCCCTCGTAGTATACCTGTATAGTAGCAATATTGAGAGAATAAATAAGATTTCGCGCGACTTATACAAACGTCACACAAATAAAAATTTCACGTTTTTAACTAGTCTAATATTTAAATATTTGTGTTACAAATCTCATTTCAAAATAGGAAGAGATAACGTCTGAAAAATATGGAGTCGATTCCGAGCGTATGTGCATGTAGATGTGAAAAAATTAATTAAGTGTAACACATTGTTTCACTTTTTTCATTCCTCTTTGCAAACAGAGCGATAGTGTTAATCACAATTTGTTACTGTTGCTGCTGCCATGGGTTCAACACAGTCTATTAGTCAGCCAGTCAGTCATTCGGATTGTGACGACGAACGGGTGACAGATGTATGACGTCCACATATGCATGCAAGTGATAAACTGCGTTACACCAACGACATTGTCAGCGCGCTCGTACATTTACTGAATAATAACAAAAAAAAAAGAAATAAAAATGTTTTCAATCCGTCGTGTGCATTCACCACTACCCCCTTCATTACAACGCTGCTCTCCGCTATTGCCGGAACTTCTAATCCGTATTTAACCTTATATTGTGTAATGCTTTTTTTGCAATTTACGACTGTATCGAATACAACGCATACAAATATGAACAAATTCACCCGCGCAAAAAAACCGTCTAAATTTTCGTTTTGGATTTTCGGGCGTTAGGCCATGGTCTGCTAATGTTTCATCTTCAACTAAACGTTTCTACTACATTTGAGCTAGTCCATCTTCAGTAGACGTTGACAAACCTCAGCGACAATGATGAATTGGCTATAGACAAAAATTCCCTTTTCTTCCGACAAAGGGAATTCTTTGAACGGACATAACTGATAACAATGTTTATTGACTAGTTGCTATACTACGTTATCACAGTTAATAACTGCGGATAATCTCATCATTCATACAAATTCAAGTTTTATTTGAGCGGTATATTGTATTAGTAGCAGAAACTAAATCCCACATGCTGGTAACACTGACAAAACCAGTGTAGTCACTTTGTACCACCACTGACATTAGCTCACATACTGTTTGAAAGCAATTGTATTTTATTAGTCACTTTTGGATCGTGGATATTGGGCAGCTTCATTCTTCTGCATCGCGCTCGACTAGTGGGTTCTGTCCTGCATCTCTTCTTCTCCTCCTCCTGTTCCCTCCCCCCATGAGATACATTAAACTCAGGCCGTGTGAAGCCTGTTACATTTAAATTGTATACAGCTACATTTTACGACAAATAATTTTCGTATTTCTACAAAAGGACAGCAGGTAATTCATTCATTTGTAAATCCAGGCAAATTCGACAAATCAATGGTTCAAATCCAGTTGCAATGTTCCTAATACCTAGTTCTTAATATCCTATCTGCATCTTCGAAACTATAATTTTTTAATTATCACTATAGTATTGACGACTCGGAACACTAAGTTTTTTATAAGTAAAAACGTAAAGTTTTACCTTACAGCCTAAACCGGCTTTCACCTTTAGAAGGCTTCATCAGAGGCTGCCATAGGTAGCGTTGTCCGTCTTGTTGTTGGCGACGGGATAGTTATTCGAAAGATTGAAGCTCTGTGTGTGTGGTGAGATGTGTTCGAATAATGCGTGCGATTTGAATTGTGTCTGTTCGTTTAGGATGTCGTTTTTATTTGTTTTTGTGTGTTTGTATATTTCTAATTGTTCTAGAGTGTCTAGTTTTCGGCCTTTTGTGTGTACGTGTAGAATGTTCATGTTATTGTCGATGTTTTTATATGTGTGGTTTGCTTCGATGAGGTGGTTTGCAAAGGTAGATTCTGTAGTGGTGTGGAGTGCTTTTGTGTGTTCAATGTATCTCTGTTTGAAGCTACGTCCTGTCTGGCCTATGTAGAATTTATTGCAATTTGAGCAATTTAGCTTGTATACACCAGGTAGATCGAATTTGTTTTGTGATTTGGGCATGCGTTTTGATAGTGTGTGTTCTGTTTTGTTAGTAGTTTTGTAAGCGATTCTGTATCCTGCTTTTTTGAATTTGTGGGCAATTTTTTCAGTTTGTTTGTTGATGTATGTTAGTGTTATGAATTTGTTGTTTTCTGTCTTTGTCTGTTGTTTGTTTTGTGTAGGAGTTTACTGACTATTGTTCTGTCATAACCGTTAGATTCTGCTAGATATTTTATCGTGTTTAGTTCGTCTTTGTAGTCTATTTCATCTAAGGGGATGTTGTTAAGTCTATGTATCATGGTTCTAAAAGCAGCTAGTTTGTGTTGTATTGGGTGATTGGAGCTGTTGTGTATTAGTGTGTCAGTTGTAGTTGGTTTTCTGTATATACTGAATTTGTGCCTGTGTTCTAGTTTTGTGATGGAGAGGTCTAAGAAGTTTATGGTATTGCTGTGTTCGTATTCGGCAGTGAAGGTTATGTTTTTATGTATTTTGTTTATGTGCGTTAGTAACTGTTCGCATTGTCTTTTGTTTCCCCTGTATAGTATTAGAATGTCATCAACGTATCTGTGCCAATATAGTATTTTATGTGAGTGTCTGTCATTGTTTGTGAGTATTTTTGTTTTTTCTAAGTGTTGGAGGAAGACTTCTACTAGAATGCTGGATATGGGGGAGCCCATGGGTAGGCCATCGTTCTGTGTGTAGTATTTATTGTTATAAGTAAAGTAGTTTTGTTTTGTGATAATGTTCAGAGTTTCTGTTATTTCATTGATAAGTTCGTCTGGTGTGTTGTTCTGTTTGAGTTTGTTTTGTAGGATGGTGATTGTTTCAGAGATTGGGATGTTTGTGTACAGGTTTTTAATGTCAAAGGAGGCTAATGTGGCATTATGGGGGATGTGTATGTCTTTTATTTTTGTTACTAAGTCAGTGTTGTTTTTTACTGCAATGTTGTTGTCTATTTGTGTGTGTTGTCTAATAATTTTGTCTAGATATTTTGCCAGTTTGTGTGCAGGGGCATTACGGTAGTTGATAATGGGGCGGATCGGAATGTCTTCTTTATGGATTTTGGGAAGCGCTTGGAGTGTAGGTGCTGATGGTCGGATTTGTTTCATGTAGGGCTTTTGTTATATTTTTTTATTGACATCATGATTTCACATTCTGCCTACTAGAAGGCAATAATATTATTTGAATTGAAGTACTGACTATAGGCATATAGAAGAAACATCCAACCGAGGCCTTTTCTAAACAATTAATATATGAGATGAAGTAGACCTCTAAAGTCCCCCAAGTTCACAACAATTTCGCAACAAGAAGCTACTAACATTGGTGTACGTTAGACTGCTTCTAGACTGCTTGACTCTCTTCACTAATTTCGTGAAGCAGATGAGCAGATTAACAGTTAAATGGTTTGATGATCCGATTCCGAGACCCCCAGCAGATTCATCAAGTAGTGTTATTTTTAATCCTGTATGGAGGTCATACTTTGGACAAACCAATGGAGTCGAAGGAAGATAATAGTTTTGGCGAAAAGCTGATACCTCAAGAAACGGGCACAATAGTGAAAAACAAATTAGAAAGAGTACAGTCGCAGAAAAACAATGACATGAACGTTAATCAAAACACTGTAACATGGTACGGGAACTTCAGTGAGACGGACGGTATAACTAAAGAGAAGGAAAAAAGACCAAAAAACCATATAACCAAAAAAAAATGTAGAAAAAAGAGTTATGAAAACGTTGGGATACTGTCTTCAATATTAGAGGAAGAGGAGCGTTATATTGTTATTAATTAATCCTCCTTGGGACGTGAACATTCTTTCTCACAGTACTAAGTTAACTGACGAACAATGTGTCTGTTTGTGAATCGTTTTTTATACATTGAAGATGGCTTCCAGAGATGAGGCCGAAACCTCTTTGATTAACAACATTATTGGGCCAGGGCCCACCAGCCCCGACTTTATTTCAAAAAAGCTAAACGATTTATTCTGATCGTCAGTATTAGGCAAGGTACTCGTAATATAGACACCAACGAAATAGTTACTTTTCTATTGATATCTTTTTTTTTACTAAAACAAAGATGAATTAATTAATTAATTTGGAGAAAAACTGGCAGACAGATGGAATACACGAATTCTTTGTATAAAAAATTCGTTCTAATCAATTCGTTACTGTAGCAGAACGAATTGTCGTCAAAGCCGTCCATCATTATATCATCCCACATCCATCAGTCAGCCAGATCCGATTGAATGACATTTGACGTATGGCGGAGCGTGAGGAGACAGATAGCCGGGACGGATGGCGTTAAACACGAAAAGCAGGCAGCAGCGAAGCGGCGGAGGAGTGATAATGTGATTGAAAGCGAGAGATTGACAGAGGACGAGAACGCGCGTGCGCGCCTGCCTGCCGGCGCGCGTGCGACCGAAAACAGACAGAGACAAACAACAAATCATGATAAACAGCGTGTGATGAACTCATTGTCAGCATCGCGCAATAATGGTTTTGTTCCATAATTTATGACTGCACCTCGCCCACAGTAATCTACTGATCAATTGATACTAATTTTCAGCCATTACTTCCTCCTCTGCGCTGCTTGTTCGATGCAAGGCTGAACGACACGTAGCTTGTTTGTACGTAAAAGAAAACTTTGTAAAATAAAACAAAAAAAATTAATAACAATAAACAGAAGAGAAACGCGTCGTCCCGTCATTGCCCAGTGTCAATCAAACGCCTCTCTCTCTCTCTCTCTCTCTCTCTCTCTCTCTCTCTCTCTCTCTCTCTCTCTCTCTCTCTCTCTCAACTCCCTCTCTCTCACGCGCGCGCGCACTTGCGCGTTCTATGTCTCGGATATCAGTGATGTATGTACACGCAACTGTCAAAATAATTAGTCATAATTTATACGCGTTTCAAAAACCTCGTAATCAAGTGTCAAATTTTTCATCGGGCATTAAGAGAGAGACAATCCCATTATCATCCCTCTGTTCTAGGAATGTGTGGGTGGACGTGCAGTCTGTTTTGTCTTGTCTATAATGTTATTATAGTGTTGTAGCGTTATTTTTAAAACTATTTTGTAAAAAAAAGTAAGTTTACAAAAATTTAGCCTGTTTTGTAAATCTGTAACAACGAGAGATTCGGTGTCATCACCACCGATTGTCCAAATGTATTTATTTCGAGTAACATACAGAGAAACAAAGAACAGTAGCATTTATCCTCAGGAAGAGAAAACAACAAACTTAGTGTTGTAACGACTTCTGAAGATTCAATAGAGCGAGGTCGATTTGAAATTCAACTACTCTCTGATGATCTCGTATCTTCTTTGTCCACCACCTTTCAGTGGACAGTCAGTTTCTCAGCTTAATCACGTCCAATTATGAACCTTGTACAGCTTAAGAGTCTTCGCTGAATAGACGGTTCTTGTCATAAATGTGGAGTTTTCTTAATTGTCCTGTGAGTTGTTTATAGAATACACATCATACACACATAGGGAGTAATTTCGAAACTGTAGATATTTTTAATGCCGCTTCCAGTTAGAGCCACAGTTTACATTAATTCGTAAGTTGAAATCGAAAAGGTTGGGAAGAGTATTAGCCTGTTTTATGTATTTGGTTACCTGCTAATCTTTTTTAGATTTTCAGCCAGTGATGTTATTGACAGCTCTTTTGACTTTCGCTAAGTAATTCTCATTGTTTGGTGCTGTATCTAGAGATAGAAAATCTGGTTTTCTGTGGACCTGAAGGCTTTTCATTAAGTGCGTATCTGAAATTGCTACTCTGTCATCGATTATCACTCTCTGGCTACATACAGAAAAACAGGCGATTCACAATATATCGATTATTTCGGTGCGTAAATGGTGGACGACGTCGGTTTACTACATAATGAAAGGATCTTCTGAATTTTATGCCAGAGAAAAAAAACGTGTAGAGCAACAGGCAACCTGTCGTGATAGGCAACAACGTTTTGGAGAATTATCAGATCTTAAATATTTAAAGCGTGATGTTACATACAAAAGGCATTAAGATGTTGATCAACTAAACATCAACAAGTTTAGTCGTACCTGTGGAATAAGTGAAGGAATTATAAAGAATAAAGTACAGAAAGAGACACAGCTTAATTTTTATGAAGTCATGGCTGTTTCAGCTTTAATGTGTAAAGTCAAATCTCGGAACATCAAAGGAAAAGGAATATCAAAAACACAGGTCTCCGAAACGGAATTCTTAAGAGCTGTGATCATATTTAGCTTGAGAGACTACCTTAGATATGAGAATATGAGGAAATAATTAAAAGACATTTTAAGTTTTAGACAGATTATAGGCGAACAGACAAAATTGAAAGTCTCGTGTGGGACATGTTTTGAAAAACGCTTTCCTAAACAAGCAGTTTACCAAATGTGAATTAAAGACCAACTGTAGAAGGTAGACCACAGAAACGATAGTCAAAACCTCTGTGAAGTCTTAACGTGCAGAAATCCAAACTATTAATGAAAAAGAATAAGAAGATACACATACATTTGCGACTTTGGAACAACATCTGAAATCCTTTTTCCCATCTTTCCAATCATTCTCCTTCAGATTTCTCTGTGTCATTGCATTCCTTATACCTTCTGTCCAAGTCTTCCGTGGCCTCCCTCTTTTTCTTCTTCAGGAAGAGTCAATTCTTGTAATTTCTTCGACCATCTATCATTGCCCGGTTCATCTTCATCTTTTTTTGTATCAATTGTGTCTTTTATACCGGTACATACAGTCATTCTTTCTCTTATTTCTTCATTTTTAACCTTATCCTACAATGTAAGTCTACAGCACCTTCTCCAGTATCTCATTTCCACGGGTCATAATCTTGTCCTCATATGTTCTGTAGTTTCCCACACATCAGCCCCATATGTTACAATATTTTCTACTACTGTCTTGTATTCTTTAATTTTTGTTACGAGTCTAATTTTTGTTTCTTAGTTGCTTGCTCCACAAAATGAAATGTAACTGTCTCGTCACTTGTTTTCCTTGTTGTATACGATTTTTAATTTCTTCTACACTTGTGTCATCTTTTGTAACCATGACCAAGGTATTTGCACGGATCTACTCCATCCGTTCCAACAATATATCTCTGCACGTATTTCCGAAAATATATTCAGGACTTATCGTTAAGTCCCATTTCTGGTATTCTTCGTTTAACTTCTTAAGCATATTGCAGGTGTCATTCTCATCTTCAGCTATAATTACTTGATCGTCGCGAAATGCAAAGTGACAAGTATTTCGTCATCGATAGCTATCCCCAAGAATTAGTTGTAATCTTAGTGAGAATACGACGGCACCAGACCAAACCGGCCGTTAAATTATCGTACGGATAGTGTTGTTACCGATGGAGAAATGTTAAGATGTCTAAATCGATACACACAACGTAAGCCGAGGGGTTTACTATCGATCACACGCGATGAGCCCTACTCGTGTTCGGATAACAAATCTGCGGAGGAGCCGCCGCTCGATTCTCGGCAAAGCTTTTGGGTTAGTCGTTTGTTACAGTGATTTAAAACATATCAATTTAAACAATTTATATACGTAATGAATGAACTCGAACGTCTGTCAAGAAACGTAATCGTTGTCAATAATAGTGAATACAAATCATCACTTAATAAGGTTTGACATGGGTCAAATTTTATATATACAGAAGTGATCTTGCATTCCATGCCGCATTAATGATACAGCACGGAAAAATACAGTCGACCACACATTAATCAATAAAACGTTTTACATAACTGTCAACACATCGGCCATTCTGTAACAGGAATAAGTCGTTCCTTATCTGTCCACAACCAAACAATGCTAATAAGCACATATTGGGATATATACCGTTGAGGACGAAACGTCCTGAGACAAGTTCGTAAAAGGATTCAAACTGGGAACCGTGGAGGTTCTTATATTTGCCATTATTCTGGGAGGACGAAATATTTTTGCCACCAGAGAATGGTAGACAACCAAATTCGTCACTTGGTCCAGGTGATTCCCATCTGTTTAAATCACTATGTCCTTTCGAACACACTTCTTTAGCTACTTGGTCCAAGAACTTCTTTTTTGCTTTTCCCCTAACAATTTTAATGGCATAACCGATGTTCCAACGATTCGTATTTCTTTCTTACATGAGCGTAATCACTTCAGCATCCTCCTCGTTATTTCTCATCATCCTATCGTCTTTCCTTATCCCTTTCGTTAATGGTCTACAATTCATGTCCAAAGTTTTTGTGTAGATACTATCTGAAAGAGAAAGAGGAGGCGGCCACGAATGGAAGAATTAATAAATGGAAGAGAAAAGACTACAGAACCGAACTGTTTAGGAGAGGACGTTTTAAGCAGGAGTCAGTGAAAGTTAGGCGCTGGGATGTTGCAACAGCTGCCCCCCCCCCGCCCCCGGTCGAGAATAGACAGACAGTTAAACCAGGTATAAAACTCTTGATTAATGGGGAACTATTGTTTTTAAATCGCCTAAAAACTGCAAACCTGTTAAAACAATAAATGAAAATCTGGATTCAACGTATTTTGGATTGGATTCGATGGCTGTGAACGACTGGAGAAATCAGAACCTTGTGAACTGTCTACAGTACATAACCATACACAGATGCGTTCCACACAAAAGATTTTCGAAATTTTTACTTGCTCTGAGTTCACTGTTTCTTCAACTTATAGGCCTAAGCCTCTCCGTTTTATCAAAAGCTCCATTTATAATATTTAAATACTGTAAACATAAGTAATACTTCCTGTTGTTACGTATATAATATAAAAAGCATAAATCCGAAGTTATTGGTCAGAACGTATGACGTCTATGGCATTATGGCTGTGGATGTATGGTTTTATGGCAGCACAAACTCATGTTCAACAATGGTAGGCTACTGTTAGAGAAATGTCTCGATTCACTCATAAGAAGTCTGTGCCTTTTACTCTATGTTGTCATGTCTCTAAGACATCTACCTCTATAGTAAAACTGTGAAATCTCCCTCGACCTACACGAACGGTGTAAATCGATCGATTAATACACAGATTAAACGTTTTAGAAGGGATTTCAAGCAGCATCACGGGTCAGGTATCCACACCTCGAAGTACTGCAGCGACTCAAATTACAAACTCAAATTTGGGATTTATTCATGATTTATAATGCCTTATTATTTGCAGACATTATTTGTTGAACTATTTCACTTATAAAAAGTAATATGGCTAACAATGGCTGGCAAAAATTTATGTTCGATTCTTAAATTGTAACGACGTGATGGAAAACGATTGAAAATTACTTACACTTGTGATCCATTGTAAAGTACATGTTCTGTTTAAGTTAAAACTATAAATAGTGTTTTTGATTTAGTGAACACAAACCGAGTGGATGTTTTTCCTACACAATGCAGGTCTAAGAAAGAACTATTCTTAGAATATGGGCACTCAAAAGTATAATTCTGTACCAAACACGCTTCTATATTAATTATTATTTCTAATTATTTTAATTAGAGCATAAAATATACGAATTCGAATGGCGAGTTATTTATAACGTACAAGTATCTCTATCTTCCTTTTCTTCTCTACGTCTCTCTCTCTCTCTCCATCACTCTCTCTCTCTCTCTCTCTCTCTCTCTGAAAAATGCAATTTGTTTTTATTATATAATGCATGAAATGTATGACATGCACGTTGGCCCCTATAAATACACAGTACGAATGCGTCTCTTGTCATCCGGCCAGCAATCCCATGAAATATCTCCGCATCATCAAACGCATCTGCGACCTGAATCACATACACACACACACACAACCTCCTCGTCTTCTCTTCCGTGTAACTGTCTTCACCAAATCAGATAAAACTGGTTGGCGTTTCGAGCACAGTGAAAACGGGGATACAGTCTGTTGAACGTTTACAGATTGTTAACTTTGCTGAGTACGTTTGTTAGAAAAAAAAGTTAATGCATTATGTCTTACTCATTTAATATAATGATGAAACAGTGATGACTGACATGTCACGACGACTTTAAGGGATAATGACAATTATTCATACGTGTATCAACATGAATTTTTTCAATTTATTGCCCCCTTCCAAAACAAAACATATGTAGAGTATATAACGAAGTGTAAGACGGAGGCAGTAATTGAGACACGAACTAAACGTATTCCGGGAGCTGAGAAAGAAAGCCAGCTGAGCTCAGCTGTAGGCCTACTTTGTGTACAAGGTAAGTGTCTTCACATGGAGACACCTATTGGAGACAGCTGCTCAGCTGAAACCTATTGTTATATAGATTTATGTTTGCTGATAATGATGATGATGATGCTGATTCCGAGAAAGTCAGTGTCTTCCCTCTTGCGACAGGTCGAAAAGGCCGCCTCCACTTCATTTCCATCCCTCGCATCCCTCTTCATTCTTACAGAAGACCTTCTTCCCTTAATATCATCAATAATTTGTATACTTTCTCTTCTCTCATTCCCTCTATCTTCTCTTCGTTTATATTCGCACTAAGGTAATTCCTTCACAACGGCTGTACTAACCGGGAAATATGTATCTACTTTTTGTCGTTATAAAACGGTGAGACACACACTCACGGGCAGTCACTTACTCTAATCTACTGAGTAGTTTAATCTAAATTATACCTTAAACGACTTTAATTTGTCATCACTGACCGCTAATAATCTTCATACTTATTACGTACCTGCAATAAAGAAAATATAATATTAATAAACGAAGTAATAAAAACAATGAAGTAAACAATGGAATTTAGAAATCTGGACAATACAATGATTAAAAAACACTTTATACGCTACTTTGAACGTTAAAATGCACACGAAAAACCAATAATTTCCAAATCTAAATTCATAAATATAGTACTCGACTTACCGCACATTATTAACATAACACTAATAAAACTCTAGCATACAAAGGCGCAAAACCTACACGTAAACGAACATAAAACACGAAGCAACTGAGGTCAGAACAAATTAAAATCAGTACCAAATGAGATACTATTTTAAAACACTAAACATTTCATAAATGTCCATGAAACCGTCCCAGACACCTACACAACTATTACAGCCGCAACCAATCCAAGAAGTATAGTCAAATACACATACGAAAGTTTAAGTGTACATACTTTATGGCTGGCGAAGGGCATACAATTCAATGTCCGAAACATGTCTCACGTGAGAAAGTACATATGCGTGTGTGTGTGTGTGTGTGTGTGTGTGTGTGTGTGCGCGTGTAGCGCGCCGAGCTGATAGAGAGATACAGATAGAGAGGGGGGATAGAGAGGGGGAGAGGGGGGAAAGAGAAAGGAGATGACATGAACCGAAGAGGACTGGGGAGGAGGAGAAGGAGCGAGACGCGAAGGAGGAAAGGTTAACACACGCACGCGCGCGCGCGCGCACACACACACACACACACACACAAGCAAGAGTAGCGAATACTTTACAAGTTACTATCAAGAAACGTTTTCTCTCGGAAAGATTTTCAAAATGTTTACTTGTTTTCACACAATGTGTGAGACATACCTGATCCATTGCTTGCTCCTACAGACAGAAAACGTAACACGGAAAATGGTTTAAAAGAAGACATAACCTAACGTAATGTGTATTTATGTATACATATGTGAGCGATCACGATCACGAGCACGTGTGTGTGTGTGTGTGTGTGTGTGTGTGTGTGTGTGTGTGTGTGTGTGTGTGTGTGTGTGTGTGTGTGTGTGTGTGTGTGAGAGAGAGATTAATATAAGATTTTCGTACAATTTAAAGCAGCAGGTATTATTATGTATGTGTATAACTGTATTTCATATGATGATTTGGAAACTGATTTTTCGAAACATAATTTAAAATCAAGAAAATTTAAAAATGAAAGAAAAACGATATTTCGAATTTGTGAAGTTGAATTCAATGTTTCACTTTTAATTTAGATAAACTTAGTTATTACATTTTCTGCCTAGTGGAAGTATGAAGTTATTAGTGAGAGCATGCTAAATGTCACTACACACAACAACAAAATATATAATAGAAGTTTAATGAAAATATATAATAATAATGATCGAATGATGATTATATAATATAATATAATAATATAATAAAAAATATATATAATAATAATAATATAATAACTGTTCCCTTTTGTTCAATTTAAGCAAACTAATAGAACCACCAAAATAGAGTGCCTACGTGAAGCGTAGCACGGAAGTAAATATAAGAAAGCAAATGTGGCCAGCACTACGCTTCACCAGCACATTATTACTATAGAGCGTCCAAACAAACTGACTCGAAAAGTTGTACGAAGGCTTACACGGCCGGTGTCATTTTGATTAAAATTAACTCCCGGGCTGTTTGAACGTGGTCCAAAGTTTCTTACAAAACCAGACGTTTTGGCAGTACCACTGACTGCCATCTTCAGTGAAAACGAGTCAACGCTAACGTGGGATGTAGTGTGTTAGGACCACAGTACTGTGGTTAAGGCTGAAGATGTTCCGTAAACACCACTTCAGCCTTACATGAATGTCAGGTAGTGCCTACATGAAATGTACTTATATATTTTCTAAGTGTCACAATATGGTAATAACTCAACCATCAGCCAATCAAAAAGCCAAAAACTGACTCGACTTGCAAACTCACATAATACCGGTGCCAGGATTCGAAGCCAGGACAAGATCGGTAACGAAGCGTTCGTACTCGCTAAGCCTGAAACTATGACACATGTACACGTCGCTAATTAATTTTTCTCCTATGACAAATAGAATAATATTTACGTGCAGATTGTAACTCCATAACAGGGGGACAAGAGAAAAGTAAATATAATCAGTATAACGGACAGGTGTCAGTGTAGCGACCGATAGGTATACAGGTTAATACGAGCGCAGAGCAGAGATTACTACTGAAAGAATGATTAGCGACAGTGAACAGAGCACACGTGATGTACGTAGTTACAGTACACTTCGTTCAGTTTTTACCTTACATAACACATTGCACATGACTGGAATCCCAACGCACCTGCCTGCATTCTTTCTTGTATTGACACCAGTGTCTCATTCTGCCTCACCCCTCGTCACTCAATCCCCACCACTCGTTCACGACCTCTTCCTCTATCTTTCCCCTCTCTATGAGGCCGATTCTTAAACGATCACTTTACCTGGCCTTTGCTTCCTATTTTTTACGGATTAGTTCTGGTATAGTGTTAAAATAAAAAGAAACTCGCTAATATTAAATAATTTTTAACGCCCATAATCAAAATGTTTGTCACAGGCATCACAAGCATCAGACCTTTATGATATGATAACAAACAATTTTATTTTTATTTCAGTTAATTTCTTACCAGTGTTTGTATGAGTAACAAATTTTCCCAAGCACTTTCAGTGTCCATTCAACAGTGATCAGATATCCTTGGCCAAGTCGCACATGTTGGTTGGTAAAAAACCGAAAATGATGGGAGAACTAACAGCTCCGGACACACACCAACCAACGACAGTATTGAACAGTATTGCTCAGCATGCCTAAAGTCTACTAGGTTTAGTACATATTGAACTAGTTCGTATCACAGTAACAATTGACTCTTTTTTGTAGAACCGAAAAAGGTACAAAGGAAGGAAGGCAGTTTAACCTTCCAGTTGTTACCGATCATTACCTATGCCATTCCCGTCTGGGGTTACCTCGCAGCCGTTCATAAAAGAAGGTTGCACAGCGTTCTCGATAGGGGTATTCGGCTAGCGGCCAAAGCCCCCTATCCGTTCACTTCTCGACTTTTGAGAAGCGCAATCGGTGTCCGCTCCATGGATGACACCGTGCGGCGGCTTGCACGTAAATTTTACGTCCGAGCTGCGAGGACCCAGGTAAACCCACTCATAGCCTTGGCAAGTACCGACCACGTCCAGGTGATTCTTGGAAACGGCCTCGGCAATTACTGTACTAGAACGACCTAGTACGAGAATGCCGTTGTAGCGGCCACTATTAATTAATTAATATTCCGTCTGGACATGACCACTAGGCAGGAGCCCCTTCCGGAGGCTCGGAGCTAGAAAACCATTGGGACGTCTCACGACGCGCATCCCAATAGCTCTGGCAGCAACCTTCCAGTGTGACTAGAACTACTCTTCAGCCACCTATTACTATCATAAGAGTTACCATGGGAACTTATTTTCAAACTGAGTCGACTTGGGAGCTGAAAACGCACCTTGAATTTATTTATTACACTATACGGTGGTTTTGTAGTCTACCTTACTGTGTTTCATTACACTATTTTACTGCTTTCTTAGCAATAGATAATAATCCTCGGCCATTCCATCGTCGTGACAAATAATCACTGTTTCATTCAGATGTAAATTATATTTGTTCAATCATTTTATGAATTATTTTACGAAATACTATCAATTCCTTGCCGTTGTTGCTCTAATGGGACGAATAAAACGGATGGAATTTCGTTATTTTACGTGAAACTTAGAAGACGTAATTCTTACGTAATCCAGCAAACAAAGCCACGGTGTAAATTATTATAGTTTCACTACAATTCTTCTAATCGTAGGCATTTCAAAGAGTTTGGAAGCTTTCAGCTTACAAAAACTCAGTTGTGTACGAAAGTACATTACTGACAAGTGCAATAAAGTCACTGCCAGTGATTACTTACCCAATAAGATCTGTATAATTCACCACCGTTCTCAATGGTAATTCAAGTTTTAATTTATTATCGTATGTTGACTTTCCCCTACCTACGTATGTTCTAATCGTAGTGGTTTAGAGAAACCTACAAAATAGCGACATATAAATTTAAAATATAGGCTTGGAAACAAAACCGACAAAATATTACATTCTTGAAGCAAATTCCAGGAGGCTCAGTGGTTCGCACACTGAGCCTTATCGGGATAATGTGGGTTCGAATCAGTTTCAGGAAGGATCTATTTTCATAACATTGAGCCGGATTATGGGCCCACCTAATCACAGGCCACAGGGCTAATCAGCTGGGTAAAGTAACGTCCGTCAGTTTATTGAGTGGCCACATTGCCCCACACGCGTGTTGTATGGCTTGTATAACCTTAAATTTAATATTCTTAACCTCGTTCCTGACACCAGTTAATAAAAATTTTTTCTTGCCAGTGTGTGCGGTGTGATGTGTCCGTTTCCAGGTACTTGTAGTCTGCTGGTATATTTGTATGTACCTGTTCCCAATAATTTACTGCCTCGGTATGTTTCGCATTTCAATCGCGCGTAACTTACAGTAACTGTGTTCTGTCCGCGGCGTACGGAATGCGAATTACAGCTTACGTTTTGCGAAATTAAAATGCGACAGGAGGAAAAAATAAATTAACTCGCGTTGATGTCCACCAGTGTTCAGTCGTATAACGCATGTCACGTCTGTTTCGGCCACTTCAGCCGCCGCACAGCAAATTAACATAACATTGTAGACGTCGGGCACCAGACCCACGCACACATACACACAATCATAGGTTCTTTACATCCCTTCGGTTTGTTAAACGCATATTCGAGATGTTACCAAAAAGACGTATTTAACCTTCATCGACCTGGAAAAAGCATTCGATAGGGTTGATTGGGAACTCTTATTTCAAGCAACGAGGAATTCTGATCTTGACTGGAGGGATAGAAGACTGACTTTGAATGTGTACAAATTGCACAAGACTGAAATTGATATAAGCGGCTGCAAAAAAGAAGCCAGAATAAGAAGAGGAGCCAGACAAGGATATCCTTTTCCCCATATTTGTTTAACTCATTTATTGAAGAGGCTATTACAAGAATGAAAGAAAACCCAAAGTCACTAAGATTAATAGAAGGCGCGTTCATAGTATCCTCTTTGCAGATGATATAGTAAGAATCGTAGAGTCGGTAAAAGAAATGAAGAGAATATTAGAAATATTGTATGAAACCTGAGGCAAACTTAAATTAAAGATTAACAAGAAGAAAACAAAAACAATAGTGATAGGGAAGAAGAAAGAGAATGTAAACCTTGATATTAATTTGGGTAATAGAATTTTAGAACAGGTTGAAAATTTTTGCTACCTGGGGAGCACATTCACTTGTGAAAGTAGATATGGGACAGAGATTAAGAGAAGATTAGCAGCTCTAACAAAGCAGGCGTTTCAGAACAGGATGAAGAGTATTAATATGGCCAAGAACAGCTTCTGTCAGTCACTGAGGAAGAGAGAGGATATGAGTAGAAGGATATGAAGAGCACAGGTAGAAGAGAAAGAAGAAGAAAAAACTGATGATGATGATGATTAAAAAGAAGAAAACACTGGTACTCCGATATGGACATATTTACAGAGAACTTATATACGTAAATGCAGGAAGAAACGTGATATCGTCTGAGAATTAGGAAAACAAAAAACACATGTTTCTAACTAATAAATGATACAATTTATTTAAGATCCATTAACCTTAAGTATAAAGGCTATGCATGACACGTCAGCGGGTCCCACGCAACTTACTTTCCCAGTTCACTACCGCGTCAAGGATGTAACCAATTTTTACATATCGTTCGGCCATAATATTATAATTATTGTAATTAAGTTTTTTTGCCACCACGATTCTCACAAACGGTTCACATCCGTGTGAGCGCGCGTATCCGCGACGAATTGAGACATTCTACGCGGAAAATTGAGTAATTTTCTCCGCGTACGCAACACACACATATGCAAACACTCGCGCGAGCGCGCCCACGCTCATAATTTATTCCAAATTGTCCACATGACTATAACGTGATCTGAGAAACCTTTCATTATCTACATTTCACTTTCAAGAACTAATCTCTCTAATAGTTGTATTTAAAACGAGAAAACAGAGGAGAGAGAAAGAGAACGAGAATAGCCAACTTTGTATGCGTCGATAATAATAATAATAATGTACTCACGCATAGTTTAAAAAAAAAGCAAATTAATTTAACTGCTAAGTATCATATAATCGTAATTATGGTATAGATAACATAGTATAAATATTAATATTAATACACAAATATCTATACTATAATAATGGCACTTAATTCGTATATAATTACGTGCCATCATATGGCACTTAATGGTACCATAATTCGTACATCACTTAGGTATAGATAAGTCTGTAGTCGACTCGTTCTCGGCTCGGAATGAGCTGTAAACGTGTAATAACTACGCTGACTGTTAAAACAAGTCGAGTCTTGCATATTTCCTTTAACTATTTTTCTATAATCCCGTCTCCATCAGAATTATTTCAAACAAATGAGAGACCAACTGCACTGCACTCTCTTTTACATATCAGGCTGCTTGAAAAACATGAAAATACTTTTCTTCTTGTTTTCCTATAGCACTTGTACTTAACTAAAACCTCTTTTCCCTCTTTCTTCTTTTCCTTCTTATCTTCTATTTCTTCAACTATTTTAAATTCTCTTTTCTAAATTTTTCACACCCGTATTTAATCCTGTAGCTAGTATTAAAAACACAGCCTTTCCCGAGTACTTAATACGGTCAATACAAACTACTATAAGAACATTAAGGATACAAGCTATAAAATGCTGGAGGAAATAAGTCTGAACCCATAAATAGAGGGGCAAGACAAGGGCGCCCATATCACCTACACTTTTCAATATATACATTAACCAATTGATAGTAGAATAGCTCCACGAGAAGCCAAAATATTTGAATGATTGTATCAAATGGAAGCGACCTTGAGAAACAGATTTACTGTTTAGATTAAACAGTAACAGAATAAGATAAACTTTAACTAAGAAGTCTAAAGAAACAGCTTACTAAGGAAAAGAGGAGGTTCGAACGAAAATAGTTCTAAAATATAAATCCTGGAGTAATTTTCTCACAATCAATATCTTGGCTGTGTTGTTACATATGAATAAAATAAGGGATACTGTCATCACAGTTAATCAGTATTAAGTATGTGGAGTACTGGGAAAGGCATTCAAAAATACAGCTAGATTGGAGACGCAAGTCCGCTAATATTATACTCTGGCTCAACCTGTTGTGCTAAACGAAAGTCAAACGTCGACATCAAAAACGCAAAGGAATAATGGTTCCTAAATCAGATTCCTCAGAAGAATTACAGGACACAGAAAACAGGATAAGGGTCAAGAAACGCAACCACAACGAATGAGTTGAATGTGGAACCAGTAGAAGTGAAAGTGCATAGATATAAGTCGAAGTGGTAAGAACGCCTGACCAAAATGGATGTTACGTGATTATAAAGCTAAGGGACACCGGAGTATGGTGAGAGCCATTGAATGTTAGTGAAACGGGACGAGGTCAGGGATCAAAGCCTGTAAAGGACATTTCCACCGCCACGAAGATGGATGTATTGCTAATAATGGATGTATAGCAATCCTCGCGTCTGTTTTGGTTTACCGGGTTTGAGATCGTGATCCAAGTTGGATCATATCTCTTCAGCCTGACGTCCGGCCACGTCTGCGGTAATACTTTTGCATTGGCTGTTTTGGCATCTTCACAGTGACCTTTCACCAATGCCACTGAAACGACATAGTCATGGAAGAAGGATTACCGCGGGCGCACCGAAACGTTAGGCTCATGAAGAAAAAGAGAAACAAGAAGAAGAAGAAGAAGAAGAAGAAGAAGAAGAAGGACGAGGACGAGGAGGAGAAGCCTGGACCATGGACACGGACCTCAACAACCGGAAGGGCGAAACAAATGGGATGAAAAAATTTCTGCGTGTTCCAAAAAGTGCCGTGACTGGAAGATTTCAGTTTTTATGTAGTAATAAAGCAGAGTTTTTATATACAAAATTTAGTAGCAATTGCAGCACAGAAACGACAAAAAAAATACACTCTACACTGGTGAAACGAGTTTGTGTTTGTCTGTGTGTGCGACGATATGCAGCAAACGGACAGTTTATATAAGGAAGAAGTATGTTAATAACAGGAAAGAGAAAAAGAAACGCTGACTGACGGGTGTCGCTAAATAAATTGAGAGTATTTCAAGAATTACGCGCGCAAGTCAGAACCTTGTTTACACAATGCCACTTTGTGCTAGGGTGTGTGTATGTGTTGAGGCGCGCGCGTTGTGTTATTACTTGGCAGGTACTCGTAACCTTGAGTGGCCCCATATGCCGCTAGTTTATATTTGAAATCATAATTCAATTGAGGAAAAATGTGGAAAAATTGATATGATTGCACAATAACCACACAGCTGTATCATTTCAATAATAAAATTAAATGATATCGTGCGTCGTGCGCATACGCGCACCCACACGCAAAGTCGCTTTAATGTCTTTACTAGCAGTAAACGTATTATATCGTGTCTAGGATAGCCTCGTTCCGATTCTAGTGTATGCGTTTCCTTTTTACTTTTAATTTCTGTTTACATATAGGCTAATGTATACAATTCCAGCTACCTTTTAGGTTATGAATGATACTACATCAATTTGCAATACCCATTCATCAGTGCATATACTCTCGTACGTGTACCTTAGTTTCCCTCTCTTTTTGAGCATCCCCCATTATACTACCATGTACCAGACAGAGTGTTGTGGTAACCCTCATTCTATCAGCATACGTAATACAGCTTGTTTTTAGAGATCTGACATGACACCTTCCCTATCATCACCTCAAGGTTTCTAAATTTCTTGGTCTACACTTAGCCCTTCCTCTATTTAACTATACACTGTCCTTTATATTTTCTTTTCACAATTTTAAAGTAGGCGTGTGTTGTTACTCAGGAGAGTCAGGTCTTTGCAAGTAATGTTAGTATCTTCAGTTTTTGTAGATTCATTTTGTTTTTGCACGTGATCTGAAAGGCTTTTTTTTGTAATAAGCGCTGGAACACTTGATAATTCTTTCACATTCCAGCTTCTTTAAGCCTACTTTGTTGCTTACAGTTTAAACACACAGTCTTACTTTTCTTTTATTTTGATAAGGGCCTATCATGGTTTTACTTCGCAGAAAAGACGTAAGTAGATACGGGAGAATTGACAATTTCGTGAGAGAATGAGTATTGTTCGTGACAATTTTTGAATACTTCTAACTTATGAAAGTTCCTTTCTCTTATAAATGTAGCAGTACGTCACGGAACAGACGAGTGAGAAGAATTATTAAAACAGGAAGTCTTTAAACAAAATTGCGGTCACACAGTAAATACGCAATTTAAAAAAACTTAGCCTACATAACGTTTTCACGAGTCAAAATACTATTAACTGTGAAGCGCTAAATCACTAAATCGCTACCTAGATTTGTTCATGTATGATTGAGAACGTTATTTTCACTACTTTTTATTTCCTTATGGTGGCGTTTGTTGTCGTTGAGTACACAGGCCTACTCTGAAATTCGAAGAAGAAATATACAAGTGGAAATCTTGTTTAAATAGATCACTATCAATAAACAGTTTTATGATCGGATAATTAAATGATAATATATGATTTAAAACAATCTTTTACCACTTGGTCAGGCATTAGCAAAATGAAATATTTAATGCGTTTCGCCTGTCCTCGATTCGAGTCTTAAACCGCGTAAGACGCCAGTTTGAGCCCTGACCAATGAAATTCGATTGTTCTGCGAGATCCTACCCCACCTTCGTCACAATTAGGGGTATACAAATGTACATAGAAAAGCAGAAAAGGAAGAGAAAAATACAGATTGCAAAGCAAATAACTAATTCATTAATACAGATACAAGTGTGATGTTTGTGTATTATGTAAATTAATATAAACTGCACCTATTTCCAGTTGTAGGTTGCATTTACACAAACTACCTGTGAAGACTGAAATTTCGAATCTAGTAAATTCTCATCATCAGAATTTAGTCAGTCTGACTACGCGCCTCTCTGACACTTCCCTGTCCGCACTTCCCGACTCAGAAGCGCGCGCGCGCGCGTGTGTGTGTGTGTGTGAGGGACCATTTTATAGTCTACAGTATATTTGTTGTTAGTAGTTATTTATCAATAAATCAATCAATTGCGTTCTATCTTTCTCTGGCAGGTCCTCATATGACAGCCGCCCAGCCTCCCGCTTCTTCGTCAACCTCTTTATGTCTTCACATCCTTCTCCACTGTTAACTACACCCACGACCCTACGGCTCTCTCTTCATACCGCTCGCGTCTCCCCTCATCCAATGCTTCAGCCTATTCGTTTCCTTTATTCTTACATTCCTGAGCATCTGTCTTCCTAACAATCCTTTCCAGTACTTCCTCATTTCTCCTTGCTTTACCCTTCCGCCAGACCCCTCCATTATCCGCCAGTGACACGACATGTTTAACATGGTCTTCTGTGTAAAGAAGGTTATTTAGGCTATTAAAGTTAAATTATTAAATTTATTAAAGTTATTTATTAAGCTTATTTTTTAAATGGATTTTTCTGCAATTATAATTATAAATGTTCACTTGCAGCATTAGGGGTTAGTCCTTATTAGTTCCTGTTAAACCAAATTTTAATTTACGTAGGCCTAACAGTAATTTTAAATTTTAAATTCAAAATTTTTAACATAGGTACCACTTGACCTATTACCATTCTTTACGATATTTACAAGGCGTCAAGTCTTTTAGACTTATTTTATATACTCTGCACTGTTCGTTATGAGATAATAAAAACGTTTTTGTGGACTATTGTAATTATTTACTGTCGACAAATGTTATTTTAGTTAAAAATTAACGATTGCAGTTGAACCCTATAGCGAAAAACAGTTTTCAATAAGAACCTATAACTGGCATGTAACCATGTTTACATAATATCCTAAGCGCCAACGTACTTGGCCTGGTTCAAACGTTCCAATCTCTTAACTCTGTCATTCATTCGACAGTCGACGTTTCTCTAACGTAAGACAAAATTACCTGCGTCACAGATCGAACAATTTGGAACGAATTAATTTGCGTATATCGCTCTTGGCGACGACGAAATTTAGAAACGCAGAAAAAAAAAGAATTCGACTGTACGCAAACAGACTTTCCCAAGACCGCAGGCAGGTAGGATTCGCCCGCGCCCGTTCCTGCGCCGTCGAGTGCGTACGCATGACCAGATAGTCATGTCACGATGATTATCAATCAGACGGCTGTCGTAAATAACTCGTCCGCGTAGAGGCGGAGTGACGTTTCGGACGTCCTATCATTCACGTCTTCACAGCAAACATCGAAACTACATTTGGATACAACTGGTTTTACTTTTCTTATTTTTTCTTTTTGTGGCCCCGGCCAAACCAACAACTTGATGTATCTTCGGTCGTACCGGCAATCAATCTACGCGCGACAAACTGCCAATTAACAGACAAAATGTCACCTGAAGACAGATAGACTATCACTTTCTCCGCGGACGGAAATTTCATCTTTTCGGCTTAATCGAGCTGGGTCCGGTTCGGGCGGGCGTGCGAGTGCGCGCATATGGTCCGTCGGCACGTTACAAGTTTGGAATGTTTATAACCTTACGCCGTTAGATATATGACCCTACTCTAAATAACTCGGATCCGTTCCGTTGTTGTATAAGAGCGAGCGATTTAGATGTGTACACGAATCCCAACAGTTAATGGATTTCATATCAAAACCACAAGAAAGACGGCCGCGTTGATATTATATACACCGGATTTCACCGTGATATTTATGTTTTCTTTTCCTCCTGTGAGAGAGACGGAGCGAGAATATAAATGATTATTTATTAAATAATTACTGTAAATTATTTAACATGGTTTCCGAAACATTTTAAAAAACGAAAGAATTCTTTAATTAGTTTTAAAAAGGGACGTTATTTTTTTAATTTTTACAATATTAATACAAGCTTCAGACTATCTCTTTCTTTCTCTTCCTTTCTGTCTGTCTCAGAAGTAATTCAAACAATTTAAAAAGTTAATGACCACGTGATTCATTGGTGTTGGGTTACCAACGAGGTTATAAAGCTTCTTCTTTCGCCGTTAATGACTGCGATGATGTCGACAGGTCCAGCTTCGTTCGTTTCATAAATCCGCAAGGTTTTCTCCGCTACAGTTCACTATCACGAACGATTCACAACGCGAGGAGCACAGAGTCGAAACCCAGAGGTATAAACGAACATCGAGATTATGCATTCGCTTTCAGATGTCATCAGAAACAAACGGTTATTAGGTACAGACGCGTACTGACCGAATAACCAAAAATACTTGGTGAACTTGCAACTAAGGGAAGAAGGAAGGGAGATGGACCAAGGAAAAGAATAGAGTGGTAGGAATAGATAAAGGACACTGGAGAAAAGGGCCTTGAAGATAAATTATGAAACGACCGAGAAAGATGTAGACTGAATATCGAAACCATAGAGAACGTTGTAAACTGATCTATAAATATGTACGCGCGCGCGTGTGTGTGTGTGATATCCCTAAAAATTCCTAAGGCCAACAACACGTACGCGATAACACGAATTTGAAAACTTTTGAAATTAACTAATTAAAATAAAATAAAAAATAAAAAAAAAATCACTTACTAATTAAATTCATCAGTTAATTATAATACATATTGTATTTATTTTTATTGATTTTCAGGACATTAATATTTCTGAAGATAGGTGGAACCACAGACATGATCGCAGGATTTTTCTTAATACGTAATCTATCAGTACTATACGAAGTACTGTTACGGTTTATAAAATTAGTATGACACAATAAACTACGCTGACTGAAGCATAAATATATGAGGATAAAACTGTTTTATTAGGTCTAAGTGATTGTTTTAATTGCGATAACTTATAACCTATATTACAGTAAACTAAATAAAATAAAACACACACAAAAATATGAAAACACTTGTGTTAATAATTTTTCTGTGTTTTATGTGTAATATATTTAAAAAATAAATAGGCCTACTTCCTTTCGTAAGTACAATAGAATAGGCCTACTATCAGATATACGTTCAACTTGTAACATATCATAAGTGGATCAAATATTTTATCCAATGAATCTGACCTGTTGAAACTACAGGACGAATTACTGTCAACTGTAGCCTATAGCCTACCTGATGCTATAGGCTACTTGCTAAAGAAAGTAATCGGTTTTATAATTTTATAATTATTAAATCACAACTGTAAAGAAAAATGACAAATTTCAATATCAACAATAATGTTTAATACACATGGTACATATTTAATAACGTTTATGATGTTAATGTGAGCAATTTTAGTTACTTGAAACATTTCTCGAACATTAACTTTCTATTCTTATTGTCAGCCACGGAGACCTGTAGTCTGTCAAGAACGATACTGAGAGAGAAAGGTCGGATACTATACATTAATTTCATACCAAAACGTAGTAAGAATTAAATTCTAGCCAACGAGAAAAATCTTGCAACACAATTTTTCCACTGGCTAAATTACTTAATAATATCCATTAATCAAAGTTTACATCACTTTATATAGGAGGCACTGGGAACAATCAATCGGTAACACTATAAGAGTACAATACAAATTCTTTTTCTAGGGCAAAATACTGTATTACGTAAACGATACGACCGACAGCGGCACAAATAAAATACAGTCCATTAAACAGTACAAAGCATATTTACATATAAAGGTCGTGCGAATTAAGATTCTTGGAAGCGAGGGAACAGTCGATGAGTTTCGCTAAAGAATACGTTCACATTAATCCGGTGTGCATGGGTTCGTTGCCAGATAGACAGAGCTAGCGAGCCAGCGACAGAGAGAGGGAATCGAAATCGCCGCGCCTGACGACTAGTGAAGAATTGATGAGCGCACAAACACGACAAATCCGCGTTGTCAAACAAACTATTAAAATTATACTGCACCGCGCAAACGTATAACCGTTTCTCTTTGGCAGTTTTATGCGCCGCATATATCAAGTTTTATTCCAAGTGTTGCCAGTGTTCCGACACGCACCGACAATTACAGCGGAATATTTCATATTTACATAATTCGCGCGCGAACGCACACACACACACACACACAAATATAAATAAGTGTAACGTTCGGTAAGGATAATTTTCTGGCGTTCATTACTTTTAGAAAGTTTTAACTGATACATAATATAGGCGTATTTTCACTTTGGCAATGAGGCCGACTTATTAATAATAACAAATAGGCCTATAATACTCTACATATCCTAACGGACATGTTACTATTCATATAATAATACTACTTTGCGAATCAAGTTTTTATTTACGGCAGTAGTCAAAGCATTTTTCTGGTCGTTTCTGGTTATCGTTTTGTTTCACAATTTAGAAAACTATGATTACGTGTACATATTTGCACATAGCCTACATACACTATTATCGTCATTCTCATCAGCAGGAGAACTACTGATATATTGCTTCATCCGTTATCTCCTACGATTTCTTTCTAGATTTCCTAGGACAACACGAAGAAATATTATATAAGTACCACGGAGGTAAGCCGGACGGTCATAATTAGCATAAGTCTGCCGAAACAACTTATGGAATAAGTTCTAGCAGGTAGACGGAGCATATCTGTTCTAGCGGGTCGCGGAAGAGATCCGTGAAACGGAAACAATTTTCAGGACTTAATCCTTGTTTGTTTGCTGATGGTGATGACGACGAAAAGAAAAGGAATTTGCCTGACGAAGAAATATATGATTATAGAGTATCAATATAATAAAATCAGAATTTTTGAGTTTGCGTAACTTGCAGAGAGAAAATGAAGAGACAGACAGAGCCTGAGAAAGTGAAAGAAAGGATAAATGAAAGGCACCAGATAGACACAGGGACGTATTTAAGGGGGGGACGAATGAGACAGAACCCCTCCTCCCCCAGAGGGTCGAAAAAGTTGACGAGGAATTTTGTTAATCTCTTAATTTTTAAGCTGTTTTATTATTTTTTCACGCTAATATAGTTAATAACTCTTTTTTTAAATATTCAAACAGATTTATTACACAGTATTTGCGTATACGTTTTGAAATATAAAATCTAGGAAAATCAGTTCAGTAAATCTTGTAAACAAAGTTTCAGTAACGTGTATTTTTAAAGTGTTATTATCGTTTACTTTAAGGGGGTTGATTTCAGGACGTTATTTAGGACATTTTTCAATCACTTTAAAGATGGTAATATTGGTAAGTCTTAACTTGTTTTTTCTTTTGTATGAAAGCGACTGTACCGGACCCCTCCCCCCAGGCCAAATACCACATACGCTACTGATAGACAATATAAAGCTAGACATAAAGCACATTGATGTGCAAATAAATAGATGAGTGTGATGTATTTCCGTACTGTTGATATGGTCTAAATCTTATGGATGAGGTTGGGTGAGAAGATATTGATGATGATTATTAATATTACAGCTCTGCTAAATTTCGTCATCGCCGTCATTATTCCAAGATTAGGCGATAGACCTACTAACTGTTTCTGACTAGTTTCAAGTCATCTTTTGAACAGCCATCCTACATTATCCTCCCCTTTGGCTCAATTTCAAAATTTGCTGTGGTTGTCTGCGCTATTCCATTCTATCCATATTCTCAATATATTCCAGTCTACTTCCATCAATTATTCCGTACTAAAATTTTGTTTTGGTTAAAACTATTACATACAAATAAAAATAAAAGTAAATACGCGTATTTCCCAGTATAGATCATGGATCAATATTTCAGTACTCTCTTTGTTAACCTTACAACAACAGTACAGGATATTTCTTCTGCACATATCTCTGTTGCAGCGACGCGTAGCCTACTGGGCACAAGGCAACGTCGATCGTTTCAGGTCAGGAGTCACGAATAGTACAGAGCCAAGGGGAATCTCCACGCCGCGTTATACATAACAGTACACATGCTCATACATTTACGTGTTATTACGATTCACCCGGCGTTCAAATGACACACAACAAATACAATAAACCTTGTGACCGATTATAATTACCTTTCTCGGTTAATTACTTATTTATCGTACAGTTACTAACAAATTTATTCTGATGTATCGTTGGAAGCATCGGTGAACTGATGTAGGGACAAAATAATTCAATATATAATATTAGCGTACATTCACTAAATATTTGCATGTATTTTACGAATTTAACAGTCCACTAAACATTTACAAAACGTCCTAAATCGACACTATGCACATTGTAGTGTACCTCTCTGCATGCCAATATAGAACCGAATCAAGCTTCTGAAATGATCAGGTTCAGTAGAAACAATGTGTCAATAAACTGAAAACAGACGACAGACTGTTGCCAACATACAAAAGCAAATCTAAAGTTCTTCACCCATATTTGAAACGTGACTGAACTGAAAGGCTGGTGATTGAAGACAAAAAGTAGACAGAGAACTAGATGTCCATCACCAAACCTAATTAACGACCAAGTGTTAAGCAATGAGAATCTGCAAGAAGAGGACGTAATGAGAACACTGTCCACTAAGACAATGTTCAGACGATTCAGTTCAGGACAGAGGCAGTTAACGATAAGATTAACTGGCAACAGTCAGCTTTATACAGACACGACATTCAAAAACGAAAGGAGGAGGAGGAGGAGGAGGAGGAGGAGGAGGAGGAGGAGGAGGAGGAGGAGGAGGAGGAGGAGGAGGAGGAGGAGGAGGAGAAGAAGAAGAAGAAGAAGAAGAAGAAGAAGAAGAAGAAGAAGAAGAAGAAGAAGACGACGACGACGACGACGACGACAAGAGAAACAGGTGATTTTGCCTTCAAGAGTATTGGTTTCAACCATTCGTACCTTACTCACTACGCGTAATTTTCTTCTCTCGAGATTTCCAGAAGCAACATCGTTCCAGACTCTTTTTATCTTGATCTACAAATACTGGGTTTGGTCATTTAAATGTACAGTCAAGACCATACTTCGTACTTCACCAACAACGTATCAACATGACTGACGAAGAGAGCTTACAGCACAGTCCTCGAAACGTGTTTCAAGTAAAATTATACACACTGAAAAGTACTTTTAAATAATGTTAATTCATTAAATATATAACACACATTTGTATGTTTGGGAGTAAGATGACAAACAAGAAAGTATTTGTCACTGGTAGTCTAAATACACGAAGTATGAATGTTCAATACATTATTGAGGGTAACTTGGCTTTGGCCTTCTCATAAGTCATCCATAAAACCTATCTTCAGTCTTCCCTTTTGTCGCTGCTTGAATGATTTTTGGATCTTTTAAAAGCGACTTTCCATGAAGTGTCTTCCATCCACAATCTTATAACTCCTCCCCTTGCATTAGCACTTTATTTCCTCCATCACTTGCATAATGAGTTCGGTCCATATGAGTCGCTTATTTTGGTAAACGTCGTCGTGTGTGGCTGCTTCGATTACTGATAAAAGAGTTCAGACCTCCACCTTCTGCACAAACCAAACTAACGTCTTAAAGAGGACACCCAAGAATTTGGTGCAGAACTGATCTAGATATTCAAAACAACAAAATAAAATTGTAGTCTACCATAAAAATCAGACGGACTTGAATAATCCAAGAAGAAACAGAATCAAACAATAAATCAGATTCATCCAGCATTTTATGAATCGGTAAACGAAAAAAATACCTTGTATACATAACTTACTTCGGGCGGAAAAAATTACTAAATAGTCACAAAACAAAACAGCAATAAATAAAAGGAAAAATACATTGGATGGATGGATGGTTTTGGATTTTCATTTACAGAGAGACAGATAGGGCCAGCAACATGAATGAAATAGGTGCTCAAAAGCTAGCAAGACATACAAGCGAGCTCACACACGTCTATATATCGTGTGATGGTTGGTTGTTTTGTGTGTGCCAATAATGATTGGTGTAGTAATACATTTAGTTTGGTTTTGGACACGCATCAATTTTCCGAGTGAAGCACACACACACGAGTCAATAAATCAATCAAACGCCGCGTGGTCGCGCCACTGGGATCTGCGGTATATCAAACGAGTGCATCGTCGAAATGTTGTTGTTTCACATTAAAACTCATATCGTGTCCATCACTGACGGCTGACTACAGCACGTCGCGGGCCCGTGACTTTTTCTGCGCTGTGAAAAAGTTTCGCGTTGTGGACTGCTGTGTAATACGTGACACATATTTGTACGCATTAAATTTCGCTTTCAATTAGTAAATAATTAAGTTTTCTTTTATTTTTAAAAGATATTTATAGAAGTACAGTAATATCAAAATGAAAGTTCTGCGGAAAAGTCAAAGAATTTTACACAGATAATAACACATCAATCAAAATAAAAATAAAAAGTAAAATTACTGTTACCTACTTCTGTTACTGTTTCATTGATAAATGTTATAAATATTATCCACAGACGCGAAACTTCTGTGTCCATATATGGAGAAATTGTTTAACTTTTCAGTACATTAATAATCTATACTAATATTTCATTTTGTTAAATTAATTCATTTTTAATTAGTTCCTATATTTGTATTTAAAACTACATTCTTCGTACACTATTTTAATAGATTAACAGACTGGAGTAAAGTGGTATGAAAGAAACTTTTTGAGTTTCTGTCCGCTTTGATCTAGATATTCCCCGCTTGGAAGTCAGAAATCTGAGCGTAAATTACTGACTCTGAATTGAGAAATAATTTTTAAAATTATGTGGACTGAGTTCTGCAGTTTATGGGCTCGAGACTTGAACAACACGACAGGTAGAAAAAAGAAGAATGGAAGCGTCTGAATTTCGGGACAGTTTTATAATATATATATATTCGGACAGAAAATATATATATATATATTCGGGTTAAAACGTCCTGCGACGTTGTCCGATGCCTAATTGCCAACATCTCCTGTCGTTGCATTTTTCTTCGGTTAGACCTCGTACACTCATTGATCTCCTTACACCCTGTATACATGTTATTTTTGGCCTTCCCCTTTTTCTGATTTCCTGTGGTATCCATTTCACCACTCTCTTTGGCAACCTCTCCTCCCCCATTCTCTGCACATGCCCATACCAAATTAATTGTTTTTTCTCGATGTATAATTTGAATACCTTAATAAAGTAAAAAGAAGAGGTTCAAAAAAGACTGAGAAAAGAAAGAGTTTTCAGAGCAACATCACTAGCAAAAGAGTAAAACCTGTAGGCCACATATTAACAAACTTGGGACTGTTTCATGAAGTGACTGAAGGATTAGTGAAAAAAAAATCAATCGATAATCTAGTAAGAAAATGAAAACAACTAATGGACCCTGGTATTAAGATATCACGAGATAGATATATGAATGTGCTGTTGTTTGCTGACGACTTGCTTGTACTTCAGAATAAAGAATCTGCTTTACAAAAATCAGATTTTAAGCTTCATCAGATTTTCAAACCATACCGTACGAAAATGTCTACTCCAGAAACAAAAGTAATGGCAATTCGAGGCACGTAACCAATAAGAACTAAAATAATAATTAAGGTGAACCACTTTAACTATTTGGAGAATGATATTGGCTATTATGTTGCCAAGTTTCAAACGATCTGTGAAACAATCAACCGTATGTTTAGAAACGACTTACGTCGAGGTTCAAAATTATAGATCTACAAACTGATGGCGGTCCCTGAACTGTCCTACGGGTGTGAATTATTGACAACAAGTAAGAAACAGACAAATAAAACACAGGCCTCGGAGATGACGTTCTTAAGAAGAGTTAAAAGATGGTTTAAACTTGATGATATAAATAATGAAGACATAAGAGAAGATTACTGGTTTTTAACTTGAATGACAGATAAAAACAAAATGTTATAAAGTACGGTGTCACACTAGAAAGAATGTCAGTTTCCAGGCTGGTCAAACAAGTCTGAAAATAGAAACCTATAGGGCATATGTATGTGGGCAGACGAGACAGCTGGAGGATCTTTAAAGACGGAACAGGCAGCACCTTGCCTATGCCGTGATGATGACGAGAACACACTCATGGGAGGATCCGTGAAATAGATTTCTGTATATGTGGCTTGTGGCAAATAGGCTGAAGGAAGAGTTTAATAAACGATAGTTTCGGATGATAGATCGTATCGGGCCACATACAAACTGTTGATAACAGAATAAATGTGCTTAACGTTAGGAAAATATAAGAAGGCCAGCAGGTTTATAAATTCTGCCGCGACCGAATACGCAGAGCCGCCAAACCAATATTAAGTTAAAAACGAGAGTTACATAAGCGACAAGAGGACAACTTTCTGAACGGAATGACAGGAAAACTAGTAACCTTCCGTACCGCGAGCACAGAAGGGTGTACCTCCGACAGCGTTAACAATACAACGTCTCAAGAACACAAAGAATTTACATAAAATCGCTGCCGCATGTATCCGTTTTATTTACACCCAACTGGATCTGATCGTCGATTACGGAATTACGATATCTGATAAGAAGTCGGAGCGGTAACAATAGCACTTTGGTACTGTGTTCACTTCTGAGAAACGAAAAAACTGCTCGTGTTTATAATAAAATCACCAGATTTAAAGTAGTACTGCCAGTAGTGATGCAAGTTTGGTTACATAAACGAATAAATAAAATGTAACTCAGCTATTTCTATTTAGTTGTTGGCATGGCGACCACTTTTAACATAGATTGATGACAGCATTATGTAGTTTTTGGAACAAAAACATGTTGGCTCATGAGAAAATAAATTACGTATTGTCGTGATACTTCGTCTTAGCCTGGTGTGAATTACATACAAGAGAGAGAGACAGACAAAATCAGAGAACTGCAACGAAAGATTAAAATACACTACAGACTAAGATCGATTATATAAATGGGTTAACAAAATAAAGAACGATTATTTCGTTAAAGTTCAAAGACTTTGCTCTTTTAAAAGTTGCTTTCTTTTTAACTACGGTTACTAATCATTAGAAGACTCTCCTTCCAATGTCCTTCATCACATCTAAAACAACTTGTCACCAAATTCCGTTATTCTGACTGACAATACAATAAATCTTACTCTGTTCCATCGGCTAAAATTCTTTCTCTCTGAAACTGACATTGGTGTGGACTTGAATGTATTTAATAGAAGGGAAAGATACAGAAGCAACGAATTGCCAGGAGTGATTAAAATAATATAATGAAAATAATAAAATCGATTATGCAAATAGATTTACAAATGAATATCCATGCTTTCATTAACCGTAGTTCTCTTCGTCTGAAACCTACATTTTAGTACATAGGATTACCAAACGTCCAGAGAAAAAGAGGAAATTCCGTTTTCTTTTTACGTCAAAGTCCTCCAACATTTTCAATAATTCGTAAAATTCTAAAATTCCCTTCATAACAGAATCGTTAACGTTTTGTTCTATCAGAGGGCATTAACATAAATACAAGGAAATTAATTAAGAAAGTTGTGATAATGTTTTTTCCGATCTGATGATGAGCTGTGAAGCTTGAAAGCGCTAATCGGAATAATGTTTCTATAGTGGTGTGCAACAGTGACAATTCTGTTTATAAATAGAAGGGCATTTCCTCGCTTTTCTGGAATTTTGGTTACCTTAGTGACAAGGAACGCAGCTTTATAAGATAAATAATAAATCACTGTAGAACTAAATTCAGATTAAAAGAAGAAATAATAACAATATACCTCACAAATTCTAAACTTCATTTATTCAAATAACTTAACTTTATTTACTCAATAATTAAATTTGCTTAACTGGCTGAAATAAACTTTACGATGTTACACACGTAATATTTCTATAACAATACGCGAGTCAGCTCCGTTTAGCACAAGCTATCCCAGCTGTTTCTTTTAGAAATAACAAAACAATATAGACGTTTTGAAATAATAAAAAACATAAAGGCGTAATAAAGGATCGACACCTGTTTAAGCATTCACGTGAAAGCACGCACGCAACAATAACGATACTACTATAAATAGGTGAGTCACAGCCATTTTATGAACTAATATCGCCGCACCGGAAATAAAAACACGGTGCCGAGTTACAAAGAGCTCGTCATCGGGTCGCTTTATTTCTTTGCTCCATTATTAAGAGAGTATATTAAAATATACGAAGTGTACGCTGCAGTACGTACTCGTACATTGGCAACAGGCTGAAGGTGAGTGAGTCATTGTGTTCGACTAACACACGCTATGTAGATTCACTACACTAACGATGTAGTAATAATTCAAAACGTGAGCATTCGCGTACGCACATTTTGTATGTTAATTTTTAATAACGGTGAATTCCATTAAAATGTGCTGTTGTTACTGTATGCTTAAAATAACACAATTCTCAATTTTGCTTATACTGTGAAGGTTGTAAAATGTCAAAATTTACATGTTACGGATTACCAGTTCTAGATGTGTAAGACGCAAAAGGTCCTACTACATCCTTCCAGGTTTTTGGGTGGAACAGTAGCGTAATTGTCGGACCGAGGGGGGCCCGCGCAAAAATTTCCTTTCATTCTTTACGAATTGCACTAAAATTAAGTAAAATTAAATTTCCCCGTATGTATTTAATATAAAAAAACAAATACACTTATTTTTTATTGTATTTTACTAGTACCTAATGATGCATTTTGAGAGTTAATTATTATTTGGTTAACTGCACAATAAAGCGATGATTCCAGTAAGTATGCACCGATGTCAGTTAAGAATTGCATTTCAAGTAATGTTTTAAAATACAAAAATCCTATTTTTCTATTTTTATAAAACAAAATGTCTTTATATCAGAACGTTTTTCTTTAATTCAAGTGCCAATATTAGTCCTACGCAAAATTATTGCAATTACAAAGTAATAAGGAGATGACAGAAAGTTTTAAAGGTGAAGTAGATTTTGGGGTTGTTTAAAAATATATTAGTTAGTAAAGTGTATGATATACAATTTAATATAAACATTCACTGTCTTCGTGAATTTTAATGAAATAAAATTTGTACTTTTTCCAGGATGCATTTAAGTTCATATAAATTATATATGACAAAATTATAATTGTTTACTAGTGACATGTCTGATGACCAGTAATTTTTACATCGATCAAAGACATGAAAGCTACTAAGTAACAAATCAAAATATTAAATGAAACAAAAGTTATATTTTATTAATTTAGTATAGGCTACATCATAAAAAGAAAGAAAGGTATTCTGTTCACGTTACATAATTTTTGTAGTTACCACAGCTTTAAGCAAGGGTTAGTATTCGAGAGAAAACAATGGCATGACATCAAGATTCACTTTCGGCCCCAACGTTCACTCGGCGTGTGGAAAGTAAGGGTAGTAGGGGGGCCGCAAGATTCATGCGGGGAGGACCAGAAAAAAGAGTTACACCACTGTTGCTTAAATTTTATAAAATAACTGCTGTAGACAGTCGTGTATACGGACGTGAGTTGAATATTATGGAAGAATCCAGTGAAAAGAACAGGAAGGCATCCAGCATAAAGACCAGAAATGGAATTTCTGACATATGGTAACGACTTACAGCTGAGTAGGTAAGAAAATAAATAATTATATCAAACATCAACATAAAGATATCTAGTCTAAATGAAGAAATAAAACTAATTTATTTCTATGTAGGAAAGAACTATAACACAAACAGAAGAAGAAAACAGTACTGCTAAAACAAAGTGTTGGTCGATCTAGTAAAACGTGATTTGTTGCAAGAAACGTGAAAATCGAAGAAACCATACAGTGCTTTACACTCTATCGTTGATGATGACAAAATAACTCACGATCAATCAAAGTTACTTTTCTTCGTGGTCGAAAATGCCTCTTTCCAGGTCCACATAACAGTCGTTTACTAAATCACCGTTGTAACACGGGCACCCTGGTGCTGAAATTCTGCCACGGGTGCAAAGACATCCCGCTAACACGACGCAATCCGAACTCACGGGTCTGTCACCATTCCTTCATCCGCAAGAGAAATACTCCACCGTTTCTCTGGGTGTCCTTCCTGAAGACGTATGCTAACTGGATTATTCTACCGTGTTTAAGTGAACTGGGCGAGAATATTTGTCGTAAATATTTGTCGTAAATATTTGTCGTTTCTATTACTAGCAACAACTTCGTTTGTTGTTCTGTTCCTGTGAATAGCAAACGTTTCGTTCATTATTCGTCGAACGAATAACTACTGGTGTCCACAAAGGTAAAAGTGTGTTAAAAAACGCAAGACCAATGTTTTCTAGTTGATATATGTGTGAAACGTAAAAGGAGAGAATGTGGTGGGAAAGTGTGAAGAGCAGAGGGAAGGAATAGAAAAAAAGGACAGTGAGAGGCAAAAGAAGGGGGAAGAAATAAGAGAGTTAATAGTAAAAAAGGAAGTAAGAACAATAAAGAAGAAAAGAGTGTCATTTAGCTGCCAGTTACTGTAGGTTTATATTTAATCAGTGAACACCTGACAAAATATTTACAAAATCTCGACCCTTTTCTATTCTTTTTTTTTTTTTAAGCTTTTAGAAAGAAGCAATTTAGCAAAACAATTATTATTGTTATTATTGGCCTCTATTGTCAATATAAATTAAAGAACCCAACGCTATTTTTCCACTGAGAGGGATCTCTTTATCTTTTTTCAATTTTTAATTAAAATAAAAAGCACCCTGTCGAATCTCCCTGTGTTGAGTGGCGCCCAGCAGTACGTTCGCCTGTTGGTTAACAAATCGTCCACGCTGGCTACTGTCAGGTTATGAATGTTTAACAACAACGGTAATAGTATAAAGAATAGAACAAAAAAAAACCTCTTCCTGCCTCCTCCTCATTGGAAACAAATTGTAGCTGATTGTAGTAGTAGTAGTAGTGGCAGTAGTTGTAATAGTGGTGGTAGTAGTAGCAGTATATAGTATAAAGTAAGGTGGTGGCGTAAGGAATTGGGGTCGATCGAATGAAAGAAAGGGGGTAGAACAGCCAGCGAGCTTCCATTCAACAGGCTGTCAGCGACCGACGCGACCCCTCTCTACTGCTACCCTTCGCTCGCTGTTACTACTACCGGCTGAATAGTCGACTCGCTTTCCTGGCTTGTTTTTACGAAAATTCTTTTTTACTTTTTATTCCACCGACAACAGTTTGGGTTAGGTTGAGCTTTGACCCACCAACTATATAGGGCCGTCGGTCGTAGTGGCGGCGGCGGTGGTGGTGGTGGTAGGAGTTCATTCATAAAACGTGTATAGGATAGATAGACTTCTACACTACGCTCCACACGCCGACTCCACGAGCGCCACACAATCAAACTCATACGGTATTTCCGACCTTTAAAGCTCCATTCATAAACGGTATCAGCCCACATCTATTCTACAATATCAATTTTAATAATAAGACTATTTCATGCACTTAAAATTGATAATTTAAACATGCTCGTGGGAGCGCGTAAAAATGTATTGATAAATAATATCATCTTATCATCGTCATCGTCATCATACGATGACGTATACACTCATACCCCCCGTACGTATACCCCGCCACACACACATACACACATTTCGAACACCCGAATACTACTCGCTCTCCCGAACCACTACACCTCTGTGTAGGTAGAAGTTGCGTAGGACGTCTTAGCGTCCTGGTGGTGTGCGCTGACCGGGTCACAAACCAGTTGCGTTGCGGTGCAGGATAGTCCTGAATTCGCAGGACAAGGATGATTCGGGTCTACATTGCACGATATGGCAGTGCAGGTGAGGATGTTAATATGGATTGCTCCGGCCTGACTCCATGCTTGGGATGCGACTCCGTAGATCTCTTAATGAATCACCCATAGGAGTTTAGAGACGCCACAGTGCGGACGATAGTCGGGGCCGCCGGTCGGTTGCATTGATGTGTAGATGGGTCCTAGGTGCTGATTAAGAAAATTTTAACAAAAATTCAACCCCTATCGGATTTCAAAATGGATTAATACCCACAAATCCAAGATCAGTGATGCTCCTACTTTAATACCAAGGGGGTTAAATTCGGAATAGCACATTTTGGGGAGGGAGAGATTAATAGAAGTCACGTCAGAAACACGTGTAAGGGCGTTACAATGGAATTAATTAATAATTATTACTGGGGGGATATTTTTTACTACTACGTTGAAGGGCCAACAAAAGACAACAAATTAACTGCTGACCTTTTTAATTACAATGCAGGACATTTTAATTCCTGTATTACAATAAAGAATTTATATTACTATAATTCTACAGATTTATTTAAACTTCAATAGCCAGTTATTTATTGAAATTTAGTCCAGGGGTTTTCGGTGGCAGGAATTTCAAAGAGTATATAAAATAAAATATTTTTTAATTATGGCCTGATTTGGTCTTGTAGAAAATTGCTATTGGTAATCAATCCATCAAAGTTTTATATTAAAATGTATAACTTGACTTTATAAGTGGAGCCATGATAAATTCTCTCTCTCTTTCTCTCTCTCTCTATCTATCTCTGTCCAATATTTATATATGTGATTGAAAAATTATAATTTTTCATTTGAAATTATTAAAATTCATGAATATATTGATCCAACTCAAAGAAAATGTTCAAGATTCGTTAAAATATTTGACCTACAGGACAAACTAAAAGTACAGGAAAACTTCATGTGAAAAATATGTCTGTCTCTTTATAACTGTGTAATAGTTGGAAAAAAAGGGTTTTATAATAATTATTATTTTACAACTGTATGGAGTTAACTATAAGAGCAAAAAACACACCCAATAAATGAATTTAGTACGTTATACTAAATTTTACATGGTTTTTACAGAACCACATTCAGACGATCTAGCCTTGCCATTTGCTGCGTTGTAAAAACGTTTTTGCTTTTATACGATCACTCTGTCCTTGCAAGGTAATTACAAACCAACGAGTGGGATCTTTGCTTAGTATAATCTACCTATTTGATGAATTGAACACGATACAGTATTCACACCTGAGTATATATGACTGAGCTAAGGTAAGAGTAGGCTATACACGCGCGCGCAAAGTGCACATGTTCAGACAAAGTGCTGTAAAACTTGTGAAAAGAAATTACAAAGATATGGACACAAATGACATGTTTCCATAAAAAGCAACTTACATATCGACACGTTTCTACTTTAACATAATACTATATAGGTAGCCTATATGCATCCTTCATTATAAGCAAAACTCAGGTCATGAAATACTTTACAGAAGAAATAATTTAACTAACTTTAATCGTTTCACGTTTTTGGAATTTTACACAAAACCCGCATAAAAGCCGAATAGATTCTTCCTTTTCGTAAGAAAAAACGCTTTTTAAGCGTTTATATAGGAATAGCGGCAATATAAAGTCTTTGATTGCATTTATGACTTTCGGGAATACCGTTCAAATCGGATAACAAATACAATAGTAACAGTTTACGGGGGAGGGGGTGGATGGCTGGCCGGAATGTTCGCGTGGAGATATATATACAGAGGGTGATGTACGATGGGAGAAAGCACAGAGTGTGAGGAGTCGGCCGAGGGTTGTTAGGTAGTATAGTAGGTGGGTCGAAAGAGATAGCTAGAAAGAGGGAAAGAGAGACGCCCAATATAAACCGGGAGATGAAAAAAGAGACAGAAATGCGTACGTTTTTAGTCGGTGGTAGTAGTAGAAAGGGAGAGAAACAGAAAGAGAGAGACAGAGATAGAGAGAAAGACAGATTCGTGTTTCTAATTTATGAGTGTATGATGAAGAGACGTCATAAAACATAAAGCATGGCGGAGCACGTCGCTTGGTGCCGTTGTTATCGGTATTACCCGTGATTTGTTGCTTTTGTCAGTACCAACCATCAGCGACCCTTCGGACGCTATCCACCTCCTCCTCACCGCCGCCCTTCAGCCACACCGAGGAAAAAATATTAAAGACTTCGATAATAGCGCGCAAGTAATGCAATAGTCACCGCTGCCCGGAAATATTACCGCCCGGCTCAAGATAATAACCGCGGAAATGGGAACTACTGTACAACTCTCCGAGACGAGAGAGAAAGAGACAGAGACAGAAAACAAGTCGATGAAAAATAACAAGAAAAAGAAACAATGATCATTGATTCTTTTCAAAAGAAGTAGTATCGTTAAAAAATCTCTAATTTGAAATACGAACGCGCACGTGTGTTGTGTGTACATACACACATACCGTTAAATTTTTTTCAAAATACACTTTAAAGTTTCTTGTTGCTGAGTCACAATTATCACAGAATAAACTGATTCCTTCTGTACGTATAGAGCTCGTATTGCCCTAGAATTTAATAGTTCACCGAAATATGCATCAGAATATACTTTACATGCTTAAAGATTAAACTAATTTTTTTTGTGAACGTTTTGGTGTAGGCCTCTAGGTACATATACTTGTTTACTATTTAAAATTAAATTGAGTGTAGAATGTTATTTAAACTTTAAGCAGGTTTTTCTTACGGATGAATGACGTCATCAATATAAGAAAAATACAAGAATTTAAAACATCCGTGAAAGGTGAAAACAAACAGAAATGAAAAACGTAAGAAATGGAAATGATGCACAGTTTTGTTTTACAGAACAATAGGGAAATTTAAACCATTTATGTTAAAAAGCTTGTGTGTGTGTGTGTGTGTGTGTGTGTGTGTGTGTGTGTGTGTGTGTGTGTGTGTGTGTGTGTGTGTGTGTGTGTGTGTGTGTGAATATATGCCTGTATATAACAATTTACTTAGTTCATTTTAATATTAAAGTGCAGAATCTAATTACAAGTAGAGATGGATACCTCTAGAAACTGAAGTATTTGATTTGATAAAAACAGGAAGTCAAAAATAACATGAGAGAGAGGAAAGACTAACGAAAGACTTACAAGAAAGGAAACATAATTATTATTTTCTGATAATTGTTTTAGGAGCTATAATTACTTGTATTTTACAGCAGAAGTAGGGTTGTTTGAAAGTTATTCTTGAAATATTTTATGCTCTATATTTGAAACCAAATAAGACGGATATTAAAAAAAAAATAGATTAACCTGTAGCTTAAAAGGAGGAAGGAGGATTTTGTTACCACAGAAATATTTTCGGAATACAAAAACAGATATTTGTGGTAACCAATTAATTAACGAACTATAACTATATCTTAATAATATATGAATAATAATATATGTACGACAGTCTTTATTCTTTAACTAAAACTCACACACAAAACACTCATCACATGTGTAGGTTTACTAATTGTTTCCGCATTGCCGACACTCAGGTGCTGATGATGACAATAATTTTCGTCGAAACGTCGACACAAATGTTTTAAAAAACTGTGCCCACTTAATGACCAACACTTACAAAACGTTTTATCATTTATTGATTCATGGTTAGTAATAAACTAAGGATAATTTCTAGTGTCAACCGACCTATGCCCCACACTGTATTAAGCAGCTAACAGCCGTAAGTGAACTACTGTATTTTACAGATTTTTTAGTGGATGGTTAGTGAGGATCGGTCAAAAATAACACAAATTTTAACTATTTGGCGTCGACGTTTCGACAATGTTTATTGTCATCTTCAGGACCTGTGTATGAAATACAAAAGAAATGTCAAACACAACGGAACAATTAAATATTTGGGTGAACGTGTTCGTGTATGTGAGTGTGTGCGTGCGTATTGTATATGTGAAGACTTGAGATAGTTTGTTTACATCTTCCAATTATCTTTAAGAAAACGAGCAAATTATAGTATGACAGAACTTAATTTATAGGCTACAGTATTACAATTTAAATTACTAAATGTAATGATATTTTAATTAATTAAACAAACAGTAATCAACAATTGGATATTAGAGTGGTACATAAATTGTTTATACTTACAGCAGTACCTACAACAACTTGGATAATAATTATAATAATATTGTAAATTATAGTCAAGAGTACTATAGAATATTGTAATTTATGTTACTACGAAACGTGTACTTTCGTATTAAGAGTGTTAATATGTAATAAAAACTGGGTTTTTTAATAAATACTTTTGCTCTATGTGTATCTGTTTTTGTCAGTTGATACTAATGGTTGCGCGTTTATTCCTCGTATATATGTTAATTCTATTTAATTATAATTTTATTTTATGGATGAATCTTCTTTATCGGTTAATTCTAGAATTAACTGAAGAGAATTCTTCAGTTCGTCTGCTTCAAATGTTTGAATATAGCGGTTGTATCGTCCTAAAACAATTTCTTACTGAATACGTCCGATTTCCATCTCAAACGTATTCGTTGAGGTTAATTTCGGTTTCGTAATTTTTGTTATTTTTACAACTCGCAGACGTCTTCTTGATCTTCGTGCGTATAGAGCGAATCCTATTTATACTTTACATTCGAGAAATAAAACACATGGAAATGATATTGGTAATAATAATGTTTAATCTTTAAAATTTTTATTCAGTTTTAGTAAAAAATTGTTATTTCCATATTATTGTTAGCAATGATCGATTCTTATCTTAGGGTCATTTGTCAAATGAACTAAGTATATAAAAGTGAAGTTCTTTTGGCTGCTACGCACGGTTCAATTAATTAATAAAAAACAAATAAAGAGTACATTACAATGGAAATAGATTAATACATATTATCTAACATAATATTATAAATAGCTATTAATGTTTGAACAGTATGGCCTGTAATATTTCATTTCGTTATGTGCGCAAGGCACGCTGGTTGTTTAGTGACGTCATTATCATGGCCGATGAGTGACCAGCTGTAGTTAGGGTAAATTAGTTCCCAATGTATATGTATATTAATTCCCAATAAAATATTCTCACTTCGTGTTCACTATTCTTATATTCTGTTCTTTTTTCTTTTTAAAATGTTTTATCAGTTACTAATGTGGTGTGAGTTGTTGGTGTTGCTGGTGATTATTCGTATTTGGATTACAAGAATTGGTTGGTTAAATTTTGTAGAATACATACAGTTCTTTAGTTAATTTTAATTTAGGCTTCCTTCTTGTTCATCTCCTTATACTTTCGTTAACTTCACTGGTAGTCGTTCATGTTGGGTTAGATGACTTATTGTAATGACTTCATGATTTTTCTTTTTTTTTTTGTAATTCATCCTTCTGAGTTTGGTTCTTTCTTGAAAATGTTTTACATCATTTTTTTATCAGCACTCCTCAACCGTATTCTATCGTGGTTAACAATCAAGTGTCCCAATTTCTTCTTTTTTTCACAGAAGCTGGCCAAAATTTCTTGGATTCTTATTGGCCCATTATGCAAAGTTCAAATGTTACATTACCATGATCATTAAAATACATTACATTTTATATTTTGCCTTCAAATTACCTTTTTATCATAACACAATCATATTTAATACAATTTATATGTGGTTATTCCAAATAAAATTATAAATCATTTGATACCAAACATGGCTTGGTTTGGTCATGTAAAAACTAGTATCTTGTGGATTTTACATTTATCTTACTAAACAATTTATAAATGATGGATGACAGTTGACTATGACCTTTGATACAATATTAATTTAACTTGATCTGTTAGTAACAAGAACTTTTTTTAATATAACACATAACTCTTAACTATACACCTTATCTTAATAATTATAATTTCCTACATTTAACTGGTTACACACTGCTAAATAATTGCCTGTGTGTTATTTTATAAATCACTAGTATCAAATTCTGTTGGAACATAACTTCTTAATAGTCTACTAAATAACACCCCACTTTTTAACTATAGTCTGTGTGATTATTATTATGCCACCTTTTATATGTTTGTTCTCACTTTTGTCACTATAGGGTTTTGTGCCCTTTTGTCACCTTATTTTATTAAAAGAAAGATTTTTATTGGCCTATTTAGTTCTATAGGTAATACACATTTATGTTATGAAGTGGCTGTACTCTTTATTATTTTGGTTATTGTTTCTTTACTTGATGCTCGTTTACAGCTTTACTTTTTTACTGATTTACTGCCCTATCTAACTGGGTAATGTATGGTTATTATTGGTTAGTCATAGTCATGTCAATGTTTGGTGTTGTTGAGTTAATTTTGTCCATTCATTATCTTTAATTTTGGGGTTTTCGGTTTAGTAGCTGGTGATCATAATGCTTGGTTCTATTCCTGAATGAGTTTTCACAGTTTATTTATAATTAGTCATACTGTTTTCTGTTTCGTTACAATGTATGTGTCCACAGTCACACCTTCTCTCTCACCCATTCTCCCCCTACCAATCCTTCTCACAGCCTCTCACTCTAACCTGAAATGGCTCTATCACTCACTATCCCTCCCATTCATTCTCTCTCTTACTACATCTCACTCACTGTCTCCCTTCTGCCTCTCTCTCTCTCTCTCTCTCTCTCTCTCTCTCTCTCTCTCTCTCTCTCTCTCTCTCTCTCTCTCTCTCTCTCTCTCTCTCTCACTCTCTCTCTCTCTCTCTCTCTCTCTCTCTCTCTCTCTCTCTCTCTCTCTCTCTCTCTCTCTCTCTCTCTCTCTCTCTCTCTCTCTCTCTCTCTCTCTCTCCCTCCCTCCCTCCCTCCCTCTTTACATTAGTAAAATTTACCAGAAACGTTTGTTTGTTACAATTATTATCCAAGTTTACTTGTTAGTAAAATTTACCAGAAACGTTTGTTTGTAACCTTATGTCAACTATCTGATGTAAGTCGTAAAGTTCTACAGTTATTGTGTAAATTGTATGTTTCTAAATTATGATTGTTTGTTAATACCAGTAGTGAGTGAAACATGTTACAAATAACTTTAAATAATTACGTAGTGAACATCCCCTAATCTGTTTTAGTTATAGGTAATATATTTGACTTGCTATATGTTGACTGCTGTAGGTATACACAATTTATGTACCAATCTAATATCCAATTGTTGATTACTGTTTGTTTAATTAGCTAAAATATCATTACATTTAGTAATTTAAATTGTAATACTGTAGCCTATAAATTAAGTTCTGTCATACTATAATTTGCTCGTTTTCTTAAAGATAATTGGAAGATGTAAACAAACTATCTCAAGTCTTCACATATACAATGATACATACATACGCACGCACACACTCACATACACGAACACGTTCACCCAAATATTTAATTGTTTCGTTGTGTTTGACATTTCTTTTGTATTTCATACACAGGTCCTGAAGATGACAATAAACATTGTCGAAACGTCGACGCCAAATAGTTAAAATTTGTGTTATTTTTGACCGATCCTCACTAACCATCCACTAAAAAATTCACTGATTGACGGTCACTACAAATTTAAGGATTTATTTTACAGATTATTTGCACGTAATGGAAGCAGAGAAAATAGAACACCATAGAGTGGAATAAACTATTCAATGGGTCTAATGTCATCATGGTTCCTAGTATGATCGTGTTAATAGATTATTAAATAATGTACTGTGAGGTTACGTTTAATTGTTACATTAGAATAGGCTATAGAACAAAACCTTTGCAGTGTGACGCGAAGACGCCCGACGATTCACGAAGTACCACGAATCTGAAAACTGCTTCAACGGTGCAGTTTCTTCTTCGCACGCTATTATGCGAATTACATTATATTCTGAACCGATCAAAATATTGCAGTCGCATTGGATCAGATTAGAAAACATGTTTGGATCAAAATGAGCTAGAAATTTAACTCCGTTTTTTTTTAGGTGGGGGGGGGATTTTTCTTGCTATTGTACGTTTTGAATACATCATTAATTTCACAAGAGGATAGTTGTGTCTTCAGAATTTGAAAATTACACTCGTGGATTACGCTGACACGATCAGATCGGAGAACTACAAACAATAAATACGACACATACAGACAGCGAAACGAACACCTTTGAGGGAATCTACAACACCACAAGATGTTCGCCGGGGCTCAGGACGCCACCGCATTGAAATTCTATATAAGGTCGTCGCAGTTGCTTCTCTAGTTTATGGTTCGCAGTGCGGGACCTTGACACAGCAGTGCGGAGCAGCAGAAGAGTCGTTTTAACGTCTCGGGAAACGGCGATTTATGTTGCGTTACCGCAGGATTGAATGCGAATGAGCGAATAAGGTCAGAGATATTAGATTATGCTGTCTGCTGCTAGTACAACGAATTAAAAAAATAAAACACACGAACGCCATGTTGAAAAGTACATTAAGAAATACAATATGTATACACAACATGATCGACCAGAAGACTTAAGAACTAGTTAGCGATGATTTTAAAGGAATACTCGCGAACTAGTTAGGCTTATATGTAATGTGTTTTGTGTAACTCAGTTATGTGTAACTCTAGCTCCTCGAATTGTAGTAAAACATTCATAGCCATTTTGTTCAAAACGATGGAATCAATATCGTTACCTTACCGAGTTACTTGTTCAAGACATAGTTTCGTGATCTGCCTGACTTATGACGTAATTTTTCTCTTCAGTTTTACGCACGGAGTTCCTGAGCATTCGTTCACCTCGTGCAGCAGTTAAATAATTAAATAACAGACAATAAATTTTCATAAAACAGAGATAAGGATTACATGAGTATACAGTAATTGACGCTTTACGATAATGTTTATTTCATTAATAATAATCGTATCGGATCGCTTACGATCTGAGAGCAAATCGGTACGGCCTGGGCTAACGAAACCCCGTATGGTCATCCATCCATGTTTTATATTCATGCACGTGACACTTGACTTTACAAGTGAACCCACGATAGCCTACATAGCACACGGACGTGCGGCCGAGACTACATAAGAATAATGCCAAAGTTTATTCCTATGTAAGTTTGAATGGTGCTCTGTACATATTATTATTATTTGCCCCATTTAGAAATTACACAGAGTGTTCGGCGAATGACTGTTTGGGTTTCCACTCCCACCCTAAAAACTTCACTTAACGTATTTAATAAATACTGCAAATGCTACTTGTGTATAATCATTATTCACTGTGATGAATACGCATGTACACATTTAAATATTAGTTATAGTGAAGTAGATTTAGTACGGACTGTAAATGCTCGTGAGAGGGGTTTGCATCGCTAGTGGGTATGCCGACAGAATATACAAGACGATTCACGAAGTTTTACTTCCAAGTTGGAGCTTATTTACGAGACAAAATATCGTATAAACATCTGTCCGAAAACGACATGTTTTCACGTTACAGGGGTCAAAATTAATTCCATTTTTTCTTCTTGAGGTAAAAAATGCAGTAGTATAATTCTATTGGGCCCCAGGACAGTATCTTCAATAGTTACCGAGAAAATTGTCGAAAATTCTAAAATTGGGACTCGTAAGACACACTTTTTAATTAATGGTGAGATAGCAACAGACACCTATATAGTATAATGAAAAACTAAACACAATTGACACACTTCTGTAATTTTACAAATTATTCAGATACAATATTTAAAAGTTAATTTTTTATCACCTGTTAATATTATATTGCCAGCTTACAACACAAAATTTCCAAATAATTTTATTGCCCACTTTTTTTACCTTTGAGACCAAAAAGAGGGAAAATCTTTATTTAGCAAAAACTAGAAAACAGAACGTTTCGGAACATATGTTTAGATGAATTTTAATCTTTTTTTTCTTCGTCTGTAGAATAAGCGTTAATAGTGCGGGGGGAACTTTATATGTATAAAAACACTGTATACGTATGTGATGACATCACAACTACATGAATTGTAAAATATGTAGTTTACTAATGATAAACTGAATGTCGTTAGCTTATGTTTTGTTTCGTGTAGGATTTCTTTGTTAAATGTTTCAGGAAACAATGCGATTCATTGACATGCTTATCTAGGTTTTTTTCTTCTAACACTAACCGTCAAGCCAATCGATGCGAGATCTACTTAACCACGATAGAGTACGTATGCAGACGACTTTACGTACAGAACGTTTCCCGCCAACAGCTGATTTCGAAAACTGCTCAACGGTCCTAGCTGCATATAACTTACATATAACTGAGCATTTTAGGCACAATATAACGATTAAATAAATTCTTAGCCAGATCGCTCACGAAGAAAATTCTGGATAAAATCAGAACTTCGCGAACTGTTAGACAGAAACACGTGAGGCAGGTTGCAAATAACCGATAAATGAATAGGTTAAAATAAAGAGATAAGCATGAAATTGTAAGGTTGCATGAATGGATAGGAATCGTTTCTTACGCATCGCTAAGACGTAAATCGTCAATAGGAAGGAGATCTCGACGTGACAAACGAAGAGGTGGCAGTGGTATTTCCTGTTATTAAGATTACACAGGCTATTACAGAGAAATAAGAAGACGATTATAAGTGCGAGTTCTAATTATAATATTTCTTAATAATTTTTAACTAAATACATACTGTAAATAGTTTAATTATAATTACTGCACAACTATTATTAAAATTTGCTTATATTAAGTCTTGTTACCTCATAACTAGTTTACCACCCACAGGACAGAACAGCATACATACCTGCGACAGGAAAAACTAGATTAAAATAAAAATAAATACTAGTGTGAAAACACAAAAACCGGACATTTATACGAAACGTAAGTTACAGAGGTATTATATAGAAGAGCCCTTATAAAACCTATAGCCTGCTACTTGAAGGAAGAATAATTATGTCTGCTTGTTCAATTTACGCTCAATATATTTATCTATTTCCTTCCTACTTATATTATCAGAGCGTCACGGACTGGACGCAGAATGAATGCTTCAATATTCAATCATAAAACTGTAGCCAAAAAATATCTAATTAAAACAGATTAATTCGGCGTGTAAATAATCTAATGTACTTGGGGCACATAGCACGAGGACCAAGCAAATAAAAAAAATTAAGTAAAAATCTGATAGTAGAAAAGCAAATAGTAGGTAAGAAAGAGTTCTAGAAGCTAAATATCTCATGTGTTGAAACGACAGACATAAGGAATAGATTGGCGCTTTTATTATACTTAGGGTCTAAGGAGAATTAAAAAAAAAACAATTTGGAAATGAGAATGAGACAGTTACTAAAACATACCTTTATAATTAATAATATTTTAAAGTAAATTCAAACACTTGTTCTTTTATTTATATTTTTATAATTAAATTGCTTAATGTATAATACTAATTTACATTCAAGACGTTTTACCTTACTTAGAACATGTTACGAGGATCTAGTATGGAACATTTTGGATTTAGTGCATAATTATATAATTTAAACTAGTATTATGTATTGAGTAATTAACAATAAATATATACGCAAATTTTCTTCAACTTTTTTTTATCATCCGTAATCTACCACATGTAAATAGTTTTCATATTTAAATACTCTAAATTGTAATATCAAGTATCAAGAATTCGTAACTTAATTCAAGACTAGACAGCTGATGAACGGGTAGTGCAGATCCAATTATATAAAGGAAGCAGGAAGGGCACATAAGTAGATCGAAGAATAACTCAGCAAGATGGATAGATTAAGTTCGTGAATAAGAGTCATTAACAAGATCAGCAGCTGTACGCGGGGCCAGTAAAACTAGCAGTTTGAGCGGTCGACGAATAATCCAAAAATAATACAGTAATAATTAAAACAAAAGAAATTCTGAAATTATACGGGGCCGTAGCCGTTCGCTTCAATTCATTCGGTAAGACGATTCGGCCGTAATTACCGCCACCACAGTACTGTCATTAAAACTCATAAAACGGGACGACCTACTTTTCAGAATGGTTTCTCTCTGCTGCGGCCGCTCCGGCGACGGCGGCGGCTCGGGCAGATGGCTAGCACAAAAAGAGTAACTGACTGATCTGCGGACAGAATTGTTTAAATTATGTGTATGCTGGTGTTGTCATGTCAGAGACGAAAATATAACTTGGTTGGGTCGGGTATGAAGTAGGACAGCCGCATAAACGTATGATGGGCATTCATCTGTGTCATATATAACACCGTGTCGTCCGGGCTGATTTGTACCTTACAACACACGTCGTACACATGCATGCACAAGCACGAGCCTCGACGCGGGTGTTCCCTCTCATATTTTCACAGTGGTGGAATGGTTTCAAAATTTGAAGATCGTTTTTTTCTTATCGAGACCTACACCAATTCACCAACAGCGATCTGAATTCGAGACAATCGTTCTACTCTCCTAGGCCGATGTCAAACCAGTGGATCGTACATCTGCTTAGCAACGCCCCTTTTCTTAGCGATGTGACGCCGATGTTACGCTATACTTAACGTACACTTGGAAAAGAGTCTGTGAATCAGGTAGGGATGTACTGTGAAAGGTCATCTACCTCACTACATCAATTAAAAATGTAACAAACGCTTTAAAGTATTCTCTATGTGGATGGCAAGATATTTGAACCCTCTGTTAATGCTACTCACTGGAACTCCTTACCCGGCATTCCTTAATCTGTTTCCCGCCATTTTTATGTTTCAATATGTCCAACAAGGAAAGTTCGATAATCATTGTTATATGATGTTCTACAGTTATCAATGGGGTGCATAAGAAATGTATCTCTTCTTTGTAGGTAACTCTAGATGTTTCTTGCACGATTTGTACTATATAACTATGTTATTAAATAATAATCACTTCTGCAAGTACAATATTATTATTTATTAGCTTGTTAATTCTAAAAGTGTTTATTATAAGCTAACTAAAGATTTTCAATATAAACATTTTCTGAATTACTCTGATGATAATGACCAATAAATGTGTCTACGAAATATGCATATAAGAAGTAAAAAAATAATTAAATACTTACACAAGAAAAAGTTTACAATAAAATATAATTTTTTAATTGTTTTCACAGTGTCTCGATAGTTTTAATTTAATTTTCTGTCATCAGAATTATAATGTATTATAAATATTTCGTAAATAAATATGAAATCAATTTTAAAAAATCAATCTGAAATCAAATTCTTTCGAAACACTGTAACGACGACATAAATGTATTCATATTTTTAAAACTAAAATATAAAGTATTATTTATTATTAATACAATTAACAAGAATAATGTGAGTAAATATGAATGTGTATGTCTGTCTGTGTAATCAAAAATTGTCACTTTCACTTTTTTCTATATTATTGTTATTATATTGAGCACGTGCACGCGAGGACAGTCGCAGGAATATTTTGTTATAATACTAACTTACAATGTGTTGAGAATATACTAGAAAACTCTACATTCATTTTTAAGTAAGTGTACCTGTCATTGTAGAAGTGAAAGTTTGTATTGTGCGGTGGGAGGTCGAGCTCCCTGGGCGGGGCCTCAACCCGCACACATGCACGTTTACTGTGAGAGTCTAGAAAAGTAATGTTCTCGAAGTTTTAAATAAAAGGAAAGATCTGGAAGCTGTTTTTCTATATAAATAGAGATGCACTCGACAAGTACAGTTCAGTTTTAAATGTGCTCTTGTAATGTGTATTTCGTGTGTCCGTTTTATGTATACTTGCTACTAAACTGTTCCTTCAATAAAGCGTGTGTTTGCTCCTGTACTTAAATTATTCATTATTTTTACCCATACCTCAACAGGTTATGGGCCCAGTGCCATTTTAAAATCGGAGTGCAGTGTGTAATTGGAGTGCAAGTATAAAACGTTTTTTGTGCAAAAATGGAACCGAATATAAAAATTGAAAAACTTCGAGACAAAGATAATTGGCATCAATGGCGCTTCGTAGTACGCACATTGATGGAAGAGGATGATGATGTGCTGGATGTTTGCGAAGGAAGATTAGCGGAGCCAGCTGCAGGTGCAGAAGATCGTGACACGTTGTTGGAAAAGTTCAAGAAGGCGGGCAAAATTGCCAGAAAAGTAATTGTTACAACAGTGGAGAGAAAGCCTCTCGAACTTATAATGGGTTGTTCTACTGCCAAGGAGATGTGGGACAAATTGAATACAGCATATGATCTAAAATCTGATGAAAATCTGTCGATGATTCAAAAACAATTTTTTGAGTTTAAGTGGACAGAGAGTGAAAGTGTTACATATAATATTTCAAAAATAGAACAGTTGGCTAGAAAAATGAAAAATCTCGGGGGGAAAATTGAAAAGACTATGGTGATGACTCGTGTTTTAACATCTATGCCACAAAAGGTTTAATCATTTTCACAGTGCTTGGGATTGGGTATCTGACGATAAAAAGAATCTCGAAAATTTGACTGAGCGCTTGATGGCAGAAAAATTTAGATTACAAGAGCAAAAGGAGGTACACGAAGAGACGACAGCGTTGCTAGCTAATCTGAAAATCGGTCATAAGGAACAGAAGAATGACTCTTATAAATATGAGAAGAATGATTTGAAACAAGAGCAGTGTTATAATTGTGGAAGACAAGGTCATTTAAAAAGGCACTGCTTCAGGTGTTATACGTGCAAAAGAAAAGGTCATAAAAGTAACAATTGCTTCATGAATAAGAATAATGGACAGCGAAGATGGTCGAATAATCAAGAAAGAAGTAACTCGTCTTCTGGACAGAAGAAATTAACATCGAGGATAGCACTAATAGGTGACAAAGGCAGCTGTGGCAATCGGGATGATCTCTGGATTGTGGATTCGGGTGCGACGGATCATATGTCGAAGCATCGAGAATGGTTTTCAACGTTCGAAGAATATACAACACCAGTCAGTGTAAGAATGGGCAACGGTATGACAATGTCTGCATATGGTAAAGATAATATTGACTTTGAAACTTATAAAAATAGTGAACAAGTAGAAGGTACTATCTATAATGTATTATATGTTCCTAATTCAATGTATAATCTGTTTTCTGTTAAATATGCGGGTAAAAGGGGTATAGATTATGAAATAACACATAATGCTACGAGATGTACTTTAAAGCATGGTAATGAAATTCTTGTAACTGGTTCCGAATATGAGCCTGGTAGTTTGCTAAAATTAGACATTCAAACTTTAATTCCAAAAGAATGTAACGTGGTAGAACAAAAGAGTAGATCAAGCCAACGGTAATGTTTTACAATTATGGCACGAAAGACTTTGCCATCAAAATGTAAAACATGTGAATAATTTTTTGAAAAATCGAAATATAAAATTTACGGATGAAAATTTCTTTTGTGAAGGTTGCGCTTATGGCAAAAATCATAGATTGCCTTTTCACAAAAAGATCGATCGTGCCACTAAAACTCGCGAAATAATTTATACTGACGTTTGTGGTCCTATGGAAGTAGAGTCTGTCGGTAGAAAGTTATATTTCGTTTCTTTTAAAGACGATTTTTCAAGTTATAGAGAAATTCATTTTATTCGAGAAAAATCTGAAGTAATAGAAAAACTAAAATCATTTTGTATCGGGGTTGAGAATCAATTTGCAACAAATATTAAAGAAATTCATTTTGATGGTGGTAAAGAATACGATAATAAAGCTGTGATCTCTTTTTTAAATAGTAAAGGTATAAAATATTCGATTAATGTTCCATATACGCCCGAACAAAATTCAATTGCAGAGCGCGATAACCGAATCATTGTGGAGGCTGCTCGATCAATGTTATATTCAAATTCAAACTTACCTCTATTCTTATGGGCAGAAGCAATGAATACTGCTGTACATGTAATTAATAGAACAGGCCCAACAAAACAAAATAATAAAACTCCTTATGAGTTATGGAATGGAAAAACAGCTACTGTTGATAGATTTAAAATATTAGGAACCATGTGTTATGTACATATATCAAAAGAAAAGCGTAAGAAACTTGATAGAAAATCGATGAGAAGTTATCTGGTCGGATATCATGAGGATTGTAAAGGTTATCGTGTATATGTTCCAGAAGTGCGAGATGTCATTATAAGTAGAGATGTACTTTTTAAACCTGACAGAGTATTAGCTGATTCAATTATTTTGAATTCTTTGAACAATAATAATAAAGAAACTGAAGAAAATGAAATTATAACTCCTAAAAATAATGAACTTTTACTTAAAAATGAATCAAATGAGTTTGAAGAAAGAGAACCTTTACAATCTTCAAATAGCGATAACAATCAAACTGGACGACAATTGCACGATAGAACAAAATTAAAACCTACAAAATATTATGGATGTCCGATGACGTTTATTGCTGAAAAGTTACCATCTAATTATAACGAACCAATTACAAGTAAAGAAAAAGATAGTTGGCAAGCTGCAATGCAGGACGAAATAAACTCTTTGTATGAAAATAAGACATGGGTATTAGTGGAAAAGCCAAAAGATAAAAAGGTGATTAACAATCGTTGGGTTTTTGTGAAGAAGCTCAATCCAGATGGTAGAGTCCGTTATAAAGCGCGGTTGGTTATTAAAGGTTATTCGCAACAGAAAGATATCGATTATAAAGAAACTTTTAGTCCGGTTGTTCGCTTTGATACAATAAGATTGATACTTAGTATTTCTGCTCGTGAAATTTTACATATCGGTAAATTTGATACAAAAACGGCTTTTTTATACGGTGACTTAAAGGAAGATATATATATGAAACAACCTGAAGGTTTTGATGATGGAAACTCAACGCGTATGTAAATTAATGAAAATTTTATACGGCTTAAAACAAGCACCAAGATGCTGGACTGAGCACTTCACTAATTTTCTTGTAAATTTAGATTTTTGTCAAAGTACGGGTGACCCATGTTTATACATATATAACAAAAATAATAATAAGATCTTGTTAGCAATTTATGTTGATGATGGACTTATTGCAGCTTCAAATGAAAGTTTGATTGATAAATTGTTGAATGATTTGAGTAAAAAATTTAAAATTACTAGTACTAAAGAAGTTACTAATTACCTTGGAACGGAAATTTGTAGATTGAATGATGGGTCTGTTTTCATTCATCAAAGTACTTATATTAACAAAATCTTAGAAAAGTTTAATATGTCAGAAGCTAATATTGTATCCAAGCCAATTGATTGTAATCATGATGAATATTTATCAAAAACTATTGTAAGTAATGTACCTTATCGTAAAGCTGTCGGCAATTTGATGTTTTTGCAAATTGTAAGTTGTCCAGACATAAGTTTTGCTGTAAATGTTGTATCTAGAGTTTTAGACAAACCAAGTGTAGCTCATTGGTCAATTGTTAAACGAATTTTACGTTATCTAAAAGGTACGATTGATTTTGGATTACTATATTGTAAGGATGGCAACTTTAAAGCTTATAGTGATGCTGATTATGCTAGCGATACAGTTACACGTAAATCAACTTCTGGCGTAGCTTGTATGTATGCAAATGCTGCAATTATTTGGCGAAGTAAGAAGCAACAATCTGTATCATTATCAACAACCGAGTCAGAATTTGTAAGTGCAGCATTAGCAACAACTGAAATAATGTGGTTAAAGAAGCTATTTAATGAATGCGATTGTAAGACTGATAAATATGATTTATATATAGATAATATGAGTGCATTAAAACTTATAAGTAATCCTGAATTCCATCAAAGGACAAAACATATTGATGTGAAATATAATTATGTACGTGATTGTTTTCAAAATGGAGAAATTGATGTACATTATGTTAAAAGTGATGAACAAGTAGCTGATATACTTACGAAAGCTTTGTCAAAACCAAAATTTGTTTATTTAAGATCTAAACTTGGACTTAAGTGTAAAAATGAATTTTTTAAATTAATGTGATTGTGAGAATGTAGAGTTTTAGGTAGGGTGTTGAGAATATACTAGAAAACTCTACATTCATTTTTAAGTAAGTGTACCTGTCATTGTAGAAGTGAAAGTTTGTATTGTGCGGTGGGAGGTCGAGCTGCCTGGGCGGGGCCTCAACCCGCACACATGCACGTTTACTGTGAGAGTCTAGAAAAGTAATGTTCTCGAAGTTTTAAATAAAAGGAAATATCTGGAAGCTGTTTTTCTATATAAATAGAGATGCACTCGACAAGTACAGTTCAGTTTTAAATGTGCTCTTGTAATGTGTATTTCGTGTGTCCGTTTTATGTATACTTGCTACTAAACTGTTCCTTCAATAAAGCGTGTGTTTGCTCCTGTACTTAAATTATTCATTATTTTTACCCATACCTCAACACAATGGAGCCACAATGACGAAGAAGACACGTTAGTTACATGTGTATTAAAAGATTAACTTAAAGTTTAATATGTGTAACATTGTCTAATATGCCAGTATTGAAAAAAAGGAAAAACTGATGCAGCATGGTGACGGTTAATTAATAATAATAATAATAAGGTCAAAGAACAATTACTGTCAGCATGTGGTACGGGGAGGGGTTTCTTCAACGCGAAGAACGACATTCTCTGGACTTGTCGTCGTCTGCTTATGGTGTATAATAATTCCTGACGGACAGATGTCCAAAGTGGGGAACGCTGTACCCGGCGTGATGAATGGTACGATGCCTGCCTGCAAAGTGCCCTTTTTTCACCGCGCACAGACACAACAACGGCCCACCGCGTCCTAATAATACCGGAGAGAGGGGAGAGAGAAAAACAAAGAGGGATAAAACGCAAGACGATGTCGTGTGCACTTTACCGCCCCCTCCTCCTCCTCGTCTTCAACTCTCTCTCATTACACCCATCTTCAACGTCTTTGTTGTCATTTTCGCTACGTCCCTCTTTTGATCATACTTAATAATCAATTATCGTAAATTAAATAAAAGTAATATACCTTAACTGTACATTATAACAAATAAAATTTAAAACCACGTGACTTCTAAATTAAGAGGGATACACTGTTTTCGCCGTGTCTCGACTCTTTCTATAGTATTCCTACTTTTCCACATCTTTCTGTACTCTTCTTCCGACCATATGTCTCTTTCCGTTCACAATAATAAATGTATTACATAAAACAAAAAAGTAGTTTACAAACAATATTATGCAATTCATACAAACATTTAAATTATTTTTAGAGAATTATTAACAACATTATTAAACTTTTAGAGAATCTGTTGACAAAACTAAACACCATTCAGAACTAAAACACGAATTGCTTTTTTAAAACAAGAAGAACAATAAGCATTAAACATGGCTGACATTTTCATAGTACACAATGCAGAATACAGTGCGCAAAGATACTATATGGGAGCTTACAACTGTTACTCATTGTTAGAAAATGGTGGGGGAGGGGGTAGAAAAAAGGCAAATTAGCTTACGCCTTAAATGTTTAGGCAAACTGGGAGAATGAGAAAGAAAAAGACGGTTTAACGAAACGAGATAAAAGATATAAAAGAGAATTAGGGAGGAGGAGGAGGAGGAGAACTTTAACTGTCCAGGTTGTGACATAACTTTTAAAGAAAGTGGAGGTATTTAGCAAAATAAAAAAACGCATTTCGGAGAATTTTCGGAAATTTTAATATCGTAACAATAAATGTCCAGAATGAGACGCAAACATGTTTTCACTAAGTAGCCTATATCTGTACCCATGTTGCCGTACACACAGCATTCTGAGTACTGAGACAGTCTCGTTAAGAACGAGAAATAGAGGTCCCCTTCAAACGGAGTACAGGATCTCAAGCTTAATATCGACGTTAAAAAGTGGAAAAACTATGCAATTATATCTCATCGTTACAAAATAAAGTGAGCGAATCGTGTTGGTAGTATTGGCTTCTGCAGGATACCGAAAGAAATGATAATTACGGCCCTTAGGGAAGAAGAAATGTGAATCGACCCTTCCGAGTGAATCTGCTAAAACTGAGACGACTTCGAGGAAGAACATGAAGGTATAAAACGTATTTAGCATAACTTTCGTCTGTGTTCACTTTTAAAAATGATTCGCTCTTGATGACATGAACGAAGATGCTAAGTCGAGAGAACGAGAGAGGGTTAGGCGGGGGACGAACTTATGGCGGGAGACAAAAGACGGACTAGACAGAGTGAGAGGGGTGCGAAGGAGACTGAAAGGCCATTAGCTATGTAATTGGCTTGATTCAATAGACAGTGGCTACTAACATAACACTGTAATTTTAAGCAATAAAACACTGTGTAAAGACAGGTTTCTTTGCTCTGCCGCCATGATGTCAAATTAGGACGTGGAACTGTGCGCCCATCCGCCACCACCACTACTACTACTACTAATACGGTTCATTATTTGTTCCAGGTCCTGCAAAAATTGCTGTAAATAAAAGAGCAAAAAAATTTAAAATTACAGCCGTAATACTGAAATCTGCGATCCATTTAGAACTGAATAGTAAACTAAAACCGACGATTTGAGTGGTGTAGCTATCTGACGCAGGAGCGCGCGCACGCAGTCATACGTAGAAGTTTAAGAAACTAAGTTTTTACTACTTTTACCTACAGTATTTCGGACCATTTTCGATAACAGAGTAATTGAAACGTTAAGTTGCACTGTGCTTAAAAACCTTATATATTATTTTAAAATTTGAAATCCAGTACAGTTACAGTAGCCACAGATGGTGGTCCACAAACTTCTTTCTTGGCTTTTCCTTAATATTTCTCCGGTAAGTCTTTCAATCGTAGCCACATACCTACTGAGCTTACTTAAATGCCACAACAACGGCATTTTCTTCTGCCTGCTGATCCTACTCCATAGTTTTCCTCATTTACGTCTTAAATATTTTCAGGGTTTTCACCCAAACTATCTTGTCTTGGTAGCTTCTTCACTAACATACAGGTCCATGTCTTAGAAGTCTCCAATCGTCCGTTGCCTGTCTTCTAGCTGCAAGGTTTCGAAAAATATATTAAACCACGCTCGACACAAAATGCTGTATGAGATTTTTTTATCTGACTATAGTGTTTCACGAGAGTAATGGCCTGTTCGTTTCCATTACAACTATTTTGGCCTGCACTCTCCTAAATATCCTTGGTGGTAACATTCAAGAATTTTGTAATCTCTACTAGTCACATATCGCTGATAAACACAATTTTTACTTGAATCATTTCCAAATATCGTTCACTTGCATTTTTCGTTTCTTTATATACATATCAGTACGAACGCGCAGTATATACCATAGAATTCGTTTAGTTTTAAACTCATTAGGCACTTGAATAATTACAATGGAAGCAAGGCTGACGAAGAAATAAGGTAAATTATACTTTTTCACACCGCTGAAAATCGAAAAATGGTATCACTGTGGGAAAAAACTAGCGAAGGGACATGAAATTGATGGAGCACAAAAATGAGTACATAACGGGTGCTCGAATTCTCGATGGCACTCGACAATGAAACAAAGAACTTTTTTTTAAGAGATGTGGTGTAGAAACACACAACGTCGGATCTGAGTTTAAACCCATCGTGAGACAGCTGCGAATTTAAGATGGTAATCATAGGTTGGAGTGTTAGTATTTGTATAAAGTGTCAGTACATAACCTGTACAATATTGTTTTAAGTGGCGAGAATAAAGTACAGAACGCAATGAGAATGACCACAAGACTTCAGAGGCCTACTTCAGAAAGAATACTATTGCATTGCAAATTGAAGAGCACACTTGCTAAAATGACATTATCTCTCCTCAACTGCCTCTCTATTCAAACTAGAAATGAAATTACGCCATATTTATTTAAAAGTATTATGTAGAACCCGACATCGATTGTTCAAACGTCTTGAATATTAATTAAAAATTAAATTTAAAGATATCATAAGTACAGAGTTATCGGAACTACAAGGAAATTGCCTTACCGAAACTGGAAAAAATTTATGTCCCAGCACTGTACATAATAATGTGAGGCTATTGCATATAGACAGTCTGTCTAGATTTCATAATCTAGTTTTCAAATTTTCTCTTAGGAGAAGAATAAATTTTTTTTAATCTTGTTACGGAAAAATGGAGGAAATACGGAAAATGAAATTTGAAATAGCTTTGGGTACAGACACAACTAAGCTTTGGTGAAAGACAACAGAAGATTATATCTTCTACATACTCTGACACTATACACGAATTTCTTCTAAAAAATTCATGGGTGCTATATGTATCCTTGTTATGTATCCGTAGTGTTTTTGTTTTGAGTCTTCAGTGGAGTGATGCGGCCATTGGATTGACACAGGCTCCTTCACCGAGTGCTCACCAGAAGTAAACACACGTAATTTGGCAAATATTTTTGTAAAATGTTTCTCTTTTACTTATAATTTTTTCGCGAAAATTACACATCTTCGCATCATCAGTTACACCGAGTACTACTCTCTCTCTCTCTCTCTCTCTCTCTCTCTCTCTCTCTCTCTCTCTCTCACACACACACACACACACTGCTAGGTTCAAAATGTATTGCTGAAAATTACAAAAATGGCAATACTTCACGACTCCAAACTTTTTTTCTTCATTTATCGCAATTAATTACAAATTTAACCTTTCCTACATACGTAAAAAGTGAGTGTATCAGCGGATTCTAAACAATAATGTTCTAAAAAAATTATCTCCCTTGTACATTTAAATCAGGTATTAATTACAAACTGAATTCCAAAACACATATAAAAAGTACACTTTACATATAATCTTAACATTATTTACGATAAGAAAATTGCTTATTTTTTAAATTATGTTTGAATAAAATGCAATGGAACTGTGTATGTATAAGTTATAATAAGCAATGATGAAAAAAATCAGGTTTCCGCATTAATAAGAATAACGACACAAAACAAAAGAAAGACGCGTAACTCTTACATGAGTTATTCTTTATTTAAGATAGGCGCTGTCGCGGTGGTGTCTAAAAATAAAAATTGCATCATTTCAACGGTGGTGGCGGCCGTTAAGGACTTCCTTCAAGACGTCGTCGTCGTCTGAAGGACGCGGAGGACAGGACGAGCAGGCAGTACGGAAAGCAAGACGTAAGGAAATTAAAGACAGGATCTCACGAATCAACAGAAACAAGTGAATCAACTGTTACACGGCGAGCGTGCGCGCGTGAGTGTACGCGCAGCCTGTGATCGGAATTATTAACGCGTGCTTTACATGCAAAGGAAGTCGACGCAAACCTCACTACTTTACAAACACAACAGACGTAGTATTAAAAAAAAAATAAATAAAATAAAAGAAACCTATCGGTTGATAGTAAACGCTATTTATGTGAGTGTGATCATATATAAACACACACACAAACACAGTTATTATTTGTAAGTATAAGTATCATAACACTACTTATCTAATTGTATAAAGTAAGAATTATTTAATGGACCATTCCTTTTCTTAGAGTTAGACAATATCTGTGTCTCTTTATTAAACAAAACACTTGAGATTCCACTCATTCTGTACCTGGTGAGATAGTTAAAAAAAACTACTGTACAGACCTATAGGCTACTTCTTGTCTTATTGCCAGTTATCCATAATTATGTATGTATAATTATCTTTTGTACTAATTGTCTACAGTAATCTATGCTTGTCATTTTCTTACTACAATGGAGGAGAGGAAGATTAATCAATTTTTGCGAGTGTAATAAAGTTTACCGTAAGTCTTGCTAATCCTATGAATCGAATATTAATTTTGGTAATTCATAAGGTTTCACTTTCTACAGATTACACAGCACAAAATTGTGTACTTCAAACTTTATTTACTTTCGATTAATCTCAAACAAAAATTTTAATACTTGTTACATCGATGTTGGGAATTAATTTAAGAATTCAAATTTAATTATTTTATAACTGTTTTCTCCAAACGGTGGAATGATTTGAATGTAATATTTCTTTAATTCTTTCTTCTTCTTCTTTCTCACGTGGCATAATAGTGCTGTGCTGAACCTAAGCCTCCCTCTATCCTGTGATACTTGCTGTCAATTGATGATACCCAGCAATTCTCATGCAACCTTTCTGATGTTATCTTGTCCCCGTTTTGTGGATTTTCCTTATTCCTTCTTCCCAGAATTCTTACTTAGTCTCCCTCATCGGTATCCTCTCCTCATCTATCCTTTTTATTTGTCCTACCCCTCTAAGTCTCTATAACTTGACAAAGCTGACTCGCTGTGGTCTCTGAACAACTGCTTCGGATTTGATAAAACCGCACGTTTGAATATAATAAGATACATAAATGATAAGCGAGTAAAGAGTAAACGGGTTTATATGGAAAACCAATCAAAATTGAAATCGTTTAGTTCATAAAACGTTGAGTCTTTCATGACAGAAAAAAACTTCTCCGAAACCGTACATCAGGCATGAAAGTTTTAATAAGAGAACTTTACTATAAGTAACCTGCGTAAACATATACAAATAAAATTAGTAAATGAAATATGCATTAAAAAACACTGAAGGTTTAGTGTCGTATAGGCCTATACAGGCCTAATACAACACTGAGTATATGACACTGTAGGTTTTGGTTGTATATAATTGTATTTATCGGAAGTCATTACCTCCTTCTTGTGTCCGGACGTGAAAACTTTAATTAGTAAAGTGGTGAATTGGAATTTATTAGGTTGAATATTTTTATAAAATTGTATATATGATGATAAGACCTGGTATTCTAAGTTTAATTATGAAAAAAGACATTGACATTTAATTTACGACTAAGTTTTAAAACAATTAAGAATATTCATTTGTTAATTTCCAAATGAGTTTGAAATGGTAATGATTTCGAAAGAGCACCACTGAGTATTAGCCTGAATTTCCAAGCAATAACCAACCGTCAAATAATAACTCACAGAAATGAAGATGATACACAATAGAAACACTTTTGAAATGACTTTAGTCGAAAAGTTAAACAATTATATAGGCCTACATATCTCAACCGTATCAATTAACACAGAAACTGTCATGCCATGTATGCGCGCTAAAGTGCTTACTCAAAATGTTTAAACAGTCCATTCCACGAATACTGTACAAAATTTATTACTGTTCTCTTTTCTATGCGCTATGTAACGTTTTATTTATTATTTTTTAAACTGTCCTTTCTCTGTCTCTCAACGGTACCGGTCAATACGGATCCTTTTCGCGTATAAATACTTACGGCGTGTGAGTGCGCGCGCGCTCGTACGTGAGCGTGGATAATATGTTAGGACCCACAGCGGAGTCGGTTCGGTCAACCTACATAATAGAAGCGCATTGTACCCATTCCTTTTGATGCAGTAACGCACACAAGCTCCTAACAGTGTACCCCCACTTTGACAGGTTTACGATTTGTTGAAGACCATCAGGTTTTCTTTTTTTTTTTACACCAACATATATAATTCCGTTCTCGAAAACGAGCGCGCGGGCGCGTGTGTAGAAAAACGTATCTTAGTTTAAATACACTACACATTTATACATTCACTCCTTATCTTGTTGCTTTTTTATGGGGGCGGGTGCTTCCCTCCTTGTTTCTGTGTGTTCTTCTGCAGTATTTTGCGCCCTCTTACTAAATAAACAGTCGTAAAATATCTTTATCTCCTGACAAGATCCATTCCGAATTTCAACACATTCTTCTTAGACTTTTTTATGTAAGCTTAAAAATGTGTACACACATTTTGATGAAATTTTATTATCCAAAGAGGAAAGGTTAAAAAGGATGTGGTCGTGAGAGCAGCGAAGATGTATCAGTCTGCACCATATACACATTTCATAAACTATATGAAAATTTAAGAATGTGTGTGCCACTTTAATATTATTTTGTACCATTAATAGAACCATAAATGATTATAAATTTATAAATACATTTATATTAGTCATGTAATGGCATTGCACGCACGCGCTCATTCTCTCTCTCCCTCCCTCTCTCTTTCACACACACACACACACACACACACACACACACACACACACACACACCTTATTTTACATGTGTAGATGACGTACATCACAGCATACACCTTCTACACCTACAGCCTTTGATCGGAGGCCACTGCGATTTCTATTCCATTGCTCAAAGAAACGTTTAGGTCTACCCCTATTCCTTCTTGTTGTAGGTATCTATTTCCGTATTTTCTTTGGCATACTATTTCGAGCATTCTATTTAGATGGCTAAACCATTTAATTGTTTCACATTAATGGTTCCTGTATTATCGATATCGTCTCCAGCTCTCCTTCTTAAACCGTAATTTCTAACCGTTTAGACTCCTGAATTTATGGTTTTCCTTCCAGCAATCCATTTCAACTCTCTTAAACTTTCCCTTTTTCTTTTAGAAAAATTCCGCACTTTTGACCAATACGTGTACGTAATTAATTTAAGAATTTTACCATACAATTTAAACAATTAAAAGTTAAGACAAATTGTGCTTTCTCTTATATAACATGATAAACAGAGCCCATTGTTTTTCTTAAATATACAATAAATTAATTATTTGGAATCGTACACTTGTTCAAATTAACAATATGATTATGAATTTTTTTATCAGGTTTAACAATTCTGTTCAGAACATAAAATGTGATATGAAATAATAATTCATATTTACAAACAAATTTTCCTTTTAATTTACTACGAGAATCACAGTTCGTATGAACTGTGGCATATGCAAAAGTAAATAAATAAATAACCAAACGACACACAATATAGGCCTACTAAATTTCTATATAAACGTAACAGTAATGTAAAAGTTACTTCCGTTAGGTCTAATTACAGATTATTAATACAAAAACCGAAAAATCGAAAGGGTAAAGCATCATTTACTCTTGCTGAATTCTAATCTAACTCGAACTATATCTTTGGGCCCTGCAGGAAGCCCCCATTTTACATCTGAAGGCGATATCGTAATCCAATCTATAACTGTATCGTTATACCGAACACAGACAGCCAGGCAGATATTCAGGCAATCATAAAAGCGGTCATTTCGTGTACAGAACTCAAAACGGATATTTCTGTTAGAAAAACGCAAGTGGAAAATTAGCACTATCCCATTTCGTACAATCCAAAAACGAAATAATTCGGCACTCACGAACACGTATTCCACATTGATCACTGTGGACAGTGACGAATAATTGTTCACTATTCAATTAACGAATAATCGATAATGTTATTACTTGGGCTATAGGGTCTATGTATGACAATTATAATTATTTTTCGAATACAACTGATAAAGCAGTAGGCCTGGTCCTTGGCGGTGATCGAGTAATCTCTCGTTGTGCTTACCATGATCATCATTATGTTCGCTGTCTGACCATTGCATTAACAAAATAAGAAACATAATTTAAATCGAAATTAAAATAGGATAATTCGTTAATGTGAACCAGCCTCTGGTAATGCCATAACTGCAAAAACTTGTACAATTTAAAAAACACAACACACACACACGGGGCGTATTACGGAAGAGGACGAACGGGACCGGACCTACCCCCGGAGGGTAAAAAAGTTGACGAATTTTATTATTTTTTTCAGCTGTGTTTGCCAGCTAGTAACTCATTTTTAAAATACAAACAGGTTTATTACACAGCATTTGCCTATGCGTTTGAAATAGTCTATGAAATATAGAAAAATCAATTCAATCAGTATTTTCTAAACAATGTTTCAATAAAGTGTATTTATATAGTGGTATTACCGTTTACTTTAATGGGACTAATTTCAGGATGTGTACAACATGTTTTACAACCACTTTAAATATAGTAATATTGATAGCCTTAACTTGTTTTTTCATTTGTATGAAGCCGACTCGACGGGATCCCGAACCCCCAAGGAAAAATTCTAGATACGCCACTGACACACACACACACACACACACACACACCTATATTTTACGCCCGCCAGCGTGTAGCCCTATGTAAACATAAATCAACACTGTGTAAAAATTATATGCTGAACACCTACATATCTAAATGCGTGTACTCTGTCTAAATCTACTTTCCATTATATGTTTCTGAAATAAATAAACTACACAGTTCACAATTCTCAACATCTTTTCAATTCCCTTTTCAAAATCTTTAACATTACGGTATTGTTCCCTCTGTCCGAAAGTAAGCGAAGATAGAACTGGCCTGGCGCCTCGAATTTATTATATACGCCACTGTATATGTTTTGTTGTGTGTGTGTGTGTGTGTGTGTGTCGACCGAGCGCGTGTAATCTGTTTTGTTTAATATTTACTCTGCGTTCCCGTTGAGAAAAAAAAAACTTCCGTTGCGTCCGTCCTACACGAGCAACCGGTTCTGGCCTAGTTTTACACTTAACACGTCCCGCGGCAAATCTCCGAAAGAACAATTTTTCGGGTGTTGTACTACACCGCCGCAACGCAACGAGCGGTGAACGGTTCCGCATGACTCGCACCCGCGGCGGGTTCCAGTTTTTGTGCTGTCTGCCGTGTGAGTTACAAGCACGCACACACACATACACGTATATGCATGAAGCTCACGACGTTTTGCGTCAGCGACGTGGAGGATTAATCAATTTCCGTGTTCACGTTTGTGTGCGCGCGTGTACCCGTTGTGTTTCATTCCGCCCACTAGCGACCCGAGACTGGTCCTAGCCGCTGGCGCATTAGCGATCCGATAATGTACTCCACCTAAGAACGGCTTTCTTTTAATGTGCAATATCAGTGCGATGTGAGGAGGAAACCGGTGACCTACTAAAGGTGTGAAGTGAATGTTATGAATGACGGCGTCGGCGCCCGTGAGTGAAGTAGGCCTTGTACTTTAAGCAGAGGGGTTATTTCACAAACACAAAAGCAACAAAAGGGAGAAACATAAAAATCAGAAGAAACTTCTAATCTGTAAGAAACTACTAACCTCCCACAAAAAGACGCTATAATCTATAGTTGAATTTATACAGAGAAAATCCGTTCAACAGATGGACACAACAAATTGAGATGTCAAGAGTATGGCAGCGAAAACAGAAAAATATGAAATTGAGTGACTTAAAGAAACCTGGGATAAAGAATCAAATAAAGAATAAACCTGAAAAATAAAGTTTGCGTACGCGGGTATGCAAAGAGACTGGAAAAAAGAGAAAGGTGAAAGAAATTTGTGAATAAATGTTAAATTCTCTCTCTCTCTCTCTCTCTCTCTCTCTCTCTCTCTCTCTCTCTCTCTCTCTCTCTCTCTCTCTCTCTCTCTCTCTCTCTCTCTCTCTCTCTCTCTCTCTCCAAGAGTAGGCTAATAGTTGCTGTATTCCATCGCGTACTGAAGATGACTGGTAGACGAAAACAGCCAAGAATTAGCCTACTTGATGACATAGGCCTACATGTAATTATCAAAACTTTATCCTTACAATTTATATTTCAATGTTTACAGCACTTTGATATTTAGAAAAAAAAAATGTATTTTTCAGTGTTTTATTGTTTCCGAAGATTTGAACTCTTCTCGTCAAACGTTATGAATTTTTTTGACGTCAATAAATATACTGTGTGTGTGTGTGTGTGTGTGTGTGTGTGCGCGCGCGCGCGTGCGTCTATCGTCCATCATTAAATATAAATATATCTGCAAATCATTGTAAAAATACACGTTGTAATAACTATTTCTAGGTCCATAGATGGATTCTGCCTGACACGTAGACAGGACACAGTGGTTATAACGCAAGATTGTAAACGTTTAGAAGACAATTTTACAATAAGTAAATACTATCGAGAGGCGAGGAGCGAGAAGTAAATAAACAAGTACAGTACATATAAAGCAGGACGAAGAATCTGGTCTCTTCTCTTTCTTAACAACGGGTCGGAACGATAAATTGCACGAGACTTAGTGCTCGCTCTCTCTCTCGCTCTCTCTCTCTCTCTCTCTCTCTCTCTCTCATTCGCGTGCTAACAATCTGTGGCCCTTGTGTCATTCCTTTCATCTCGAAACACAGGCACACATACGCGCGCGCCCACAGAGTAAAGTTAAGTTAGTGAATTAAGCTCAAATAAGTGAAATGCACTTTCATTGATTGGGAACTTCAATTACTTACTCTGTTTCTTACAAATTATATTTTATATCTTTGTCCTTTTAAATATTATATTTATTCTTGTCTTTTTTATTTTCTTTTTTGTGCATTTATTCGACTGTTTTATCATTCTCAGAGCAAAGGCAAAGATTTTTTTAATTATAACGTTCGGATATCGTATCGTTTCAACTGTTCGTATTAATCAGCTGTTTCATAGTAGGATATTGATATTCACATGTCTAAATATATATATAGTTGGTTGTATGGTAGGGGCAGATCCAGCATGCATTTTTTTTTTTTGAGAGAGGTTGACTTTTGGAGAGGTTATGCAACGCTGTAACATTCTTTCATGATCTACAGTATAAATGATAGGGATGAGTGAAGATACAAATACAGTGTGTTATTATCAACACAGTAAATTATCATATCTGTTTTTCAGTTCATTGTTTATTCACTTACAGTTTAAAATACACTCTACTGGCTTAAGTTATGTATCAAACAAAAGTTAACATGGTGTTAAGGTACAGTTAAATTTAAAGAAATTTTAGAGTAAAACCAAGAATGTACATAACGTGATATGAATTGTCGATCATATTCACAGTCATAAAACCATTATACAATAAACACAAGACGACGAAAAACATTTCGGCTTAGTGTGCACTGGGAGAGGCGGGATGTCCCCCACCCCCCTCAGTGGATCCGCGCCTGTTTTATTGTGTGTTATTGAATGTTTTAATTTGCCCTCTTGGCAATTTTATTTCTGTAATTACACTTTTCAGTAAAAACTTTAAAATATTTATTTACCTTCGATGACAACTTCACTGTAATTAACAAATCATAACGACTTAAAAAGCAGTATAACGTCATATAAATACAATTATAAATCTTCAGTTTCTCCTTAATGCAATGCGTTTCATTATATTTGAAGTTATAATGGTGAGTATGATAGAATCCCACACGGACCTCATTAATAGGTATAGGTGTGTTACCAAAAGTCATTAAAACATTGATCAATTTACTGAAGTTATCCTAAGGCGCATACGCCTACATCTGCTCGACTACGATAACGTGAGAGTTGAAGTCATAACCTGCCGTTCACCGAGAAGATCCACATCAGTAGACAATTTCTCTATCACAACGTAGACAATTTTTAAGCGAACGATTTCGACAATTATACGAACTATATAAATGTTTTCAATTTAGCGCGAGAGCATTAGGGGAAAAAATCAAGCGTCATTTCTCATCACTTTTTAATCTGAGTGCTTCCTCCCCGTCGTTAAAAAAATTTCTACACGAGTTCCATGTTTTCTTATTATTAAAATATAAGCGAGAATATGTAAATTAATTCCTTTGTTTTCGAGGACGGGCAGCACAAAATAATCGCAGCAGCAGCTAGCCAGGAAAATAAAGGGTTTGAGAACTAGAGAGAGCCGGAAGGAAGGAAGGAAGGGGTGGTAACAGTACAGAAGAGATGAGGACGCGGTGTATGTAATCCTGTGGACTGACAAGTCGTATGTAAATGACAGGTCGAAACTGATTGAGAGATCTTGCCTTGCGTTGTCCGGCAACGGTGCTGCCCGGGGGTATAAGGGAGTTGTGTAGCCCCCCCCCACCCGCCACCGCTGCCACCACCGGGTACGACATCTTTGACCCTGCTGCCTTGAGCCGAGCAGCCAGACACTGATCGATCCGAGCGTTGAGTTTGAGTGACGGACGGACACGAGGGGGTGCCGCCGGTGGGGTAAGGAGGAAACTTGCTGCAACACACTTGTTTACAATTTGTCACTACTCTTACCACCCACCCCCTCGCGCTCGGCGCTAGCCCAACAACCCCCACACATACACTCGTCGTTTACTACCACTACCACCGACCCGACCGATCGTCATCACTTATTTAAAACTAAACTACCGCTTTTATATGTGTGTACACGGGGCACATTCGCCAAATCTCGCCCCGAATTCAACACACAAAGTGCAGAATTCTAAAAAAGCTGCTGTTAAAATTATTGCAAACATATTATAGCATTTGTTCTCTTACACAAGAGAGAAATAATTCTGTTCTCCATTTAACTTACAAAACTTCCTTTATACAGCCTTATGTAACCGTCTCCTTCTATCTCTCCCTCATCTTTACCTTAGTATATTTCCTATTTTCCACGTTCTAGAAATTGATGATATTTTTAAAAATTTAATAACAAATCACCTAATTGTAATTAACGATTAGTATTTATATAATTTTAAATAATTGTTAAGTTTCAAAATAAACTGGTCTCTTTAGCAGACTGCATTATAAAAGAAGCGTTTCGTTTGTTACACTAAACAGGATTTTGTTGTACAATGTCATATACTCCTCCCTCCCTCCTCCCTTTCTCTCTATCTATCTGTCATCTGTCCACTTATTTCTCAGTACTAAGTAATTTTTATTGTACACAAATTAAAAAAAAAATAATAATAACTTATTTTTCTTATATCACCGAAACACCTTAGAGGGTCAGTCTGGGTAACTGCTGGCTCCTCTTACAAGGAATATAGCGTAGTTATTACTATACTTCAGCCGCCCACTGATATCCCAGCTAGCTTTTCCGCAGACAAAGATGACCTGAGGGCTGAAATATGCATCTTAATTTTATGATTCCATTCATAAACTGAACCTGAAACCTCCCGGATTACAGCCTTAGCTTATGTTTAAAAAGTTCCTTATTTGATAGGATACTACTAATGAAATAATATAAACGTAAATAATATTTAGGAAGGAGATATTGTAAGAATGGTGAAAGAATTCGGAAGGAAGTTAAATGTAGGAAAAACTAAAGTGGCGAGAATTGGCAAGAACGAAGGCTTCGTTAACATAATCTTGGAAGGAAAAACTGTAGAGGAAGTCAACTCAATAAAGTATTAGGGGGAGTACGGTGACATGGAATGGAAGCTGCAGAGAGAAAATCAAAAGTAGGATATAGGTAAAAGATCTTTCGAAACGGTAAAAGCATTACTGACAGAAAGAAGAATTCCGATTGAGACGAAGAACAGATTTGCTAAATGTTTCATTTGGAGTGTGATTAAACATGGCGTGAAATACAGACTATCAAAAAGAAAGAAGAAAGGTACCTAGAGACCTTGGAAATGTGGTCATGGGAAAGAATGATTACGTGAAATTGTCTAATAGAGTGAGAACCAATGAAGTACTGACGAGGAGAGGAAAGAAAAATTGGTGAAAGTAATAAAAAAGAGAAAACCATCTTGGCAAACTGTCAAAGATCATAGACGGAAATGAGAAAGGAAGAGAGGACGGGAAAGAAGAGAAACTGAAATTCTTAATCACATGAAAAACGGAAGAAGTTACAGTCAGGTGAAGACAAATGCACAGTACCGAGAAAAGTGGGGAGGAGAAAAAAGAAAAAGAAATGAGAGGACGTATGGAGTCTATGAAAATTATAAAAAATAAAAAAACGTAAGATCATTATAGGAAAATATCGCAGAACAAATCGAATCTTCAAGAATAAGCTCCTCTAGACACGTTCACAGAATGAGGGCCAACGCAACATTCAATTATTTGGCAGTAAACATATGGGTCAATAGAACAGAGAACCATTGAAGAAACGGCTGCAAGATGTAGAGGAGGGTGCGTGTCAGGCAATGGAGAGAAGTGGGTAAGACATAGAGTCGTTCGTGTCGGACGCTGAGGCATACAATGAGCTGCAGCACCAGATGGCAAAGGTAAATGTATGGTTACACACCTCCTTACACTAAGGAGAGGGTATGGTTACATAACCTCTGCTTACACTGCACAGTGCCCAAAACAACATTCCCTGTGAAGGGCGTGAGGCGGACCTATTTACGATTCGGCGTTTCGACAAACAGATAAGTAGCGTCGTTAGTGCTATCAATACTACAAGTCAGAATACAGCGTGTACGGACGCAAGCGTAAGTGTGCTCGCTGTACGGAGTCACTGTACCCGACGAGAAAGAGAGAAGCGTCTAGCTGTCTGTCTAAACTAAGACGGCTACTGCTCCTCGCATGACGTGAAGCTACTGCTGCTGCTTCTGCTGATACAACGTAAAGAGATTCTGATGCCTGTAATCATGACTTAATACTGCAGTTAATCAATCACTCACTCCCTCTCACTGTGCGCCTCTCACCCCTCTCACTTTGCCCCTGTCCCTCTCACTCACCTCCCCCTCCCCCATTCCGTTCCATTCGCTACATAATTCAATCGCTCACTCATATATTCATTCTCGTCAGACTTCTGTGTCTGTCTGTCTACCTGTTGTCTTTCTCTGTCTATAAGACTTACACTCGCGTACAGGCATACATGTGAGCACACTAAACTGTATTGTGACATAACACGATGCGACCTAATTGTGTATAAAGTTTTAAATCACTCTACTTTTACGGATATGACAAATACTGGGTTTGTCTTTCGACTAAGGAACTTTTGCCAAATTCATAATTGAAACAGCTACGGTACGTATTTCTTGGTACGTGGTTGCTAACTCACAACTATTATGAAGTCTCTGATTTTTTTTTATGTGAGCAAGAGAGACAAGTAAAAGACTAAATGTGAGGGGGATGTCAAACACCTGGCTTATATAAATAAAATAATAAACTTTACTCTAAATTCGCAATATGAAAAAGGTCCAGTACAATGTACTTTTGTTACATGGTTATAAATCAATAATCAAGGGGCCTATATCATTTGTGTATGCTAATACTAAATGTCATAGGCATGATTTTTATAAAGATACAAATTATCTTTATACTGGTTTATGTATTTTCGTCGATATTTTTTTTTCGATCGGCCATCTAGGGACCACATGCCAATTTCAATTCTTTACTATTTGTTCTTTCCTTTTTTCCAATACTCTTTCATCTTCTCACTGTGTCTCCTCTTCCTGTCTTCAGTCCACTTTGAATCTGGGCTTTTATCTCTCCTACCCTGGACTCCCTCCATTTTTAACACTTTTGCCCGAAAAACTTCTCCTTCAATTGCTTCTTCTGCGTGTATATTATTTTTTTCTAAATCCTTCTGGACTTCTTTAATCCAACTAGACTAGTTGACTTCTTCCCCCACAGATATTTGAAGATTTGTTTTGTCAGCATATTGTCGTCCATTCTATATAAATGTCCAAAAATTATAATCTTCTTTTTCTCCTTGTTTCTGTTATACTATCTATACTTTGATATATTTCATCATTACTTCTTAATTTCCAACCTTCTGAAGTTTTTCGTGGGCCTAATATTTTCCTAATAATTCGTCTTTCCAAAATTTCTAATTTGTTTCGTCGATATTTATTTATAAATGATTTTTGATAGGTTATAAAATTATAGTCAGTTTAGGTATCTCTGATTTCGGATGATCATCTAACGTTATTATTTACGAGTAGGGTGGAATATTTGTCTCTTTTTTTTGTAGGTTACTTACTAAAATACTAATCTTCTATGCTTTCCTTCTTCAGAAAATGTGCCCGGATGGTTCATTACGGCGTGTTGATTAATAACAAATACCTTTAAAATTAGGTTTTCCTAAATGGATTTCATATTCAGTTAATACTTATAATATTACTTTCATACTATAATTAAATAATTCAATTATTTTGCATCCAATCTATAAATACCTCTGCTTTATAAAATCTGAGCAATTAGTTGAAAAAAATCTAATCACTGAATATTTGTAATATTTTTTTTGTTTATTTTAAAATTCGTCGCGGACGATACCAAAAGGCACGTAACTGCTCAAACAGAAGCAGTTCAGATAAAGAACAAGTGTTTGTAGTCGCGTCCTTGGCGGCCACACACAGGACAATAGAACCAGGAGCCAGTGATAACACAGATGTTTGTGCGGAGGTGGGGGATTAGGAAACCGGAAGGAAGTCTCGGATAAGCTATCTGTTTGACCTAGAGGTATGTGTTTGTGTGAGTGTATACAGCTCATTACCACCGCCGCATCGTAGTCGGCCAGACCCACTTACACTTTCCTTTCTTTTGTACGTTCTTCTTTCTTCGCTAGTCTACTCTTTCTTACAAGTTTCGTTGCTCTCAATCTGCACCAGTAGAGGGGAGACCATACAGAGTTTTCGTAATGTAAATTCCCACAACCTTTATCGACCTAACTATTTTAGATGGTGATTTCTCTATCGTCGTTTATCTAAATATATTCAATAATTAAAAGAAAAATAATGTACCTAAATTTAAAATTATACATCATTTAATCCGTGTATGAGACTTTCCTATGTCACACTATAGCCTATATTCAGCCTATATTAGCAAAATTACTTTTAAGTAGTCGTAACGTTTGAACGACGCGCGACGTACGAATTATAATTAATAGATCGAATACTGCCCACTTAATGGACGAGAGGAGTTATGCAACAGTCGATTAGGGTGGCTGGTAATTTATGACGGGAACAAACTACTAACCTATAAAAACTACTAACCTCTAAGGACGAAAAGTTGGATACCTGTACATAGGATTTATAACACGTATTCGTCAGATTATAAGCAGGCCTACGTATGGGGTCAGTTGTGGTTAAAATTCTCTTTAATTTGAATACCCCACACGGGCTTTTGAATGTTTTCACAATTTTTACACGCTTAGGCCTACACTTTTGCCTTCCTCCTACCATATTTTCAGTCTCAAAACAATAGTGTTGTGTAGAGTAAAAGTATGCATATGCCAGCCACGTTTTACGAAAATCGGTTGACGCGTTCAAAAGTTATCGTGAGGCATACTCCAAATAGACAGACAAATGCCAAACGGTCGAGATAAAACTGAGTAATCGCCTCGCTCGTTCAGAATAAATGGAGATTTGTTAGAACAGTGGATACAGTGTTTGCTTAAACTACCAGCCTAAAAGTTCTGCTTTCGTTAACCGGCTGCATGTTGCAAAGTCATAATATCAAAGTGCTTTTACCAGTTGCCAGACCAAGTGAAAGTACTAGGTTGTAATAACATCCAGGAGTAATTATGAGGGACTGAAATTTGGTATTAGACTTGGAGGTTTCATAGTACAAAAGCAAGCATACCTGTCTTTAAAAGATGAACATTACAGTAAAGAATTAATTGAAACTACAATCTTTATTTTATCGACTATTTAAAAAAGATTAATCTTTGTCAGTGTCCTTCCCTCTTTCACGAACTTTCAGATTTCACAAGCCAATTTTTGGATCTTTGTTCTTTACGTTTGTGACTAACAGTTAATGTAAAAAAAAACACCGTCTCCTTCGTTTTTAAAAGGAGAGGACGTGCGAATAGAGAAAAGTGATCGTATCGGCTAAACTAGAAATCTCTTCTTCTTTCGTCGCATCGAACCTGCAAATTATAGATCATAAATAACGACTTCTGCCCAAGAAACTTTCACCTTCTTTGTTTTAGCCCAGATACAATTTCATCATAACTTAACCGTCTGAGTCCGCACCGTTTCCAAAACAGAAGCAAATCAGCCGTAACCAATTCACTAAACGGAGAGAAAAACAACCTCGATGTATATGAATATTATCGATTCGTTACATCAAATCGTTTGACCGTCTCTCTCTGTCCCCGGGGCCGATACTTAATTTCGGACTGTCAAATACTACGGTCGCGGTTCCACTTCCTGTAAGGCCGCCGCTTGTCACCGCTGCAGGTGTCTCTGTCTATTTAATACGGGCGGACTTCAACAGACGTTTGACGTCGCTGCCCGCCAGCTATTCCTCGCATCCTGCTGATGGAAGGGCAGACGCATCAAGACACGTTCTCCTAAAATTATGTTCTACACTTTACTATCCCATACGACGCTTTACGGTACTTCAAACGGCATACTGAAATGTTAATATATACCGTATGAAGGCAGTCAACCGAATGGTAGCGAGGTAGTCTCAGAACAGGCAGACTGTACTTTTCAAAAATACATTACTTTCCTTATACATAGTTTTAATTATGTTCATTTTTTCTTCTCTAGCGAGTTTATACAGTCCAAGACGTACGTTTCTTTCCTTGCGCCCTGTTTGCCGATAACACATATTAGACTATTTTCTTATTGTTCTCTCTTTGCCTTTGCGTCTCTTCAACGTCAATGTTTCAGGGTCTCCTCAGACGTCCTACCTTGTGTTCTCTTTTCTAGTGTACATTCCCAGACATTTTTTGGATACGTTTGATCGTTCATTCGCTGCAGGGAGTCACAATATACGAGGTTCGATCAAAAACTTCCTGAAATGTTTGCTTTAAACAAAGAATGTTGTTGTTCTTCTTCTACACTAATGGTGTCCAATTCAAAGTAATCTCCAACAGATATAACACACTTATGACAACGTTTTTCCGGACTTCAAAACATTTCTGAAGTGCACTATATAGTAGGGCACAGAGCATCAACGATTTTGTTTTATATATTCAATGGGTCGCGACCGTTCCTGCATTATGGTGTTACTTTTGGGAAAAATTCTTGAACAAGCAATGACGTGTGAGCTGATGCGTTATCGCGGTATAGTTTCTGTACATTCTCCTTCCTTCCATAAATCTGGTCGTTTTTTTACGAATACCTTCAAGCAAGTGATGGCCTACAAAATGTAAATTCATTAAACACGATACCAGGTCCGTAATCTTGCTATTTCATTTGGAATCGATTCAGGGCCTTTTGGAAGTGTTTGCACAATTTGTAAATCACAGTTCACGCTTACTAGACTCAACACGCATGCAATGATTTTTTACCACGTTATGAGTAGGCCTACTTTACACAATGTTCAATGCAAGTTTCTTGATACTGCATTGTAAAATTTTAAATTATAGCTAAATACATACAAAATATCTTACTCAATAAGCGGTCAAATTTAAACTACAAATCCAACGTGGCTGCAAGTTTAACCAATTGTTTCAGATAACGACGACAGACGTTTGTAACATAAGGCTCTGAGGACGTCGTGGTTGTAGGACTATTGTGGTACCGAGAACTGGACAAGATAATCTCCCGAGAGAAATTGAGCTTAATTGGAAAGGCATTCGCTCGACAGTGGCCAAACAATAATTGATAATGACGGTAGGAATGAAATGAATGTGTGTGTGTGTGTGTGTGCGCGCGCGCGTGTGCGTGCGTGCGTGCACCAAAGTTTAGAAAGTGAAATACACCAGAGTTAGAATTACAAAATCACATTTCGAATTTCATTTTATGCATAGTAAGTGTCATGATGGATAAACAATACATATTCAGATTGTGTCAGCGGAGAACCAGAAACACCTAACGAATAAACTACTGTTGTGCCCACTCAGAAGTAGGCCTACAACGATCTTTGCCTTGAAAGGAATCCGCTATGCTTCACATCGCCTCGTAAAGCCAGAATCGGATTCCAGACGAAAAAGTGTCGGATTCCAGACAAGTTGAAACGTGTCAGGCGTTAGTCAGGTCTCGCTGAAGCCTATACACGAAGCCTAGAATCGGACTAAACTGCAAATTTATCGTCGCATAAAAACACGATGCCGGATCAACTAGATCACACTCACCAGTCAAAAATCTCATTAATAAATACTTTCTGTTTTCAAAACTGCTGACGTTTACGATTTAACGTTAACGTCGGGTTTGTAGGCCTATATAAAGCTTTATTCATGAAGCTGATCCTTGTTTATTTGTAAAAAACTGTCTTTCTTTGTAACAGTCATCCTGTGTGCGTTGAAATTTATCGCAGCGCCAATTGAAGAAGAAAATATACTTTCGCTTTTCTACCAATAAAATGTAAAACGCTGCAAAGTGTTCTTTACAACATCGTGGTAAAGACGATCAAATTAAACAGATTGTGCGGTCTGTGGTGTGCACCAAAGAGTGGGAGAAAGAAAGAACGAAAAAAAGAGAAAGAGAGGAAGAAGGAGAGGCGAGAAGAAGGATGAGAAGAGGAGGTGGAGGAGGGGAAAACATCGCGATAAAAACACAGTTGGGACATAAATTATTTGAATTGGAAATGCTCGGAGAGGATGCACTGACAGCCCAGAAGAAAACGATTGGTAAACGAGATAAAAGAGAGCACAGCGTAGGAATGCTGTGCGTGCGCGAGAGAAAACGGAGAGAGGCGGCAGCGAGAGGGAGAGAATGAGCGAGAAAGATACGGACAGACGTACAGAATGACATACAGTTCAACTTCGGGGGACAGACGGACGGAATCAAAAAGTGATCACAGAAGTATATTTATATTGCACGTATACCAGTACTGACAACGCACAGATTCGGTATTTGGTTACGTTAAAAATAAGGACTGACTGACTGAAGTGAAACAAGAAAATTCAACAAAATTTGTATCTGTCATACGAAGGCGCGAACAACAATAATATCCACTGATGAAGTTTCTTTTCCTGCTTAGGTTACAGAATACGATATTTCACCAAAGAAATAATATTCGCCACTACTGGCTTATTGATACCATCGCATTGAATCGAGTCGTGTCATAATTAAAAGTTCGCACTAAAACGCATTAACTTCGGTCAATCCACACATAAATTACCATATGAAACCTATTTCATTACGTTACTACTCCATACGTTCTCAACACATGGAAATGTATTTGTTTTCAGTTTATAACGTTAGTTATATTTTTCAGTTTTTTTTTCAAATTACGTAAAAATTACGTAATTATTAATTTTTACTCGCTTACGAATGCGTAACGTGTAATAAAAATTCTATATGGGTTTGTCAGTAGCAAAATTAAGTTTGAAACAGTTAATCTTTAAATATAAAGGAAATAGCACTGTTTCAGACACCACTAATTAACTGCTTATAGAGTGAACCACTCGGAAGCAGAATGCCAATGGACAATTTTAACACACTTACAATTGCCTTCTCCGATTTCTAAAAAAATCCTGGATTTTTCATATTGAAAGGAAATGTAACGAAAAGTATAGAGCGGATACGAATTTGGCAGAATGTTTCAGATTTTTACTCACATACAATAACAACTACACCACAGAATTAGTCTAAGAGAGGCAGGATAGGCTGCCTAAGAAGCTGCTCAGCACAGAAAGGTCGTGTAGGCAGCATTACCCTTCAGCCACGTTTAATACAGAAGGATGTGTTATTGAATAAACTACTCACTTCCATAGGCTGACTCGCCCTGAGTAGGTAGCAGTCAAACGCCATACCTACTGCTCCACTAGCCACTACTTATAGATAAACAATCCAGGTAGGCCTATCTATCACCCATGTATCTTACTATAACTGACCCACATGTAAGTGACTCTAAAGTTCAGTAAATTTTTGTGTTCGTAGTATTCCTTCGTTTTCTGTTCACAGTTTAGACAGGTTTTTGATTTTAGAAGATAAGAACACCTGTAGCCATAAGATTTATTTGGTAATGTAGAGAAAACAACCAGCGGATTATATCTAAAAATATTTTTTTTTAATATTATTTAGTATTTATTTTGTACTCAGAAAGGAGATTGTAAAGTTACAACATAAACAAATAAATCTACTCTCATTAGCACACTTTATAATCGTAGTTTATCTGTGTATTTTGTGTTATTTAGTCTACGTATTACAATGATCTTGATCGCCTGTAGCTTCTGTGACCTTCCTGCTTATATATTCTGACTGTCTAAAAAACATCTTTCACTACTCATCCGGAATGCTTGTTGAACTCAGTATCGTTCAGATTTAATTTTTCTGTAAAAGATTTACAAATATATTCTCGAGCTGATACTCCTGCACCGCAAGGAATGGTATCTTCACAGCAATATTATACAATCCTCTTCCAATTAGAGCCCAAGATTCACTTCTATAATGTATTGTTGCCTTTTCAGTTGTCTAATAAACATTTAGCCACTAAATGTTTAGACCTACCGTGTGGACGTGTAGACCAGCCTATTTACAACATCATGTTGACAAAGATAATTTCTTTCTTTCCAGGGTCTTGCACCAATTATTACATTTTTCCCCTGCTATGAAACCACTGAAATTGATTTAATTATAATTATTTTAGAAATTTAATTATCTGACTTAAAAAATTTTTGTTTTAAATTACAATTAATGGAAACATCTCAAATTAGCGCTCACTACTGCCGTATAAATTACTTGTTAGTATAACATCTTATTATCATTTTGATGTTATATTAATTCCGGGTACGTCGTTTTAGACTAAATAAAATATTTTTAAAACGGCTTTCGTATTTGTGTGGCATGTTTTCTTTTAATAATGAGTTTGGACCAAACGATCGGTATCAAACAACAGTCATAATACAGTATTTCCGCGAACATTAACAAGCATTAGAGAGATAGTTAACAGGAATCGTCGAAGCGTTGGACAGAACCGTGAAGTGATGGTATACAGCAGGCTGTGGAAATAATACAACATGCGAAATATAACGCAGGTTGCATTTCTTACATTTCCGGTCGTTTTTATCCTTGCATTTAGTTGCAAAAATTATATTATGTACGTTTTAGATACTGCGGCGTAATTAGCTACATGTGTTGCCACAATTTAATTAATAATAATCTTATACAGGTCACAATTCCTCGAGCAGAACATAATTCGACAGCACTGAATTTAATCTGTTCTAAATAAGTGACCCCAAGTGTCCTAAAATATACACACACTAAGTAAACAGATGGTATTTGAGTCATCTGGGTCGATCTGATTATGTGAATACCTCTCCTTGGAGAGAACGGTTACGACTTTAAGGAAGCGATCCCGAAATTACAATAACTGATTTCCGCAACGGCGAAAGGCCAACCCGTTTGATATTGTTGGGCCATTTCGTCACGTGTTCAGCAGCTGAAATTCCAGACGTCATAAAATAATTATCGTGCACAATTAAATACATTTCTTAGCATCTGTAGACAATATATTGACAACTTTTTCCTAGTTCTCCTCTCGAAACGAATATTGTAGCAGAATTTATGTGGATATATGGATGGGTGTTTTTTTACAATTATGTTTGAAAAACTTTACGTTTCATCTTACAGTAACAGTTTCCATACCAATGTAACGGTAAAGCGCGCTCAAAAATTATAAAACTTCTCTGTCTAACCGAAATTTACTCTCTGGCTACATAGGTCCCTTGTCACAGAGACGTCGTGTGGTCATCGAACTAGACATTCGTATGATGTTTCATGTTACAAGTGGAGCCACGTGCTTTAACCATACGACCGAACCCTGCTAAGTTAAAAAATTAATAATAATTATTAATTAAAAAAAAAAACAGGATCGTAATGAAAATACGTTAGCAAGATACCAAAGGTCAAAACAAACAAAGAATTTTGTCATTCTTAAACTTTATGAAACTGTCCACCTAAACAAAATCACGAACTAATTATGAAATCACACCTGTTTATATAATATTTATAATATACCGTAAATCACTGAAATGTCTTCATTAAGAATGAAGATTTTCTTGCTTCTGTTAATATCCTCTAAACACGAATACAGTTCATGTTTTCAATTTTTTTTTATTTCTTCGAATTTCATTACTTTTAATATAACTAACACCTTCACAGTTTTTCCAATTACTTTTTTTCATATCAAGCATTAAATAGACTAAGTAAAAAAAAAATATCCAGAGTTGACCAAATATCACTGGAATATAGAGTACCAGTCATTTTATTACAGAAAAAAGGACAGTTGTACCTACAGAAATAGGACTGTAAATTTGATTGTATGTAACTCTTTGTACAAAGCGACATACATAGTGCGAAGAAATAGTATTTTTTATTTTCTTTATAAAATTTATAGCATTATCTTTATAGTTTTATTCCTTTTTTATTCTTGGCAAGCATATTAGAGGAAGTGAACCCAATATGGGGAGTGTTCCAAATATGGGGAGGCGTGGAATGTGTGCTAAGGAGATCCCGAAGCCTAACGGTGATAAATGGTACTTCAAGAGACATCTGTGAAAGTGCTGTGGTTGTAAATTCCAACACCTGAGCCTAACCTTCTTCGCGTCAGTCAGTTGTTTGTGTTTGTGCGTATCCAGGAAGTTTTTCAGTGCTCTCACACATTTCGTCATTATCCAAGAAAGGTAAGCTTAATTAATTATCTGAATATTTTAATGGAATCAGTATTAGTTGGGCTTTCATCCCACGTGTTACTTAATTTGTGGGTATCTATACAATAGAGAAATAAGTGTTTGCAAACGTACACTAGTCTGATCCTAATATGGGGAGGTTGTGTTTTGCCGAATATGGGGCTCCCCATATTAGGAATACCATTTCTTCCCAGTGCGGAACGTATTTTGAACGATCCGGAAAATCAAAGAAAGTACGGATATGTATATTTCGAGGTTCCCTAAAAAGATTTAAGATCATTTCCAGAATGACGTCTGTCTGCGTGTCTGTAATCTGTAATTCCGCGGTAATTGCTGAACGGTTCATTCAATTTAACTGAAATTTTGTATGCCGGCATCGTTTAGTCATCGGATGCGAAAATTAAATTTTGGTTGTAATAATAAATTGGTAAAAATAAACTCTTACAGTATTTTTTGTTTGCCTGGGAAGTAATGCGGAGACAATATATTTTGTTCTAGCGGTTTTTTATAACATGAATTAATGTTCGCGTCATTGTTTTAGATGCCAGGAAGGAAGAAATGGAACCCTGAGCACATGAAAACGGCAGTGGAAGCAGTACGAAACGGGGAAATGGGAAGTTTTAAGGCTGCAAGAATTTATAATGTTCCTCAAACGACCCTAGAACCCTAGACCTGTGAAAGACGAGATGAAGAGTTCCACAGATGTTGTAAACACGAAGCTGGGAAGAAAACAATATCTACCATCCGATCTGGAAAAAGATCTCGCCGAACACTGCATTCTTTTGGAAGAACGCTATTTTGGTTGTCACAAAAAGACCTACGTCGTTTAGCTTTTCAGCTGGCGGAGTAGAATGGAATCGCACATCCATTTTCGAAGAAGAGTGAATCAGCGGGGAGAAAATGGGTAAAGAACTTCTTGCGACGAAATCCGCAACTCGCCGTTCGATCGCCGCAGGGATTGTCTTTTGCTCGCGCAAAAAATTTCACGCTCGAGGCAGTACCAAACTTTTTTGACATTTATGAGCCCGCTATGGAAAAAATTAAACATCAACCTTACAGGATTTACAACTGTGACGAGACAGGAATAAGCATACTGCAACATAAGCATACAAAGGTGATCGGCATGAAAGGTAAGCGCCAGATATCTGCCCTACAAGCAGCTGAAAGAGGCTGTCTCGTCACAGTTGTCACTTGTTTCATTGCGGCAGGTCACTATGTTCCCCCACTCATATTTTTTCGTGGAAAAAAAAATATGAAGTTGGAGCTAATGAATGGAGCTCCAACAGGGTCCATCTACGCTTGCCATCCGTCAGGATGGATACAAACAGAGCTCTTCACACAGTGGCTGCGTCATTTCATTGATCACGTCAAACCTAGTGCACAAGATCCCGTCGTGCTCGTGTTGGATGGTCACAGCTCACACACGAGGAATTTAGACGTAATTATGCTGGGCAGAGAACACAACCTCATCATAATATGCCTCCCGCCACATGTAACTCACAAGATGCAGCCGCTCGATTTGAGCTTCATGTCACCTTTCAAGACTTATTATGCTCAGGAGATAGAGCAATGGACTAGACAGAATGGTGGTCGACCTGTAACTATCTACCAAGTTTCAGAATTGCTTGGGAAAGCCTATGCCAGAGCAGCTACGGTAGAAAGTGCAATGAATGGGTTTCGGAAAGCAGGGCTCTATCCGTGCGATAGGAATGTCTTCCGGGAACATGACTTTCCTCATTCCAACACATCTGAATTGCCAGTTCAACAAATGCCACCACTTCAGCCAGGAACATCTAAGGAAACTGATTCAACTCCTACTTCTCCTGAATCAGTTCCACTTGTTCGAGCAGCAGATGTGAGTCCAGTGCCTTCCTTGCCACCTAAATCAGGCAATAGCAGCTCCAGATCAGGATCTGCTCAAGTTATTACCAGCTCTCCATACAAGCAAACCATTGAAGAAGCTCTAAGAAAAAAGAAGGAAGCTGAACAGAAGAAAGTCATGAATGCCCAGAAAAGAAAACAGAGAGGAAAAGAACGTGCTAAAGAAGGAACTTCCCGTGGAAAATGTCCTACGTCAGGTAGGTGCCAGGTCAAAAAGCGACTTCCATTTGTAACCGACCCTTCTGATTCCGAGGATGACATTGTCCAACTTGAAGATTCGGATGAAGACTTGTCAGAAGATGAGGAAGACGCCGAATGTCTGTTCTGTGCTGGACGGTTTTCAGAAGACAATGAAGGTGAAGACTGGATTCGTTGCTGCAAATGCTTCAAATGGAGCCATACACTTTGTGCAGGTTCGGATGACAAGGTTTTTATTTGTGATTTGTGTAAATGACTTGACAAACCCAAAACTTTCAGTTTTTGTGAAACACAGAATTTTTTAAGTTTTCATTTTTATATTAATTATTAAAATTTGATATTGAGGGTCTATGATTATGCTATTTGAAGGATTTAGTATATATTATAATATGTTGAAATGAGTTTTTAAACTTAGATTACAAACCACTTTCACAAACTTATATTATTTTTTTTATTCATAACACCTCCCCATAATAAGTAGGTCTATATAGTGTCCTAATATGGGGAGAATGCTACATTTGAAAAATCCTGCTACAATTACCTCAATAAGCTTTGCACCAAAACTCCTTACCCCAAATATGTTCCTTAAAACATGTATGAAGTCATTGTTCAAGTTAAAACCATTGTTCAATATTTTGGGTGCCTATAATCAAACCTAGAACAAATTACTCCCCATATTAGGCTCAGTTCTTCTACTATTTCTTTAGGATCTTTATGTCTAACTTGTATCTTCATACAAAACTAAAAAGCATTTAAAAAACCCCAGTTTCCAGTTTCGACTCTCAGAATATAAGGCAAGTAATTCGGTATTATGAATGCCCATAATAATACTGTAACGCTTGCCAAGAAAAAATAAAATACTATACGTTGGAAGAAAGAAAGTGATTATAAGTAATTAACATGCAGACATACATACAAACATACCTACATACATACAGGTGTGTGTGTTTTAAGAAGATAAAAGCCGAATATTTAAATAAAACGTTAAAACATATTGAAAAAGTTTTGTCCTAATTCTGATGATTATTTTTTCTCTGCTGTTTATTCATGCCGCTTTTTTCAGGTCTGAAGGTCATAAGCACTGGCTGCCGGCACACGACCCCGGTTAACATTTGACTCCCCGCGTCACAATAGCTGGAAACCGACCGCAACACAACAGCCATACCACGTAGGGGAATCGAACCGTGATCACAGCTGCGCAGCTCCGCAGTCGTATCGATTATTATCAAAAACGAAATCGATTAAAACGCCTTTATATAATAATTAATTTAAAATAAAGAGAAAAATGGTTTAAAAAGTTTAACTGAAATCAATATGTTATCTTATTTAACAAACTTCAAACTGATTAAATTAAATCAGACGAAATAGAATTAAAATAACTTAATTGAAATTTTAATTAATTTCATAGTGTAATTACTGTCGCCGTAACACATGTCTACTGTCAAAAATGAACTTCCTAGACTAATTTGTCTGAGTTTATAATACGTGAAAGGTTAACATAACAACAATTTGTTTGGCCGTATTGAGAAGACCCTTGTAACGGACCTCAGGCCGGTCGAGCCGTAGACTGCTCTGTACGCTTTTGTATCCGAAAGATTGTGTTTTGACAGTTTCAAAACACTTAACAACAACAATAACAATAATACTATTACTACTACTATTATTACACTGCTTGCTCTCTCTCTCTCTCTGCACGCTTGCTTTGTGAGATTATTCATACCTCGGCGATCCGGTGACAAGTTCGACACTCACTTCGACACCTCCGTTCCTTACTGTTGTTGTTTTTTAAATAATTCTACAATGCCAACTGAATATGAAGACTATTCAGTCACTGAGAAGTCGTGATATGGCACCCTTAAGGCGGCTAGCTATGTTCCTTGCGTGTTGTCTGTCTTACAAAAATTCGTGTACTAAATCCAAGTTACAATCTTGCAGCAATTCTCTCATATGGCTATGGTTAAAATGGCGAACAAGCGCTAGATACCTTATTTCATTTATACTTTGAAAGTAATTTATGTTTACTATATTTTCCTTAAGTTAAAGGAACAGCAACGCCAATTTTTTAGGAACATATGTCATATTATTTTATAGTGAGAAAGAGGAAGCTGATTCTTTTGCAAGAAAAAGTTTTCTTATATATTTTTATATTAAATTACTATAAAGCGACACCGGATTCTCAGTTCTAAATATTATTCTTTAGCTGTAAATTCTTTATTAAACCTCACCACTAAATTTACTGTTTTTATGGACTTTTAAATATTTTCTCTAATAATGAAAGGTTTAGCGAGGATGGATCAATACGTATAAACACAATTTTTACATAATATGTACAATCATTACATAATTTTACACAACTGATATAAATTTGGTAAAAATTTTGTTCTATACTTATTGACCGATCCTCTCTAAACCTTTCATCATTTACACACTGACGGTCACTACCAACTTAAAGATTTTCCCCTAATGTTACAAACGTTTAAATAATTCTTTGTAATTTTCTTTTTTAATTTTGCGTAATCTAAATTTATAAAAACGTATGAAATGTGCGAGGTTCTTACCTACATATAAAAATGAATACAGTATAACTTTCCATATAAGTATTACATAAAAAATTAATTTAAAATATCTGTTTATGGCGGTTGGGTGTAATTACGTGGTCTGGACGTGTCCTTGTCAATTGTTCTACAAGAGTGGACAAGAAAACTGCCATCAACCGATCATTATTATCAACACAATTCATGGTGAACACGAATATAAAATTTGTTTCAGAATTCATAATTCGATTTCCACACGCCGCTGCATCGAGTCGGTCGGAAACGGTTTCCGAAACCAGGTCACGTCTCGTTTGACGAAATTCCTAATTGTCTTTTCTTACAAAGAAAAACAAAATCGTGTTCACAGCTAAGCTAAAAAAAATATATTGTAAGGATTTAATATCAATGTATAAATATTAATAACACGTGTATATAACAAACATGTAAAGTAACGTATTTTTTAGTATTAGTTTGCGTGTTTATTACAGATCTAAAAAAATTTAACGACCAACACGTCATTTTTTTTTTTTTACTTTTCAAGGTCACACGTTTTAAAGACCAACAGTGCTTCATATTTAGAGTGTACAGGATCGAAGAGACGTTTTCAAGTCTTATCTGTCCTATAATTTGTCGCAATATTTTTTTTGTCTCTTAATGAAGAATAATTAACAAGGTCCCACATCAATGAAATTATACCAGACTAGAAGCACCGTCTAGTTTTGGTACTGAAAAAAAAGACAATAGAAGTAAGAAATGAATTGTCTCGTGTCTACTGCTTAACAACTGCCTTACTACGGGGCTGTCAAGCTGTGGGCTACGTCTTTAAATGCACGACGTTTCGCCTCTACATGTGAGAGTCATCCTCGGGGGGAGGGGGTCCTCTTCTGAATCGACTGTTCAAAACGACACACGTCGACTGTTGGTCGACATGGTTGTCGGCGTCTGGACACCATGACACGGGCCGTAAAATCTTGAATGCCAGACTCTAATAACCCTAGGCTGGATGATTCCACGTTAACAATCGATACGTCTCAATCACACTCCTTGTTTCAATCGATTATTGCTTTCCCTACTTGCTATTTCTTGTTTTTATTTTTTTTAATAATTCCGCTTATAAATATATATTTAAAAAGAAATCACCGCCTATTGTCTAATAAAAATCTCGTAACAATATAATAACGGATGACGACAACAATAGAGCATTATTATTATTATTGTCAAAAAACATTCACTCGTTCGCCGCCGCATCGTTGTGTTAATGGTGGCGATACAACAATAAACGTTTGTCTACACACACGCGCGCGCGAGTGAGAGAGAGAGAGAGAGAGAGAGAGACACGAAAAGGTTTCCCATAGTCTAACAAAAGCCACCAGCTGAACAACACAAAAGGCAACGAGCAAGAGCGGAGCAGCGCCCCCTCCCTTTTCCCCCGAGACAGACACCTGAATGATTGACAGCGTCAGGTTGGGTATTCTTTACAGTCAAGAAGAAGAATGACTGATAGATATAGATTAGACAAGAAATGTCACGTCAGCGATGTGTTCAGCTATAATAGGATGACGGACAGACAATGAAGCGGTACAAACATATGGCTACCGACCGATATTCTCCCGTTCCACACGCCTCTCTCCGTCTCTCTCACACACACTTTCTCTCTTCCTCTTATTTCGCCTTATCCAATTTATTTTCATTCTTTTTTATCTCGCCTCTTCTCCTCCTCTTTCTTGATTTAATTACCTGTTAATATTGGCCAAATCACTATGACTTTGCGTGTTTCGTTAGACAGACTGTACTAACCTTTTCTTATTTTATTCCTGTATATTCGTAACAATGAAGGTCAATGATATTAGCTTCCACACAACAATCGATAGCATATTTTAAAAAGTAACACGCTTGCTTTTTACAAGTCGCTCTTTAACTTAAGGAAACGTTTAGTACTACTAATTAACGAAATTTTTAATTTATTTTGTCTCAGGGAAAACGTTATCAAAATATTGTTTTGAATTATCTTTACTTATTGTTCCCTAAACGACATTGTTGTTCCTTATTCTTTCTTAAATTCATAATAGTGTTCCTTAAATGTAACTTATTATTTCCAAGTGAATAAATAAATTAAGCAAAATGAGGAAAGAACGAAATTTTACATTTTCTTCTTCTATTCAGATTTCTCTTAAATTAGATTCAAAACCTGTAATGTGAAATGACAGACAGTACCAGTAAATTTTTGTGTTAACCGACTTTCCCGTTAAAACGATAAAATGTGAAAAAATATGGCAGAATTAACAAATATATAATTTACTAAACTGTACAATAAATTAAAAAAAAATAAAAGATATTTACTAGATTCATAAACCTGCACACAAATGTTTTATTCATCATTATGGTTTATTAATCTTAAACTTTGGTACATACGTATTGTTGTTATTAATTTAGGCTTATATTTAGGTTTTCATGAACAGTAAATTTGTAGTATGTTTTTCCGTAAACACAACTTACCATAAAGAAACCTCCACATAACAAAGATTGCAGATAGGACAGAGATAGATACAAAACGCCGTCCTATTACTACGGCTTGGAAACTTTGGAAGTTTACACTCTAAACAACCTGATGTAACAGTCTTTTCATAAAATTCTGTGGCAGTGCCTCTTAGCACCATATTTTCCTGTAAGTAAAATGACATCATCACACGCAGTCCACGTGGACGCGGTGTTGCCACAATGAATCCTCAACAACTGCAACTTGCAACTTATCGCCCCCAATGAAGGCGAGCCGTCGTATCATTGTCATTCTGCTGTTGGTGTTTGCCTTTGTATGCAACATGTCAATGAGTGGCGTAAGACAACCAGTTACGACTGATAACGGTCGCATTGATTGTCGACGTTAAAGGTTAAAAAGCCAGACAGTAATGTCCGTGGTTTGTATGCAGATTCTCTCCATTGACATATGGAACCTTCGGTTTAAAGCAAGCTCCGAACGGCGTAGTTTAAAAGTTTTACTAAGCACGGATACCATTATCTGGTTTTCCATCGACTTGCAAGGGAAGAGAGGCAGAGGCGTTTGTCTGCGGCTGGAATCGAATCCTAGCCGTGTAGTATAATGTGCCACACACTACACACTACAGTACAAAGGTCAAAAATTATAGTAAACATTGATTACTCTGTTTCCGTTCTACAAAAGTGTTTCATTAAACTCTTCCAAACAGTTGATAGTAAAAAAAAAACTAAGTGTTCGTTTAAATAATTATCGACCTTGATATTCATTTAAAAATTATTTAATACGATTACACGTGTATTTGTAGGAGAGAGAAAGAGAGAGAGAGAGAGAGAGAGAGAGAGAGAGAGAGAGAGAGAGAGAGAGAGAGAGAGAGAGAGAGAGAGAGAGAGACGTGACAGGACGGCGAAAGAAAAAGATGGATAGCGTTCGTTCGGCATTTACACAACACGCTCACACACGCGGGCGCGCTCTCGCGTCAGTATTTAATACTTAATTTAATTCCTGACAGTCTTGATTGACAGAGCAGACAGATGTATTAATCCGGGTTTAATACACCGTATCGCGTAGTCGTGGAACCGAGACCACGGCGCTGCCGTGTATCGCTCATACGGTAGGATAAATGCAGAAGGCAAAACGAAAGAAAACACATTCGCGTATTAATAATAAATAAATTCTGCATTATAATTCAAGAACAGCAATTAGAAAATAACTGTTAATAGTTTCCACCTGCCACAGGTAGACCCCTATATCGTAATTTATAATTTAATTTTTCTAACGACTGTGTCGGACAAGCAAATTGTACCGAGCGCGCAAAATGAGGTTAGAATAAAATCAGACCGAAGAATAAACAGAGATACGTTTACTCTTATGGCGAAAATGCTACATTCCAGTTTCTCTGGCTCTACTACAATTACGAGACGGAATACCGTATTCACCAGCTTTTCCCTATTTTGGTAACGCATGACACGAAGACGTCGACTCTCTTAACCTAAACCTATTCGGAAGATACGAGACGAAAACACAAAAAAGAATGCGCGCGCGCGCGCGTGTGTATGTATATGTGGATTTATTTATACGTTACAGGTAATACAGAAACGTATAGAAAGTACAGGAAATAGTAGACCACAGAAACTTGGAAAACCCAAAACACTCAACGACGGAACAAATCTGTTAACAGGACGATCCTATTCTGTAATCTGTTAACAGGACGATCCTATTCTGTAATCTGTTAACAGGACGATCCTATTCTGTAATCTGTTAACAGGACGATCCTATTCTGTAATCTGTTAACAGGACGATCCTATTCTGTAATCTGTTAACAGGACGATCCTATTCTGTAATCTGTTAACAGGACGATCCTATTCTGTAATCTGTTAACAGGACGATCCTATTCTGTAATCTGTTAACAGGACGATCCTATTCTGTAATCTGTTAACAGGACGATCCTATTCTGTAATCTGTTAACAGGACGATCCTATTCTGTAATCTGTTAACAGGACGATCCTATTCTGTAATCTGTTAACAGGACGATCCTATTCTGTAATCTGTTAACAGGACGATCCTAATCTGATTAGGACGATCCTATCGTAATATAGCTACCACAATAAATTGGGTATGCCGTAGTAAACTATGGCTTAATATAATCCAACACACACACACACACACACACACACACACACACACACACACACACACACACACACAGTGGCATTACTAGGAGCTGCTTCTGCAGGGCGGGAATAAGACTTCTGGGAGTGTGAGGCTTGTTTGGGGGGGGGGGGTACACTTGCATGAACGTTGTATGTCCCTATTTTTCTCAGGACAGTTGAGAAATTTCGCATATATGACAAAGATTTTTCGCATGGCAAACGTTAAGTGAATTAATTAAGAAAGTTGTGTGACTGGTTATAATCACAAACAGAATTAACACTGTTTCACACCACTATAGAAAAATTATTCTGATTAGCGCTTTCAAGCTTCACAGCTCATCATCAGATCGGAAATCCGATCTGATGATGAGCTGTGAAGCTTGAAAGCGCTAATCGGAATAATTTTTCTATAGTGGTGTGCAACAGTCTTAAGTATGTTCGTTAAGTCATTGTCATTATTAACAAAACACACACATACACATATGTGTTCTCATCCTCAGCAAAATCACGAAGGCTGAGGATGAGAACACAATGGTTCTCGAAACATGTTCATAATAAGAGGAAAAAAATATCTTGAGGTAATTTCAGAACAAATATTAAATATAATATATATATTGCAACGTGACAAGCTGTCTCATTATAGGTAAATGTGGAGCATAATTATTATCCAGCATATATGAGTGTCCAGAACGATAGAAGAATGGTTGGAAATAAAATAACATTAATAAAAAATCAAAAATTAATAGGATAAAATAGTAATAAGACAATGTAAAAATTATGAAGATATAATTTAATATGTGAGTGAAGTGTTGTGTGATGTGGGTAGCAAATAGAAGGTTATGGAAGTTTATTCATGCGTAATAAAGCATTGTTCTAGAAGATTCAAGAACAAGGAAGTCGGCGAGCACGTGGCCGCTCCAGAATATAATAGAGTATATAGAAAATACGCCTACGCGCATATCGACGGTGACGTCATTCGGCAGCGCGGCGGCATACATTAAGCTGTATTATAAAAGCAGTAGCCAGTCTTCTCTTTTCGCTCGCTCTCTGAAAGTCGTCATACAGTACTCTGCGAAAGCGGTCGCGGTGGGCATCGATTCCAGTCAACATCAATTCCAGGCAGTCCTTGCGCCCGTAGAGTCGTTCGTGATAGCAGCGAGTGTCGGCAGGAAACCAACACGGAGTTCGAGATAGTCGGCTACCGTTCCTGAGCTTCGTTTTGCTGATCGTGGCGGCTGGGATACGGAGACCTAGAGCAAGAAAGTTCCTGGAGGCGGTTGCTGGACCGTGGAACCAAGACGACGGATCGCTGGAGGCCGGATCGAGAGCGTCGACCGGGAGGACAATGAAGACAACAGAACAGGGAAGCCAAATTTAAATAAATTTGTTATCAAATTATAAAACTTTAAAATGTAAAGTAAAAGAACATTGATTTAAAATATAATTTTGTTTAAAGGAGACTTTGAACAGTTAAAAATTTACAGCACTGTTTAAATAAAGAGAACATTTATTTAAAGATATTTTCAAAGCAGATTTTTGAACTACAATAAATTAATGTTGTGTCAAATAACGAAAGTAAAAGGAAGGACAATAAATGTATAAAAGTTCACTAATTGAGCATTCTTTTCTGCAAGTCTGGTCTGGGCTATAACCTGTTACCTTGCAATATATATAATATTTTCCTCTCAAATCTTCTGAGATTATTATATATTTGACGTTACCAAAATATATCCGTAAATGTAACATGTCTGGACTTAATACAAGAAAGACAAATGAGGATATTCTGATGATGATCAACAGTTTTGGCTTGGCATTCTAGCGTACCTTGGCATACCATGTAATAATGCGTACAATGAATGAAGAACTCTACGTAACGTTTATTCGCCTACAAGGTTTAGGCCTACATTTGTAGACTTCTACACTTGTACAAGGGAAGAAAACGGAGTGAACCACCAGCTGGAAGAAGAAGAAGATGTGGTGGTGGTGATGATGATAATGATTACGAAAGAATAAGGAGGAGAAGCAGAAGAAGAAAAATAAGGAGACATAAGTGAAAGAAACAGACAGAAATGGAAACTAGGATGTTAAAAGTCGATATGATTCAAGTCGCACGTTTAGTAGACGGCATCTTTACAGTCTACGGAAATGTTTGCAGTCCTTATTAGAAGAACATAAAATATTCTTTTGTCTCAATAACTGTAGCTAGCCAATTTTTTCATAAAAATTCAAATGCTGTTGGTGATTTTACGTTGATTGAAGTCGTTGGAGCATAGTACTAGTCACTTTCAATCTTCTACATCACTTCTCACTCAAGTCGTGAAATTTTTGCCAACGCTAAAACTTAAGATAAACGGTTAATTTATCTAGGGTACACATATATTGAAACGTAATTCGTTACTGCTCATGAGAACACGTATTGAAAAACAAAAAATGTAAACTTTAACATATTGTTTAAAAAAACACATTATGACAAAATTATCGTAATTCTCAGCACATCGTAACATTACCTTCTCAGCTATCTTGGAAATTCGATTTGAACTGCATAATTATGTTTCATACGTAATCTCATGAAAACGACTTTTTAAGGAGAGCATTTACAGTCTGCAATATGCTCGCGCACGTCTGACGGCGGGTAATTTTGCAATTTCGATTTTATTTTCTTTCACAATTAACCGATACGTACGTAGCGCAAGTTATTCCGTAACAATTTGTCAAGCGCGTGTGAACATGTATAAAATTACAAAAGCGCGGCCTGACGATCGAACCGTAATAATAGGTTCACGAGTGGTTTTCAAGAAGGCAGTGAACACGTGGTAGCCAACACTTGAGCTTGTGCATCTGTTCATCGCGCACTGCACGAGTCGTATATTGTAACATAACAAAATTATCACACTAAACATTTGAATTAATGTTACATGAATAAAAGAGAAAGTTCCATAGTGAGTGAGAAGAATAAATTGTTTAAGGATTACACTAGAAACTGTATAATTAAGTCTAGAAAATGTGAATAAAAATGGAAGATAATAAAGAAAACCATTAATTAAAATAACCTACTATGAAAAAACCAGTTAAACCAGCAGTATACCCAGTAGATTGGGGAAGCAGTACAAAAAGGGAAGGACCATAAAAAAGGAAATAATCTGTCATGAAACCATTTTAATAAGGAAACTACTAATGTGATATTTGAAGAAGGGACGAAACATATCAAGATTCCAACAGAGACCAGAAACAGGAAGAGATATGCCAAAACAAAATGTTAATCATATATTAAATACCATGAGACAAAATTGAAACCGATATAGGTAAACCCCAAACAAGTTACAAGATACAATACTATAAAAACAAATTGTATATTAGTTGTAAGTGTAACATGTCAAAAAATATGTCAAAAGAGACTACCATAGAGTAGAACTCACTAAAAAGACTACCAGAGTGTAGAATACAATAAAGTGAAGTGAGATAACAAAATTAAGGAACTACCGAGTGTACAGTGAGAAACATAGTTAAAAAATCTATGAAAAAATCTTCAATGAGGTTTGAGTATTATAAAAAGACTACCATGAGTGTAGAATAATAATAATAAAACCATTGAAATGAAAGACGGTCTAAGGACTGACAACATTACTAGTAATAAGAGTTTTAAATTAGATATAAGGACTATTACATATAAAATGTTTTCTTTAATTATAACTAAATAAATGGTGAGGACAAAAATACCAAAGGACGGTTCATAACTGAAGGTATGCCTAATATTAAGATATTTATTATTTATTATTAATTAAATAATATTTTAGATGTAAGGTGTAAATAGATACACGAGGTTTATTATCACAGTTAAAGTGTTTTCATAAGAATAATACATACACAAGACAGTTAGTGACTGACAGTGTTACTAGTAATAGGAGTTTTTTATGTTTTCTAATTAAATTATGTCTAGGATAAGCTATGTTGTTATCATTTGATGATACAGGAAAAAATAATAGGAATAAGATGTTTTTGTTAAAATTAGGTGATATATGGAAAATAGTTGATAATAAGATGTTTTTGTTAAAATTAGGCATAAGATGTTCATGTTATGGTTCAATGATGTTATTAGTATAAGGAAAGTTTAGTAGATACAAGATATTCTATTGTAATTAAAATCATGTCATTTAATTTTCCATTGTGTAAGTCAGAGAGGCAAGTAGGGCATAAAAAGGTAATAGTTCTATTCAAATCAGTAAACCATGTATAATGTACAAACAGACCCACCAAGACACTATGTTTGTAAACACAGAATGGCCTATAAACCAAAAAAAAAAACTAGTTATCAAAGAATTAATCTATGTAATAGGAATAGAATTCAATACATACAATACAGAAATTGAAAATATAATTAATACAGATACAGTTAATAGCAAATAGAATGACAAAAGAAAGAAAACTAACTTCTTTTGGAAACAGTCAAAAATAGGCTTATGATAGTAATCAAATCAGACTAAACAGCAAATTAATCAATATTGAAATGTTTTAATAACCCAATTACTAACAGCAAAGTAATTACGGAGTTATTAGGTGTATTCCATGGAAATATTATACCGAAAAAACAAATAAAAACCTTTAAAACACTGAATTTGTACAAAATATGGGACATACAATTATTATGCAAAATTGTAATTTTTGGGCTTAAATGAGTTTGAAACAAACCCAGCTATATATCAAAAGATGTAAAATTAAATAATCAATATTACTGAATAGTTAGATTCATGTAAAATTAAGAAATATTGGAAATACAGTAAAAAATAAGAAAACTTGTTATGTATAGTTAGATAGTGAAACAAGTCTTAGACAGATATTTTATAATTAAACAATATAAAGAGGAAAAAGACATACCACAAATTGCCCTAAAACGACGACGTTGCGTCGTTTAGTCTATTGTTAATCGCAAAGCTGAACAGTTGAAAAATGTATTAGTGGAGTTTTGAAAACCAAATAATTTATATTAAAACCAAGTGTGGTTATGTGGCGTGTAACGGAGATGAACTAACAAGTGAAATAATATTATTTATCTATGTCTAACACTTCACAAGTTTCCAAAAACACAGAATAACACCATAAAACTTAACGCCAGAAATCGACAGCCATTTTGAAACAATCTTTGGGAACAAATTCACAAAACCAACACGCATATTTGAACACTACACTACACAAGAGATCCATCCAGGATTCGACATCGCAGACGACGAGGGGACATTCAACACTATATTTTGGAACAACACCACTTCGCAGGAAAAGGGAACATCGTTTTATTTCTGTGGGAGAAGATCTTCAATTCCAACGGCGTCGTAGCAGATTAAAACCGAACAGACGGCGGCCATTGCTGAATTTCTATAAAGACAACGGACCAGTGCTGACTGGAGCAGAGTGACGTCATTTCTTCGACTTGGTTCGAATTTTAAATAATTTCTTTCTAATTGACAATTGTAATAATAATTCTGTTCTATTTCAGATGTTAACATTTAGTTTAAGAATACCTGTTAAATGTATCTTGTTCCTTGCCCTCTGACCATTTCGACTCGTTAAAAGAACCACAAATTTAACTTGTAAAAAATATATCTGTTGATTTTTCTCATTGCCGACTGTGGCGAATATTAGCCAGTGCCTGGGACATGCGCAGTTTGACTGGCGCACAATTTTGAATGAATAAATGCAAATCAGTATTCAGTTACCAGCATTGTTTTTATTTCTACCATTAATGTTATTATTATTTTTTATTAAGCAAAAACACAATTCACATTGAGAGAATAGATATAGGAGGAAATTACAAACTCAAATAATTAATTAGTTATCAATTAATTAAATTAAATTATTTAGTCAAATTCGATACAAGCACAAGAAAAATTATTTGCAAAATTTTTAAAGTTTGATATATTTGTTATTTATCAATCCAACACACTTAGTTATAACATACTCTTATCATCAATATCTTTGTATTTTGTTTATTATTACATTTGAAATTATATCACAATTTGACTAGCCTAACAGTGGGACTTTAAGGAGTCAGACTAACCCAGTGATAAACAAAACAAAATATCAACAAATATCAACACATATCAGTTCAATTATTTTTAATTTCAATTTTTATTTATATTTGTAATATTTATTTTATATTACAAATTGACTTGCCCAACTAGTGGGGCTAAAGGAAGAGCACAATACCCTTGTTATCACCAAAGAGACACACACAATATCTCTCTATCAAATCAATTCAATTTAATTATATATTTTTATTTTTATCTGTAATATACTTCATTATATTACAAATTGGCGTTTCCAACGTGGAGCTTATTAAAACGTTCATAATTTTTATTTTTATTATTATTTGTAATATTTTCATTATATTACAATATGTATAATTATATAACTAATTATATAATTTAAACAGATATGAAGAAACCGTCGATAGATTTCATTACCGTATCGTGAAAATCGTGTACAGACGACGAAGAAAATCGTGAGAATATAATTGAATCCGTTGTTTTGTTGTTGTTCTTTTTTTTCAATAAAAAACGAATATACAAACTAGATTCTCTTATCAAATCATAAATGCAGGAAAGTAAGGATGCACTCGGCGAGCTATTGCATCGTTAGAACCTTATTTTTTGCGGCACATTTTTGTATTTTATATTTGTGAGATTAAACAATATTTTGTTTTGTTTGGTGTTCCCAGTGTTCAGGCCACGGGTCCACTTGTCGACGACAGCTCCTTCTCCCAGACATTTCGCGTTCATCTGCGATATTCCTACTTCAGTGACAGTCTTGAACATCCCAGTGACAACAAATGGTCACTCCGCACCACGTGTTTGAGACATTTTACTAAATGAAAGGAAAGTAACAACGTTAGCTATAAGTTTAGAAAACAATACTGCTTATACAGTACTTTAAGAAAGACTATGAATTATAGGCAAACCTAAAAACGGAAAATTACGAGCATCACAGGAAATCCCATACCTCAATTAGATGTACGAAGAAAGTATAGCCTATTAAAACAGCAATATATACTGCATGGACCGAAAACATTATAGTATTGGGTTAAGGAGTAAGAAAACGGTGTATTATTTTCTTCAGTCTCTTTTAAAAACATGCCTAAATTCACAGACAAACATGCGCTAGTGTATGTGTCTGTATATACGTATGTATGTATGTATGTATATATGTATATGAATCGAAAGAAGATACAGTAACTGACGACACGGCAGTAAACGTCCTACCGTTTTCTGATAACCTTGCAATCAAGCGCAGAATAGAAGATATGACTGCAAAGAGTGGTCAATAGATTGGAAGCAAACGGGCACATAAGTTCGTCTGTTTCTATATCTGTTTCTAAGACATTACAATAAAATTAAAATGAACCATCCATAGGAAAATAATAGTTAGTTTTCCAGCTTAAGAACGGTGATTAAGTAAATAAACGGAAACATTCTTTCTGGACGTACGTCTTCCACATTTGCAGGACTGTCAGTAGAATCTTAAATGCTAAATCAAGAAGGGATAGTAAAATGAATATTTATAAAACAATAGAAACATTAATTGCAATGTCTGACAGCAAGACTTGATTCCACACAGAATGTATAACGAGACTTAGTTATTGAAATAAGATTCGCAAGAGTGATTCAAGGATGTTCCAGACGTGACAGAGCAATATCAGGAAGACAGCAAATGAATTCAGAAAAAGGTGAAACATCGACAGAACAGACGAGGGAGAGATACCACAGTAGAAGGGTAGAGTTACTAGTTACTTCTAATTTTCCATATCTTTTGTCCATCTTCTCTGTAAAAGACTTTTGAAAGTCTGTAAAAATAACTCCGGTATTGGTTTTCGAATTATATTTTCATAGTTCTTCTACACAGAATGGCAATAATCCCGCTGTAGGACAAGATGTAGAAATACCTATGAAAATATACGAACCACGCTTCTGTATGTTCGGAACAAGCATTCTAACTAGAAGATGAAAGCTGAAGTAAAAATGAAGAAAATCTGTATGCTGTGTCTACTATAGAGCTTTGACTGACTAAGTAAGAGCATTTTCACAAGATAATTACCATAAAACACACGCAGGCGCTCGCTCGTATGCATGCACGCGTCTCTCATAAAAGTTCTTATGAAACAGATCACATGCAATACGATGTTTAAAAAGCTGACTAAATTATACATAAATACATAATACATACATAAAACGCAGAAATATCATTATTTTCCGAAAAATTAATACTCTAATTTAAGTTTAAAATATCAATGTAAGTGAAGAAGACAGAAGAATGAAGCTTAAAGAAGTTATTATTTTATTTTAAGATACAGACCTATAATTATAAGTTCTTAAGTTCTATGGACGTTCTTTTAAGCTAACTCAAAGATATTTCAAAGAATTACAATAGCGAAAACCTAACCTACAAAGAAAAATTTAGTGTCAAAGCTGAAAAACGGTCCAAGTAAATTGTACTCTTAATCTGGAATCAGGTCAAGTCAAAACAGTTATACGGTGTATCCTCAATCATTCTTTGTTCTCTTTCAAATACAAAAAAGAAAGTAGTAAATTAAAAATCTAACTATATTTGGGACAACACAGCTGAACCCTAACAACTCAACATAAGCATATATGTAATAAAATGGTTCAAAAGAAAATATAATTAAAAATCATCTCATATTCTGCCCAAAATTATTGTTTGTGATCAAAATTAGGATATTATAATATATAATACCTATAATAATCGTGCGCAGTAAAATATTATATTATTAAAATACATACAGAACAAAACTTAACCTTACATACGGAGAGGCCATAAAGGTATGTTCCATTTCTTGGCTTCCTCAATTGTACCAGACCGTGCTGTATATTGTTTAATTTTGTTAAATGCAATGCCAATATTAAATCAGCTTCGAGCTTAAGTGCCACTATGAATATCAGTTAACTTGGTATTACTGCAACAGAAATTATAGCGACCAGTACAGGATTCCTTCTCAAATTTTTGTTTGCATAAAAATGGACTCGACCAAAATGTCCACCACAATTAAACGTAATTACTACAAACAATGTGTGGCTAATTTATATTAAATAGGTTTTTATAGGAAGAATAATGAGTTATTACAAATTTGGTAACATTTTAATTTATTATTTTGTTTGTGTGACCACGCAAATTTTCTCGGAAGGTAATACATTTACTGTTGGTATTCATTTCAACAAACTAACCAAAATGTTTCATTTACATAATATCAAACATGATGTAAACTATATTATTGGAACGTAGTTCTTTATAATGCGAAGGACTAGAGACCACTATAACATTTCGTTTTTGATATATATGCTTGTATATAAATGGACTCTACCAATATGTACGTCGTAATTAAATGAAATTTACTCTACCTGAAATGATATGCAGTCAATTTCTAAGTCAGTTAAATAATTTTCGTTTCTTAATTAAATTCATCTATCTCGTACATTCTTATGAAATTATTCTATGAAAAAATTACTCTAACATTGTTCACAAATATATTTATCTCAATCACCTCCACCAACGTGTACTCACTAACAACGGGATAGGTCTACATGTTCAGACAAGACTGGCAAAATTAGCTTCACAATTCCGAGATATCGTTTAACGACCGGCAATGCTGCCAATTTAAAAAAAGTACTACACTGTTATACGTATACTTCCTGAACTATTTCTGTTATTTCTTTTTAAATTTTACTATAAAAAAATATTTAATTAAAATTTTGCTTAGAACTAATTAAATACTATTATAACTGTAACTGTAATCAGTTTTATTTATGGGCTAACTTTCTTCCACGTTAAAATTATGTCAATTACAACGGCATGTTTAATGCAATGAGGTATATCGGTGATCAGACTTGTTACACCTATTTCGTAATCGACTGCTGTATCTTCCAAAATTTAATTTCGTAAACAATAAATTAAAAAACTTAATTATAGTATTAGACCCAGAAACACATCTAGGCAGTTGTACAATATATTTTATAAGTTCTTTATTATTTTGTTGTTTACAGTTTTTTATGATAGAACTATTAGTTAATTGAGAAATAAATTTTGACTAATTAATGTTGAAGTTTTATGAAATAAATTTACATTTATTGACGGTAATAATCTTATATAATTCAACAGAAGATGAAATATTTTTGGATGGTAAGGAAAATGTCTATAATATAAAGAAAAGGAAAGCTTATTGGTAAGTAAAACAGACTGTCAAATTTTAATTAATTTATTTAATAAAACGCCCATTTGAAAATTAAAATAACCTAAGAAAATCATATGACAAAAATGCGTTTTACTAAATGTTCGCTAAATAATAAGTTATTATCTATAATTTTACTGAATTATTTGTCATTTCATAACAGTAACCAATTTACAGTAACGAAAACACTAAATTAAAAACACATAAGCAGTTTAAGAATATTTCTGTCAAACGTAATCTTAATATGAAACGTAATCTTAACTTTCATTCTGAAGTTTATAATTCAGAAAATAATGTCACAATACCTACAATTTTAGTACTAAATTTCTGGAAAGTGATTTTCGCTCAAAAAAATATAATCTCGTTTTATGAGAAAAGTAAAGTATTTTCCCGCAAGTTGCATAGCCTACTCCCCTCTACGAGAGTTAATGTAGGCTGTTTAGAACTATTAATCTACTACCATTATCGCTGCTGCTGCTATGACTACTACTACTACTGCTACTACTGCTTCTGCTGCTGCTACTACTACTACTACTACTACTGCTTATGCTGCTGCTGCTCCTGCTACTACTACTGTCACTACTACTACTACTACTACTACTACTATACTACTACTACTACTACTACTACTACTACTGCCACCTCACCACCTTTATTGAGCAATCCTTATAGCGGTAGTATAACAGCAGCGGAAATAACAATGGAAATAGCAGTCTTCTGTGTCTATACGTCCACTATTAAATAGCTTTGTAAATGCAAACGGGTCAGAAAACAACTTTAACTGGACTTGAATCTGTATCTTACGTACAGGGTTTGGCTGACTTAATTGTTGCTGTTGTCCACGTGGTTGCAAAAATATCAGGACAGTTCAATTAAAACGCCTTATATTTATAACTAATTTACTTGGTTTAAAACGGTGAAAAAATTATTTAATTCTTCGCTAAAGTGTGTTACACTGTAGGTCTAAATTGACATAATGCTAAAAAAAAATATTCCAGTGCACTTTTTTCCATGTCTGTTTATCGTTTAGCTAACAGGTAATCGGTTGAAAAGAGAAATACAGTGTCGTGTAAACGGACGTCGGTCAGTTGCGTCCCTCATAGGAAATTTTACCCGGCCAACTCCGTCCCTCGTAGGAAATTGTACCTTGCTATTCCGAAAAATTGATCATAATAATAAATATAGATACTAGTGTATCTTCCTCTAATCATTTGTGGTTTTAATATCCCAGTGAAAAGCAAAAACATATTTCACACTTATTAGTGATCATCAGCTGTAGATATCCTTTGAAAGGAACTACAGTAGGCTATATGTTTTGTCTAACCACTTATAATAGTTGTCAATTCTCTGTTACATTTTTTATTTTATTTTTTTTTATGCTGTTTGTCTAGCCACTTAAAATAATTTTGTCAATTTTCTTTTGCAACTTTTATTTTTATTTATTTTTTACTTTTATTTTTTTTAAATTTATTTCTATGTATTTTATTTTTTTGCTGCTGTTTGTCTAGTGACTTATAATAATTTTGTCAGTCTTTTATGTTACTTTATTTTATTAGTAAAAATTTCATGCAGTCAGCCTCTACATACTGTATTCTAGAAGGTTTTTCTGGTGAATTTATTCATTTGTTCCCGAATATATATTTCCTTTTCTTCTATCCGTTTATATTTCCTTACATTTTCTTTGCTTCTTAATTTGATGTATGTATCAGTCTTGAAATTTTTCAAAACATCACAGCATTGTATATGTTGGGATGAGAAGTGTAGAAGTGCGCATTTAATCGAGCGTGAAACGATTCGCAGTTGTTCGTCTTACGATTCGTTGAAACGCTGAAATCCGCCCATATTCTTGGAGGAAACGTAGCATCAGGAGACATGTAATTGTCGAATACGTAACCTGTGAATATTCTTATGTTTTCTTTTCCGTCTGGTTGTAATGCCATTAGGTCGTCTGTGAAACAGTCGTCTACGTCGTCGGGACTTAGGGGTAAGCCAAAAAATAATTTTAAAAAACGGCTGGTTTCCGTGTTCGATTTATATTCAGAAGATAACCCAAGAGCTTGAATTTTTTCCACCAGTTTTGCTCCAGATGAAAACGACAACCCTTGATCTTCATTGAAGGCCAAACAACTTTTGCAGCACCATGTATTGCAGATTCGAAGTCCATAAACATTTCATCAGGATCAAGGGACAAATTATGCGATTTGCACTTCGCGTCAATTGACTTGAACATTTCGGCATAAGTGCAAGAGTCTTTGTCCGGTAATAGAGAAAAAAACTAGTGGCATATACATACCCTTTACATATCCATGTATCTGTTTGAAAAATGTTGGGCAACTTTCAAATGTACCATCAACATAGAGTTTTGGCGTTTCACACAGAATTTTTAAATTTGTCATTGTCGAGAAACAAACAAGTCCTTTTTTTGGGTCGTTCATCATGAGGAAGTCTTTCCCAGTATTGGTGACAATTTCCATTTCATGCAGAGCGCGATGAGTTGCACAACGAGTTTTTGGAAGACTTGGATGAATCGATTCTCTGGACCGCCTAATTACTCGCTTGATTAACTCAGCGTCTCCAGTTGATAATGTTTCAATTACGTCTCCGTTATTTGTCAAAATTATTTGATAATTTTATTTTCTAAATCAATTTTTAAGTAACACTTACAAGTCTTTGTGGTGCATGCCCGTCGCTGAATTCCGTCCATCAGATGTTTGTGGAATCTGAATTTGTAACCACCAGCTACGAAGATTGATTTACCCTTCTCACTTTTCATAACTTCCATGATCGATGCACTACACTTGCTACACACTACACACAATTTGACAACTCTTACTAACGACAAGTAAATGAGGGATAAATCCCGAAAAAAGTATAAATACTACAAGAAGCAGGTGGGGTGGGGGTGTTGAACCGTTCTTATTGTTAGAAAGTAACGGGGACGCAATTGACCGGTTTGAAAAAGGGAGTCAGGTAGCGGCGGACGGAATTGACCGAGCCCGGTGTAAACATGTCTCTGAAAACAAAACCGCAGTGCTGTGTGTGTGTGAGTATGCGCGCGAGCGTGTATGTGTACGATACAATTACGGGGGGGGGGGTGTAAGTGTGTGCATCATGAGTACTCCCAGCGAAGCCCGCGTCCGTCGTCCACAACATGGAAACACACATCGGCGGCCCGCCTAGTAAGTTTTTTTTTAACAACCCCTTGTCGTCGTGTTAGCGTGGCACCCTCTAGTGGCGCTCAAACGCATCACTTATATACAGCGCATCACATAATGACTCCCCTTTCTCTATACACACTACTTACTACCTAGGAGAAAGTCTACGTTTTGTATAAAATTTTTCTTGTATAAGTAATCTGAAAAAGTAAGGGAGAGCTTTCTACATAAAACCGTAACTACATTTAAGCATTTGGCATTGTTTTTTTTTTCATTTATACATATTTAGTAATTCATTGTCAGCGCATTCGCTTCGACAATGAACCCATCTTAGGGCCATTTTCCCGACGACCAGCCGGAGTCTGGAGAGGGTAGCCTCATCAGCTGGGGATTTACAAGCATGGCGATAACTGGGTGATGGGTGATAGTGATGCACATTACTCTGTCTGTATATCATCCGTTTTGGCTGCCGTATGGGTAACCCATATTATAAGTTAACCCCTAAGCGTTGGCATACAAGGGTCGGGCTAGCAAAGTGTACCGAAAATATTACGGAGATCATATTCGAAATCAATAAATAAGAGAAACATGCAAAATAATAGCACGAGGAGGTTTGATACATGACAAAAGTCATAATGAGATGTAAATATTTAAAGAAAGAATATAAAGAGAATTGTGAGAACAGCCAAAACCACACGAAAAAGAGCATGATATGCGAACGTATTAACGGAGAAATAAGAGAGGATGTGCGAGAAAGAAATGTAAAAATAATTTACCAACCTTATACTGGCAAAGAAGAGCCACAATGCTTATTTCCAATGAAGAATCAGAGGATAAATATTTCCGAGTTTCTCGGGTTTCAAAATCGCAAATAGGTAACGGCTTAAACGGGCTAATACCCTACTTATTAAAACATCACTATTGCTAACTACCTTGTTCTATTATATTCTTATATTCTACGAAAACGGAAGACTAATGGAGGGTGTCTTCCAAACTGATCTACATTTGACCGCTGTACAACAGCACTTAAACAAATCGTTTCTTTTTCATTTTACAAAGGGCTGTCACAGTAGTCCCTTGGCCCCGAATCTAGCAATCAATTATCACTAGTCACCTACTCGACCAGCCAAACGTCCTGTCCACCTCCAATCATTTTCCTTAATACTATAAATGATAACAAGTATGTTTTGGTTGTGTATCCATTTAATTATTTTCATGATTCTTATTCCCCCCTCTCTCTCTCTCTCTCTCTCTCTCTCTCTCTCTCTCTCTCTCTCTCTCTCTCTCTCTCTCTCTCTCTCTCTCTTTCTCTCTCTGTCGCTCACACATACACACATTGTTAATTTCATCCGTAAACAGTAGAATAAAATATTTAACAGGTAAAAAACACGAGTTTCTTTAGTATCCATAACCGTTTTAAATATTGTAAAAATATCATATTCGTTGAGTAGAAAGTGAGACATAAAAATAATATTAATACCCAGAAAGTTAAAACTCAAACCTTAATTTGAAAACCGTAATAGGATAAATGGAGAAAGTAATTTCTAGATTGCTACTCTCAGTTTTCGATGGATGAAACTGTCCATCAGAAGTTCACTCAACTAGAAAACAGGAATAAACACATAGAAGTGATAGCAATAAGTTGAATTAATTAACTTCTTGTATAAGTACAAGAAGCTGGGAAATTTCGATAAGATGACTGTTCAAAAATCTCTCCAACCCATCGGCCACACGATTATCATTCCGATACAGCCATGGGACCGAACCGCCTCCATGTACTGAGCGGGTAACGAGCGTCAATCGTAAATCAGAATCGCGTCTGCGGACTTTCACTACAGACGCTTGGACAACAGGAATCCGAAAGAATCTTAATAAATTCAACCTCGTTTCTGTCCATTAATCAATTCAGACCGGAAACAGGATAGGCTGTGAATTGTACAACGATAAGTCGTAAACAAGAATTATCGATTTATAAATAAAATAAAATATTTTTTACTCGATTTATATGTCTGTAATTAACACGATGACGACTCGATGGCATTAATAACTATATATGTGTAGTGCGCCATTTTATATTTATATAAGCTCCGATTTCGTAATCAACCGTTGGTCGTATTCACACACACACACACACACACACACACACACACACACACACACACACACACACACACACACACACACACACACACACACACACACACACACACACACACACACACACACACACACACACACAGCGATTCAATATTTATGTATTTTTAATGAAATCCAGCTTCTTGTTCAAGGTAAAACGCAAACATGTTCTAATAATCTGTTTTGAATAAATTGAATCGATTACCGCACTAACTAACTGTGACAAATCGATTCTTACAGACGTTAAAAATCGTACTAATTGCAATTTATGTAGACACCAATAGCAGAAAACAGAGTTATCATTGGCGCAGCGCAGGCAGGGTACCCCTCGGTATGAGTCACTAAATATTTTCACTACTCGTGTGTTGTTAGTGCGCGACCGTGATCCACAACCAGCCAAACACCGATACAACGTGGAATGAGAAGTCACTTCTTGCAGTCAAGCCTTCCTCCTCTATTTCGTTCCATCTTCCTCTCTCCATTCGCCACTCGGTCGCACACTTCATTTCATTACCTATGTGCTTATTTATTTCTCTATTTATTTACCTGTTATTTATTACTCGTCATGTATTCATTTATTAGAAGAAAATGTATAGACCTATATTCAAAAACACGAAAAATTTTACTTGCCATTTTATTATATATGTTTAATTATTATTTGTTATTATTATTATTATTTAGTTTTTAAAAGTAGCAGTATACAATGAAATAGGTTACGAATTTAATAATAAACATGTGTGTGTGTGTAACATTTTTTTTGTAGTAACTCTTTACAGTTATTAAAGTTACTCTTACTAACAGTACTAAGTTCTTGTAATTATATAATATGCAAAACAATAATAAATATCTTATTTATTCTGTTCCCTTATGGACGTTTCTGACTTTATCTGCAACGCCGGATTTTGAATCATTAATTAATCCCCTGATTACGCAGACTATGTTTGCAATATGTGTGTGAGATGACTAAATAAAAAACACTAGCAGAAGACATTTTTTATTATTTTATTTATACATTACAACAGACACACACACAAATAATCACTACTGCAAGTATATTTATCTTATTTTATATGAATTGAAAATGAACTACTGACGAACTACAGAATTCATATAGATAAACCTCTGATGATACAGACTGATTCTGTGAAGCGTGCGTCACGCAGAAATACAGTAATTAAAAAAAATTAAAAACAAACTCGCAGAAGTGATTATTATTTGACAAAATATATTTAATGTACAATCCTTTCAAGAAACATCGATAGCTACCTACAAAGAAAGCATTTAATATTTTATTAATGTATTAAAGTAATTTTATTTTACTGCATTGTGACAGAATTAATTTCTAAAACAACTGATCCGGGGAATTTAATAAAATTCGTATTATAAACAAACTGTAACTTCTATGAACAGTGATAATAAAGGGACTCATGGGACCGACGCCCTCCAAAGGATATGCTTTTTTTGACGTCCACTCACAAACAATAATTAATTTTAGTGCAATTTTGTACTGCTCAGACAATTAATTTGAAGTCAGACAGTTTTCATTTTTTGTTAAGATTTAATCTTAAAATGTAACATAACTTTAACTTGTAAAGTGAAAAACAATAGGAATTAGGTATAATACATGATACATAACAAGTATGTAATCATCACTATATTTATTAATATTGTACTGCTGTTAAAATGCACACAGTACATAATAGGGAGGTAATAAATTTTAAAAGAGAAAGGATGCAGATTTGGTATTGAATGTAACATATGTTTTAAAATGTAAACAAAAAACGTTGGGACTATCGACTCACCCAGTCAACATAGAGGTCGATTCCTATATGATATAAAATATTCAGTTATATGTTCTGAAAAGAATATATGAATTTGGAATGAATGTTATAATAAGAGTAAATAGTAAGAAAATTATAATTTAATAAATAACAACTAGAATTACGAATATTAGAGATAAAATAAAGATGTTTAATAAGAAATAGAAAAATAATATATGTTTTTAATAGGTATATGATAAACAGATGTAAAGAAATTAGGGCATTATCAAAGTGGCAAATTTGTAAATTGTTAAAAATTGTATTGTATAGAGATGAAAGGAAATGTTAGTAGTCTGTTTTTATTTTTAATAAGAGTAACATGAAGAGTCTTGAATTATATTGAATAAGAGTAGCATGAAGAGTGTAAGTTTATATCTAATAGTAACAGCATGAAGAGTCTAAAATTATATCTATTAAGAGTAGCTTAAAGAGTCTAAATTCATAAAATAACATTTGTACATCATCAAGTTTAATGTAATATGTAAAAGAAAATACAGTAAAGGAATTTAATTTGTGATACCAGGGTAATTAAATATTCCGAGGAGACATCTGTGTTGCAGTCGTACTAGAAAACAACATTCAGCAGTGAAAACAATAAGAAATTTGTGTGAAGGAACGAATCGCCAAGCCTGATATTGCTTTTGAAAAAAAATAAACATCAACCAGAAGTGAACCCGTGGCAGCTGGAAGAATTCAGAAATCAGTCAAGTTACATTAGTCTGGTATTTATTTTTTACATGGTTATTTCTCAAAATACTACATACTAACTGTATTTGGTGTGGTTTAAAGAAAAGAAGATACTATATACGATCTGAAATAAGATCTAACAGCTTAATAATCATTAACCCTGAGAAAGAGAGTTTCTTTTCATGTACTGATAAACAAAAAACATAATAAAGGTAGTTACATATCATAATTACATAATTACCATACCTGGTAAAATAATTACAGTACACATAAATGGCAACCAACGTGGTGAATATAATAAATATTCTATCAGTAAAAAACAACAGTACAAATAATGGCTGATCCAACGTGGAGCAGATTTTAATTACCATACGTATAAATAACAACAGTACAATTAATGGCGCCCATACGTGAAAGCAAAGATTTTCTTTAAACCAGCACCAAATAACACAATTTTGTTAAATTTAATTTGCATAAAAAATTCTTTTCCTTGTAATTAAATTAAGTAAAAGATTGTAAAATGGCTAACAAACCAGAGCAACGATATGAATTAAGGAGTAATAGTGCTGAAGAGGAAGAAACTGAAATGGAAATAATAGTAAGGGATGCCCAAGGGGACCAACCAAAGAAACCAACCCAGTCAATGGACGATAATTTACAGGAGATGATGAGAATTATAATGGAAGGGAATAACAAAACCAACGAAAATTTCAAACAAATGAAGGAGGATATTGAAAAAATGGACAAGAAAATGGACAGTAACCAAGAAGAGTTTAAACAAATGAAATTAGATAATGAAAATTTATTAAAACAAAATAATGAGAAAGTGAAAAAAGATAATGAAACCTTATTAAAACAAAATAATGAGGAATTAAAGAAACAAATGAAAAAAGATAATGAACCTTATTAAAACAAAATAATGAGGAATTAAAGAAACAAATGAAAGAAAATAACGAAACATTGAATGATAAAATAGAAAGCAGTAATGAAACATTACAACAACAGTTGAAGGAGGAGATTAGACAAAGTAACGAAGAGTTAAAAGGACAATTGAAGGAAGAGAGTGAGAAAAATAGAGAGGAATTGAAACGACAATTAGAAGAGTATAAAAAAGAAATAAGGAGTGATGAAAACCAGTCAATAGAAACAACGATAGAAGATGACAAGCAAAAGGTAGAAACATTGAATAAGATAACAGAGATAGAAATAATACCAAACGATCAAATCAGGGAACCAGTAAATCAGAAAATAGAAGGTAGTAAGGAAATAGAAAATAAAAAAGACAAAAGTGTATTGTTATCTGAAAAGAAACAGCAGAAACAAAGAGAATAATAAGTATGTAGAAAAGAAGACGAAGAAAATAGGTAAAAGACGTCCCAAGAAACAGAAAAATACACAGGAAGGATTAGATATGATTAGGAGTGGGCTGGTTAATGTACGTAATCTCCCAATCGCTAATTCCATAGAAAGAACAGAATTAACAAATTATAGGAAAAACTTAAGGAAATTTATATTTAAAATGAATACAACAGAAAAAGAAAGGGATAATAAAATATCAGCTATATCATCAATAGTTGATACACCAGTGACACATTTGGTTAATGAACTAGAGAATAAAGTGTTAAAAGCAGGCGAAGATACCATTGAAAATTTGGTGTTCGAAAAATTGCAATACAGAGTGATCGAAAGATATGTCATTAGGACAGAATTGATTGGAAATTCAATAGTAGGTCTTTCAAATAATTAATGCTTGATGCCTTTACTTGGTGAAAATCCATTGTAAATTATAGTAAAAAATAAAACCATAAAATAGTTTTAGTGATTTTCACTCGTCAATTTATTAAAATTATAAATCCATGACAGCTGTTTCGGCAGCACAGTGCCTTCATCAGATGGTGTAAGCTGACTAATTTTCGTACAAACAATACAGAATATAAAATATAATACAAGTGCTGTTGTATAGAGAGCGATAGTAATCTCGTGTCAATAAGATTTAATACACATTACACAAACATATAACATAACATAAACCAAATCTATTTATAAAAATTAAGCAGAGGCGAGCTATTTAGATCTAACTGATCATTTAATAATACATGTTTTAAAACACAAATATTTAAACGTATTATTAAATGATCAGTTAGATCTAAATAGCTCGCCTCTGCTTAATTTTTATAAATAGATTTGGTTTATGTTATGTTATATGTTTGTGAAATGTGTATTAAATCTTATTGACACGAGATTACTATCGCTGTCTATACAACAGCACTTGTATTATATTTTATATTCTGTATTGTTTGTACGAAAATTAGTCAGCTTACACCATCTGATGAAGGCACTGTGCTGCCGAAACAGCTGTCATGGATTTATAATTTTAATAAATTGACGAGTGAAAATCACTAAAACTATTTTATGGTTTTATTTTTTACTATAATAGTAGGTCTTGAAATGAGTGAAGACTTCGCAGCAGAAAAATCAGAATACAAGGTAGTAGTGATAAAGTTGACAAGGTAGAATTCAAACTGAAAACAATAATAGTCCGGGCAAAAAGGACAACTTATGTATTTGACAATGGATGAACTAAAGATGAAAATATGGAAAGAAGGGACTGATTTTATGGGAACGGACTAAAGCAAACTAATGGAACAAAGATTGGATTAATTATTAATACAAATAAAATAATATGGAAGTTATTACAACAACAAAAAATTTATTTTATGAATTAAAAGAAAGGAAAAGAAAATATCAAAATTCAAAATATAATAAGAACAACTTATTGAAGATAAACAAGAAAAATAATTTAGCAAGAAAAAAAATAACACTGATTAAACCTAATAAAAATCATCAAAACCAAAAAACAAAATGAGTGTATCTGATGTAATATAATAGTGAGAAATGTAATTTAGAATGCAAAAGGAAATATCGGTATGGAGAACCATACATGACTTCCATATTCTAAGATTTATATTTAAAATCATTTTCGAAATGAAATATTACCATAGAAACTACTTCTTTCTACTTACTGCTTCAGCCTTAACCACAGTACTGTGGTCACTAACGTATACCACCTCACGTTATCGCACTCGATTTTCACTGATGATGGAAGTCGATGGCATTGCCGAAACGTCTGGTTTTGTAGAAAACATTGGACTACGGCCAAATATCCCGGGAAGGAATTTTAACAAAAACTACTTCTTTGTTGCCGATAACGTTGTACACATATATATCAGTGGCGAAGTTACATGGAGGCAATTGAGGCAATGCCTACCCTAACAAATTCTGTAGAATAAAAATTATAAATACGTATGAACTACATAACGTAAAGATTATACATTGTTACTGGGACTGTCAAATTTATTAAACCGAAACGTGCTTTATTGAGCGACCGCTAGATGGTGACAGGTGAGATTCGGCATAGTTCGTTTAAAGCGAATGAGGCAACCTGAACTTGCCTCAGCGTTTTTTGTATACATCGTATGTAAGCAATGTAGTGGTGTGATAGGGAAGTGTAGGGAGGGGGGATTGTCCCGCGCTGTACACATAGAGCGTTGAGGCATGCCTCACTTCTGTGGTCCAAACAGTTAAGTTAAAGCGCCTGTGTTGTTTCTAAGTGTTTATTTTATGCGGTTATTAAAAGTGTCACTGTTATTCCGCTGAACTAACAGATGATCAAGATTGTTATTTGAATTATTTGTAACATTAAACATATATATAGAAACTAATCAAGTTTAAAAATTTGAAGTTCAATCAGTTGTATTATTGTGTATGACTAATACAAGGATTGTTCAATAGACACACGTATAGAGCTGTAAAGCATTTTTTATTCAACGATTTTAAAAGAAGTCTCCAATAACATTAAGACATGAGTTCCACTGTTGCGCTAACCTGTAGATTCCCTGCTAGTAAAATTCTTACGGCTGTTTGTGGAACCATTCAGTTACAGCAACTCTACCTCAGCGTCCGATTTGACCCACCGTCCTTTTAGTGATTCCTTAAAAAAAATTTAAGATAAGATTTTTGCCTATCCATTCATTAACTACTAGCTTCGCCAGTAAGCAAATTGGTGTCCATTTTTTCGGCTTGCCCGCGTTATGTTGGTGTGGGTTTCGGCACTTTCCATTTAAAAAGTGTGCAAACGTAAGAAAATAAACATGAGTGAGGCCAGAAATAACGTGAATTGTGTGTTTGTGTCTTACCTGCCTTTTTATTGCCGTATTAAATGAAAAATATTATATTACATTAAAATTAAAAAATTTTAATTTTATTGCCTGGCAACAAAATTATTTTATTTTTAACAATTACCATTGTTTCAAAAAGTTTAAATAAATTTGCAAGTACTTTACTCTTGTTAAAACGTAAAAGGTTGCAGGTAAACTACCCCTTCCCCCTAACCGATCTTCACCACAATCGAAAGTCCTTGAGACCTCTACAATTCAGGGATGTATGCAAAAAATTATTTGATTCTGTTTGAATTTGCGGCTGTTATCGTTTGCCATAGAAAATACGCTTGATAAAAAAACGGTGCAGGTAAACTACCCCTTCCCCTTAACAGATCTTCACCAAAAACAATAGGTCTTGAGTACTCTACAAATCAGGGCTGTATGCAAAACATTATTTGATTCTGTTTGAATTTGCGGCTGTTATCGTTTGCCATAGAAAATACACTTGTTAAAAAAATGTTGCAAGTAAACTACCCCTTTCCCTCAACCGATCTTCACCAAAAACAATAGGTCTTGAGAACTCTACAATTTAGGGCTGTATGCAAATAATCGTTTGATTCTGTTTGAATTTGCGGCTGTTATCGTTTGCCATAAGAAATACCCTTGTTAAAACATAAAACGTTACAGGTAAACTACCCCTTTCCCTTAACCGATCTTCACCAAAAACAATAGGTCGTGAAAACTCTACAATTCAGGGCTGTATACGAAACATTATTTAAGTCTGTTTGAATTTGCGGCTGTTATCGTTTGCCAAAAAAAAAATTTCCCTTGATAAAAAAAACCGTTGCAGGTAAACTACCCCTTCCCCTCAACCGATCTTCACCAAAAACAATAGGTCGCGAGTACTCTACAAATCAGGGCTGTATGAAAAAATTATTTGATTCTGTTTGAATTTGCGGCAGTTATCGTTTGCCATAGAAAATACGCTTGATAAAAAACGTTGCAGGTAAACGACCCCTTCCCCTCAACCGATCTTCACCAAAAACAATAGGTCTTGAAAACGTTACAAGTAAACTACCCCTTTCCCTTAACCGATCTTCACCAAAAACAAAAGGTCTTGAGAACTCTACAATTCAGGGCTGTATACGAAACATTATTTGATTCTGTTTGAATTTGCGGCTGTTATCGTTTGCCAAAAAAAAATTTCCCTTGATAAAAAAAAACCGTTGCCGGTAAACTACCCCTTTCCATCAACCGATCTTCACCAAAAACAATAGGTCGCGAGTCCTCTACAAATCAGGGCTGTATGCAAAAAATTATTTGATTCTGTTTGAATTTGCGGCAGTTATCGTTTGCCATAGAAAAAAAATCTACAGACACACACACAGACACACAGACACACAGACACACACACACACACACACAGACACTTTTCGGAAAACGACTTTTTTTCATGTTTTGAGTGTAGTAGAATCAGAATCTGCAATAATCTCGAACACGATTTTTTTTGCCATCACCATACTTCCATTCCTTAAGGAAATATGGAAGTAATAATAATGATTGTGTCAGAAGAATATAATTACATGATGTAATGTATAACACTAACCAAAATCTCATAACAAGCTGTATTAGTAATAAAGGAATATGAACCAAGGAAAATAAGAGAATGAAGAAGCCAAAATGGAACCGTCAAAAGGATCACAAGAAAAGAAGAAAAAAAACAAATATTTAAGAATTATCTGTAAGAAAGCCAATTAATAAATGTCAATAAAATAGCCAAGTCTTGGAGATGAGAATTGTATAATAGAAGGAAGAATTAATATGAAGAAATAATATGATCTGAGTTAAAGTACAGTGAATAATCCCTAGAGTATTATTATTATTATTAATTATTTTATTGATGGTCACATGATGACTACCTTACGAGGTTTATTAATGAAGATTGACTGTAGAATATTCCAGCAATCATTTCACTGGGCAGAGATGATGTTCGTCTGATCTCAGAAAGTATATAATGGACGACGGTATTTGGTAAGCCGATAGAGCACCACCGATTCGATTCCAGTTGTAACATTGTAATGTTAGGGAGATTTAGAAAAATTAAATATTAGAGGGAAAACTCACAAATAAATATAGATAAATAAATAAAACCAGATCCAAAATGTATAATTAATAAAGAATGTCACAAGAATGATTATAGAAGTAAGATTTAAACTTGGGAAATAATTGATTTTAAGAAGGAAAGAAGATATAATAGTAATACAACGGATAATTTCATATATAAATAAAGGAGTAGGAATTCTGAAATAAAGAATACAGGAAATGTATAACCAGGATTGGGAAGGTGATGGTCAAAAGAAAGATAATGTTTTAGTCATGTTTTTGAGTTTTTTAGCCATGAAATTAGGCACAATTGTTATTTGTTATTTATTATTTTGATGTAAAACCAGTTGGTTTAATTAACGTAGTTTTAAGTCATAAATAAGTGTTTAAGATATCATGATTCATGATAATAATGGACCATATTTGTAATATTAATAAAAGAAAAAACCAATTTGTTAAAAGAATTTTGTGAGGTACAAATACCTAATTAATCAGATGTTTAAATATTAAGATTAGACTATGTTGGTTATTTCAAAATTTCATCTAAAATTGTATCTGAAATTATGAAATAAGGGAAGGTATTATGTACTGCTGTTAAAATGCACACAGTACATAATAGGGAGGTAATAAATTTTAAAAGAGAAAGGATGCAGATTTGGTATTGAATGTAACATATGTTTTAAAATGTAAACAAAAAACGTTGGGACTATCGACTCACCCAGTCAACATAGAGGTCGATTCCTATATGATATAAAACAATATTCAGTTATATGTTCTGAAAAGAATATATGAATTTGGAATGAATGTTATAATAAGAGTAAATAGTAAGAAAATTATAATTTAATAAATAACAACTAGAATTACGAATACTAGAGATAAAATAAAGATGTTTAATAAGAAATAGAAAAATAATATATGTTTTTAATAGGTATATGATAAACAGATGTAAAGAATTAGGGCATTATCAAAGTGGCAAATTTATAAATTGTTAAAAATTGTATTGTATAGAGATGAAAGGAAATGTTAGTAGTCTATTTTTATTTTTAATAAGAGTAACATGAAGAGTCTTGAATTATATTGAATAAGAGTAGCATGAAGAGTGTAATTTTATATCTAATAGTAACAGCATGAAGAGTCTAAAATTATATCTATTAAGAGTAGCTTAAAGAGTCTAAATTCATAAAATAACATTTGTACATCATCAAGTTTAATGTAATATGTAAAAGAAAATACAGTAAAGGAATTTAATTTGTGATACCAGAGTTTTGATTATAAAGTTAATAAAAGTAAACAATCAGGTGGAGAGATTCAACATTCCTATTGAGTTTAGTAAAATAAACTAATATTTAATAAATAAATAATATTACGAGAAATATAAACATATCCGTAAAGAACGCCGATAGAAGAGGGAAATCCTGGACTGAAGAATAGTTTAAGTGGCCATAAAAGATAATTAAGTATTCCGAGGAGACATCTGTGTTGCAGTCGTACTAGAAAACAACATTCAGCAGTGAAAACAATAAGAAATTTGTGTGAAGGAACGAATCGCCAAGCCTGATATTGCTTTTGAAAAAAAATAAACATCAACCAGAAGTGAACCCGTGGCAGCTGGAAGAATTCAGAAATCAGTCAAGTTACATTAGTCTGGTATTTATTTTTTACATGGTTATTTCTCAAAATACTACATACTAACTGTATTTGGTGTGGTTTAAAGAAAAGAAGATACTATATACGATCTGAAATAAGATCTAACAGCTTAATAATCCTTAACCCTGAGAAAGAGAGTTTCTTTTCATGTACTGATAAACAAAAAACATAATAAAGGTGGTTACATATCATAATTACATAATTACCATACCTGGTAAAATAATTACAGTACACATAAATGGCAACCAACGTGGTGCATATAATAAATATTCTATCAGTAAAAAACAACAGTACAAATAATGGCTGATCCAACGTGGAGCAGATTTTAATTACCATACGTATAAATAACAACAGTACAATATTTGTCGTGTTAGTCTCATTTTATCATCTTTTTTTTTTTAGGCATTAAAATACACCAAATATTTGACAGTGGTCCTAGCGGTGTTGTGTATTTGTCAGTGTTTTCGAAAATCCTTTTTTTTCGGTGAAGTTGAAGACGGAATAGTCGAAAATTTCCTTCATGACGAATATCGTGACAAAATTAAATCAAGCGTACGTTTACCCTTTATAACTACGAGGGAAGAGGTGTTCCGAACCGCAGTGTGGTTACAGGTTTTTAGTTAGAAGTTAGTCCTATAACTAACTGGTTACAGGGATCTTGTAAGTTATTCCAATATGATGAGGTAATACCTGACACATCTGTCGGCATAACTCTGAAGTAGTATATTGCAATATTTTCGTTCTTAGACTATAGTCTTGGGATTATAGATTGCGCAGCCCCGTGGGCCCCGAAATCCAGGTGTCGTATTTAGGCATGTAACGCTTGACTTTACAGATGGAGTCATGATGCAATCACAGTATTTGCAACTGTTTTCAATTTAAGTCGAACGAGTAATGCTCAGTTACAAATCAAATTTAAACTAAGCAGCGATTTAGCGTCAGGACGAGCAAAGAGAGACTGAAAAAATTTAAGAGACCAGATTACAGCCGGACAGATAACCAGACAATCGTATAGACAGACGACATGTGCGCCTCTGTGTGTGTGTGCGTGTGCGTGTGCGTGTGCGTGTGTGTGTGTGTGTGTGTGTGTGTGTGTGTGTGTGTGTGTGTGTGTGTGTGTGTGTGTGTGTGTGTGTGTGTGTGTGTGTGTGTGTGTGTGTGTGTGTGTGTGTGTGTGTGTGTGTGTGTGTGTGACAGAGATAGAGAAGGCGGCAAACGTCTGGCAGATCACCAACATTATGCCAGCAGCGACAACGGAAAATGTATAAAATCACGTGAAATGTTCCACTATTCTAATGATACGTCGTCGTCGACGAATGCTGAATGAATCAAGAAGGCCTAGAATCAGCCCAGCCACTTGGCCGTCTTTCAGGCGTAAGCAGAAAAAAAACAAGATCTTTTACATTTTGTCAACGACTTTGACGCTGTCTCAATTGTGTGTGTGTGTGTGTTCGTGCCTTCTTTTTACAACAATCCAGTCTTGTTAATAATATTACTTATACGTCTGGTGTTATTCGAACTAAACGCTATTGGCGCGAGCACACTCATACAAAAGTCGCCACAGTCGGGAGGAGAGGGCTAGACTGAAGAAGGGGTAAGGTACATGAAAATGACATACAAACAGAATTACGTCTTCTGTTGTCTGCAGTGCAATATTGAACGCAAAAATTATATAACAATAAAAGACAGACATTTCCACAGTTTTTGGTTAAGTTGGAAACAACGCAGTCCGTATATTAGTCGGCGTGTAACGTTGCACTCTCACGGTGAAACAACAGGTGAGCAGAACTGAGGAATCGTGTTCATATCTATACACTCATTATCTTCTGTTCCGACCGTCTAACATAATGTAATACAGATGAGTCAATTGATTATTCATTACATTTAATTTAATTTTTATATGTTAAGATACTCTTTCAACACGTTTTATTAATTAAGTATGTATATATTTAAAAAATATATATATATTCAAATAATTATTGAAAATTACACAATTTTGAATAATTATTTGACCTTTATTGTATATTTATATAAATTTATTTTATTATAAAATTGTCTTACATAAGTATTTATTTCTTTAATTCGCTGACCATTATAGAAACATTAAGACAGGTCGTCTCAGATGGGCCATTTAACTGAAGTGAATAAGTGAAATACATATCAAAAGTACAATTAACCACAAACGGTAGATATTAATATGTTTATTAAATAAATTATTCTTATACGTGTATTATATCGTTTAACCGGTATCCGCATGAATATAATTTTAGATACCATTAATATGTGTAAGGAGTAGACGGAGGTCCGAGAGGAAACATTTTTTAGGGGCCTACATTGAAAGGTTGAGAACCAGCGGACTAGCCTATATGATTCGTGTATTAAATTTTAAAACAGCTAACAAAAGAAAATACAGAATATATTTAAAAATCGCTTCTAATTCCTTCAAGTAACGTTTTCTCTGTGCCACCTACACACATAATAGGTACAATGTACATTATGTGTAGACACTATTGACCACAGTATATAGAATACACAGTTTGAAAACAATAAAATTCAAACGGACATAAAGGCAAGCACTAGTATAGAGGTGTGTAACTCTATAGTTTGCCATTCAAAACCGGTAGTCACAAGTGGTAGAGTTTCGCCTGCCACTGTGGCCGGCCGCCTGCTTACCTTGATATACTCCCCCGGCTGTGCTGTGCCGTGCGTGCCTTGATATTTCCGATGCGTGAAAATCTGTCGAAAGTGTAGAAGGAAAACAAAAACAAAAACCGGCGTGCCACGGTTGGGATCACTCATTCAATGCCACCTCTAACTACTGTTTATGAAAAGCGGCTGGCGGTTCTGTTTATATTACGCAAAACTATAAACTATATGCTAATCTGTGCGACGCGAAACCGAATTTTGGCGTCAACTTTTCCCTTAGCTCTGATGCAAGACCGTGAATGTATGTATACATTATGTCAGTATTATGAATACTGTATGTGTTCACTTGTACGGGTATGAGCTTGTTGGATGCAGTGTTACCTGTTTTATAACCAATATTTGAAAAACAGGCAACGATCCCAATTGTGCAAATAAACCATGCACAATAATACAATTAAAGTAAACAGGCGTGTGCAAGCGTATATGCAAGCGCACACGCGCACATTTAAAAAATATCAACAAAGATATTAGTTCTTTAAAAAGTATTATACTCTGCAAATCTTTCGTATATAACATTCATAAACTTGTGACAGTTGAAGAATTTTCACTGGGTCATCCTACAAAAGATTTAAGAAATATATAATTTTTATGATACCTGCAGTTTTGTAACAGACTACTAAAGGAAGTTAAAAAAAAATAATAATAATAAAAATAATATATACAGTATCGTGTATGACACAGCAGGACATAGGAGGAAATGGGGACAACACGCGGAGAGAATGTCCACGGGACTAATTCCGAAAGCGTCATTGAAATACGAAACTACAGAGCGAAGACCTCGGAAGAGATGGAAAGAAAATAGGGCCTTTAGAACAGACAAAATGCTTAATTCCTGGCAGCGCAGAAGAAGAAGAAGAAGAAGAAGAAGAAGAAGAAGAAGATAAAAAATATACTTTTCTGGGATATGTTTTCTTTAGCTTTTAGAGCGCGCTCGGTCGCACTGGCTTTAGTTTGTGTGTGTGTAGTCCTAGCCTTTTTCTCCGAGAACCCTTCCACAGGACAACATTTATAAATTTTCGTCTATGAAGATTTTAATTTTCTACAGTTTAATATTCTGTCTTCTCCATTAATTTTGACAGCGCGCGCGCGCGCGCACACACACACACAGAGTCACGCCTGAAGTACGTGTACTTCTGTAAGACAGAGTTCAATTGGGCCGTTCAACTGTACAGCAAACTTTGGTAAATGCTTGCAACGCCGATGCATGCGACAAGGAAATATTTCACGACCGTAATGAGACAGAATTGGCGGACAGACAGGCAGACAGACAAAGCGGTGATTTCTGATTTCTCGGTCGCGGGAGCGGTAGCCGAAAGGAAACCGTCACCGGTGCCACCCACACAACACGAAAATTACCTACACACAGAAATTATTGATGGGAGACGAGTCGGAATGGAATCGTTAGATTTTTTTTTTGTAGGAGCATGCAAAACTTGATAATATCGTTGTCGACGTAAGGTAAACGCGGTCCATCTTGGACGAGATGATGAAATAATAAGAGAGAAATCACCGCGAATAATAAAAATAATAACGATAGTGCAACTGACACGACGAAAGTGTACGGTTCAGAGGATGGGTGACGAAAAGAGAAATATATTTAAAACTTGAGTAGCATATTACTGGAAGCGAATATTTCACGGTCCACCAATCAATCCGTCCTCTCTTGATCATTACTAAACTGTTATCGAATTGTCACCGTCGCCGCCGTCATTAGTGCGGCTGAATACAGGAAATTTTCTCCTAAAAAAAAAATTCGAAAAGCAATCGACCGGAAGACCTAATGTGTCTGGCACCGAGCATCTGTACCAGACTTTCATAGGGTCGATGATAAAAATAAAAAATGGTGAAGTGTCGAATCACATTCTAGCAGGAACTTTCACATATACGTACACGTGATAATATTAGCAAAGACGGTGGTAATTAGAAATAACACCGCACACAGATTTGTATGTTATGTGACTGGGCTGTACAGTAATAGTTTCTAACTGCTAAGAGATTATACTTCCAGAGAAAAATAATGACTCCTTTCATGTTTAATATTTTCTATAAACAGAATTACTCCGCGGGAGCGAGAGAGAGAGCGTGTGTGTGTGCTTAACTAACCTTGTACATTAGTTTAACTGTCACTGTCCTAGGAGATTTTCGGATGCGATGGAATGGCCCGTCGTTCTGCTGCTATCAAAGAGTCAACAACCAGAGGACGGAAGGCGAGTGTCTCGATTTAAAGGTCGTGAATAACCTCTTCGAGGATAACAAGTACTTCAACACGTGACTCAGCCCATAACATCATATCATACCTGTCAAAATCTAGGATTATTACATAACAATTCTTTCTGTCTGTCTCTCTCTCTCAATCTACCTCCATATCTATTTATCTGTTTCTATTTTCTCTGCCTCTGGCACACTTCCTATTTGTGTGTGTGTGTGTCTCTGCGTATCTTATGTGACTACAGGTAGAGCTTGGCGATAGATCTGTTCAGTACTTCTGGCTCAAGTCCACTCTCGGAAAGCGAATAAAGAGGCGAGAGAAAGAATAAATAGATTTTTTTCGCCAATCTACGTGAACAGTCAAATGACTGTTGATTTCAAAATGTCTCTCTTTATGTTTAACATTCCTCTAATCAGGATTATTATGTACTAAACTTTTTCCGTATTTCTCAGTTAATTTCTCTTTCCCCTACCTCTCCCTCCCACCATCTCTCTCTCTCTCTCTCTCTCTCTCTCTCTCTCTCTCTCTCTCTCTCTCTCTCTCTCTCTCTCTCTCTCTCTCTCTCTCTCTCTCTCTCACACACACACACACACGATTCTTCACGTATCTACAGAGATTTCATCCGTTTATGAGCACGGTCTGTTACATGCGCACTTGCGTAACTATTTACACAATTATTTTCGTTTACACAATCGGTTGTTTCATTGTGCGTGTGTGTGTGTGTGTGTGTCTACGTATAGTTTACTAAACAAATCAGTAGAGCAAGTAAATAATAATTGTGCTCTATACCGCCATGTCAAACAGCGTGACACTGCTTGTGATTGAATTTATTAGAATATTCTACGGTTTATGCCGTTTGTCTGCCGATATTATAATTGCATCCGACATCGTATTGCATATTATGTACTAGGGCGCGGGTGCGCGCGTGTTCACTAATAAATAAATACATATGTTGATGCTAATTTTCATAAAACATGTACGCGGCAATTGATACGGTGCGCCCTTTCAATTATAATTTGCGCAATTTGTTGTGTTGTTGGTTACGAAGTAGACATCAAACGTGTGCACATATAGTTTTCAAACGATTACCAGCGCAGTCAAAACAAAACCCACCAATCTATGAACATAGCCCCCCCCCACACACACACACTAATGCACAAAGTTTACACAGCGTTTATTAGTCGAAAGTAAGTAAATTATTAATCGGTCGGCTGTATTAAAATTGCATCGCGAATTATCTAATAACGTTATATCCATGCATTATTGACATTTGATCGGAATAGGGAAACGGTTGCAATCGGCTTTTGAAAGAGTCAGCTTTCCGATTCGGACGTGCGTTGGAGTTAAAACAATAAACGGTTTCAAAACTTTAGTTGCAAGAATTACGAAAAAATTGTAGGATTTGTTTTCTAAATATTCTAGAGTTAAATTTCCAACTCTAGCTGTGATGTGATGTACCTTATGATGTGACTTGTCTTATGTTGGTGAGATAGATGTGAAAAAAAATTAGAAACGTTTAATCACATGTATGGAAAGATAAAAAGAAAGATACTCTTTTGAAATTTTATAAAGTGATGGCAGTGCCATGCATACACTGAACCCAAAGACCCAAAGCCGGATACACAGGTAAGAGAAATGAGATTTTCACGATCATCAGGGGACTAGGAGTATCACGGAGGGACCGGCTAAGAAATGATTATATAAGGAACATCCTTTGAATATACAACCTAAACGAAAGGATAAAGCAATACGGACGGGATTGGACAGACCATGTTGAAAGGATGCATAAGAACAGGGTACCAAAACAAATTTTGTTAATTTCGACACTCTAGAGTTAATAGTAACAGAAGGGGTAAATTTACCGGCTGTTTTCATTACAACGTCTTTTGCCTCATCGCGGAGGGCAAAGAATGTACGCAGATAGTACATTATTCACAGTGCTGCCATCTATTAAACATCACATAGACACGAGCGCGTGCACTCGTGTATGTTTGGTTTAGTTCCTTTACTTGAAGTAATAACTTAATATTTTACAACTGTACAAACAAATCATGATACTTTATGTATACTATGAAACATCTTAAATGTACATTTTTTCTCCTCCTTCTTCTTCTACAGCTCTATAGCCGACAACGGCCTCTACCCTCTCCGGAGTCAAACAACAACTTCCTCGGTCTGCGTCTCAGACTCTTTAACTCAGAAATAACGTCCATCTTGTTATTCGAATTAGCAGTCTCTATAATTCCACCTTTGTTATGTTTACTTGCTGATCTACTATTTCTCATGTTCCGGACGAGGCCTTTCAGTGTTTCGACCATTTTAAAGTCCTAAACCACGACAACACTGAAAGGTCTCGTCCGGAACATGAGACGTAGGCCTAGAAGTTCAGGAAGTAAACACGACAAAGTCAGAAATAACGTATTAGCCATGGCCATCTCTAGCGGATGGACGACCAAATGCGGCAAAAAAATTACCTGTAAGAGAACGACCAAAATAAGGTGTAGGAAAGAAAGGGAGTTCGAGAAACACTGAAAAAATAGATGTGCAAGTAGTATTGGCCGGCCGAGTACTACAAGATATGATACAGCATGACGGGCCAATTAGGCAAGCGAGATGCGAACTTGGACAGGGAAATCCTCAATTATAAAGTAAGGAAAGGTAGTCGATTGTAGTAACGTATATTAATTAATTACATGTTACGAAACATAACCTTGTGTGTGTGTGAAACGATACCTCGTTTGGACTTGCTTAAAATAATGACAGAAGCATAACTAATTTTAATCTTGTATGTTAACTGAAGAATTCTGCCAAATGATAGTAAAATATTCAAGCTATCAGACTAAAATATACGGCAATACATTAAAGCTACTTACAACAAACTTATAATAAAAACGTTAGTACTTGCAAAAATTTTAAACAAAATAAATACCTATTTATGACATGAAAAGTTTTATAAACCGTTCTTTTTATGAACAAAAACTCCTCCAATCGTGTCATAGGCCCACTCAAGAATGTTGTTTCACAGCCTTCTACATCGCAGGTACAATCAACAATAACATATAATAACTGTAATATTCCGTCAAACGGGAAACGATCATATAGAACAATAGGCACTTACAAAGTGTTACTACTTGTAATTAATATTATCGCTACAGACGAATTATGTGCAAGAGAGAAAATATATAAACAATAAATTTTACCGTACCGGGATTGTATAACGTACTTTACCGTTAGAAACGCTTCAAAAATTAATTTAAAGTATAATTATTATTATAAAACCGGCGGTTTTAAATTAGAATTTAATTCACGGGAGGGCATTCATTAAATAAATATATAATAAAAATATTTTATAGGATAATTATACGGGCTTAATATTACTTTATATACTGAAAACGACTGGACGGTGTCAAAGTTCAAACACATATAGCGCGTTACGTGTTTTGTTGGGAGCGAGTCATGGGTTTGACCCCGTTCAAGTAAGCCTTGTCTTGCCTACTTACTACACTTCACCTTTTCGCTCACTACAAGATGTAATTAATAACGTTTTTCGATAACAAACAGTGATGGAAGAAGTCGAGCAGGACTGATCAGAAATAACGAAATTAATTTATAACTTTTGATACGTTGAAAAATTTCCTGGCCGCACACGACGAAGCGATTAAAAAGTCAGATCTACGTTTCCGAAATGACGTAAGAAGGCAAATGTCCGAACGTGTTAAAATAAGGTAATCATTGAACCTGTTGAAGCTATGGTTGTGGATATGCTGCTTTTTATATAGTTATTATTTGTTACTATCTGTTTGAAAATTGCAAAAAAAAAAGAAACTACTATTTGTAATGTCAACTATAACATACAAATATTTTAAAAGACGTAAGCAGAACAGATACGCGAGTCAAGAAGCAAAATATTAATAAATCTTGACTTGTTAATGAATAAATAAAATAAAATCTTGACTTGTTACATTAATAAATAAAATATTGTTATTTGTTCATAATGTACAAATAATTTAAAGGACATAAGCAGGACAGCTACGTGAGTCAAGAATCAAATATTAATAAATGTTGGATAAGTAATTCGGTAACAACATACACAGAGTTCATTCCTTTCTTCTTCAGCTTTGCCTATGTTCGCGTGGGTTCTGTTACCCGGTTACCCATTTCAGTTTACTGTGTTATTTTTCCTTGCTTTCCCAGACGTATTCTTAAGGATTTCAGAAGTCCAGTCTTTCCACTATATTTTTGGTGTGGAAATATATTTCCCAGCATCACGATTATAAATAAGAAAGTAAGCATGATGGGCCTACGAATGTTTATTTCTGTTAGTATTCATAGAAAACGAGTCAGGGAACGAATTACACATTAAATGACAGAAAAAATTACTGCTTTCTGAATAAATATTCGTAAGAAAATATAAAATTAAAGATAAGTTGAAAAATGCTTTTTTTTTGTTCAAATTATTTGACTGGGGTATCTTTGTAACAAAATTATAGTAAACAAATAAGTTGGTCAAAGTAATCAAAATATCGTTCTGCGATTATAAATAAAAATAATTTTACATTAAAAAATGTTTTCTATAGATCTACAACAAAACGAGCAATAACAATTAATACTGAATGTATGTAAACGAGAATACTGAATTGTTGTATGTATATCTGTTAGTAACGTTAATGGAACGGAAGATTCAGATGTATTTTTCCACATAATCCTACACGGAGATTCTGTATATCACGAAGATCGGTTCTGTGACCAATAAAAGTTACAGACAATAACTTCGATGCAGGCATTTTTCTGAAAAATCTTGGAAAAATCGAGAAAGACCCCATACATACACGTGGAGACAGAATTTGAAGACAAATAACAGAAAAGTACTTTCCAATATGACATCTTAAAAAATTGTTACAAAAGATTTAAATAAATACATAAAAAGAAAATCAAAAAAGATTTAAAGCTCTAAAAAGAAAATCGAAGATTATTTTGAGGCCAGGATAAAAAGAGCAGATTTTTACTAACTACAGGCTTCAGCTAAAATTAAGCTATTATTTTTATTACCAGAACAATCTGGTTTGCACCATTAACTATGTTAAACATTTTTACAAAAATTACTAACCGTTTATTTTACAAACTTCATAGCCTATAATTATCAAGTTATTGACTTCTAAATTTTTAAGGAATTTGAAAACATAAAATTCCTTTTTTTTTACTTGAAGATTTGTTGAGCCCATGTAAAACAATTTGAGAAGCAAAATTTTAGGATAAAGGAACCCGTATATATATCGCACTGCTAGGTTTAGTTAGAGTGAAACACGCCTTTTTCACCTGTACATAAAAGCAAACATATGTGTTCTCCCCCCTTGCACAAACAATATAGCCTACTTCTCTCTGAAAGCTGCGAACACCGACCATGCCTTTCTTGTTCTTCTTCTCCTTACCTATGGGCGTTAAAACTGACTTTCAACGCTACGCAGAAGTGACAATGATCAATTACTGTCTATTTACAGGTACCTTAGATTTATGGATACCTTTCGTTCACCTGACCATTGTTAACAGCGGGGTCGCTCATTGTCTCTATTTACAGAACGGTGCACCTATGCAAGCGGGGACCTTGAACCGATACTTGCCTCTTTTTTCTGTGCGCTAGTTTACCGAATTCACGCATTTCTGGAAAAAAGTATTAAACCATGGCTCCGCCACCTCGATGCCTGACGTACAAGAAAGCCTCGGCCAACATAATGGACACACATATATAAAAGCTGTAGTGTGTATAGACTACAAAAAAAACACAGGTGCACTTAATACTCGTACCTGTGGTGAAATGAGCAGTAATTAATATATCTGTTATAATATATAGTTAAAATAGACCAAAATTCGTTTTTCCCTTTAAGAAAATCTTGGCGACTGACATGTCGGCGAAGACTGTTTTAAAATACTTGTGTATATTTAAAAATTAGATTCTTGTTTTCGACAATATTATATTTATGCGCATTGTCTTAGGCTTATATGTATTTATGAACGTTTTCTTTGTTTATCCTTGGATGGATGTAGATTGTGAGAATGTCGTTTGAACGTTTGCCAATATAATTTGAAATATCAACCGGAATTACGAACATAAAATTATGTTAACTCGTATGCCTAAAGATGTCAGCGTAGTCTCTAATGAAATACATTTACTTCACACCTGCGAAAATAGAATGCAATATTATTAATTGGTTGACCCCATCTGCACAGATACAAATATTTATATATTAGCAGTGTCTGAATAAATTGCGCTAAAGGTTCTGCTCCAAATATTTTTATACACATTCTAGAAATATAAATTAAGTAACTGCACCATCAGACCTCTAAACATACCGTCTTAATAAGCCTGCAAATCGGAAAAGTTTCGGGACTTATTTTTTAAGATTGTTACAAATCTGTATGCCTGCCGTTGTTTGAGGTTTCGCTGCTGTTGTGCATACCTGTTTTTTTAGCTTTTTAAAAAGTTAATGTTAATTTCCAATTTATCTATTTCCATAACAGTTCATAAATTTTTTGATTTGTCTATCTTGCACAAAGACAACAAGAGAATGATTATAATCAGGAATAGGTTTTGATACATTTACGGCGTACAAAAGTGAACATCTTTTCACTTGAAGATCGTACAGAAGTGAGGATAATCACCTGACAGTACTCGGAAGCATCGTGTTTAGTTTGAGTACGCGTTCATATCTCTTCATGAGCTCATCAGCGCAATACAATTCGATTATGGACTCAAGAAATGTAAATTGACGATGGCAGAAAACTCACTGAATACAACAAAATTATGTGAAACAAAGAGAAACGAGAGAGGAAAATCTTCATGACACATGTGGTAATTTAGTTAACATTTAACATTAAAGACCACAAAAATTAAAAACTATAAACACTAAACTATAAAGTATAATATTTGACAACTTAAGGCTAAAAAATCGCCTTTTGATTGAATTATATGACTATTAAAACGACTCTCCATATATTATGTTCTTCAAAATGAGCAACAACAGTAAATAGTATTTATTACTGGGAATTTACCTTTTATTATGAATAGATTTTGATAGGTGTCTATTGAAAATTTACTATACATATGCTCTAGTTTCACAGGAATATTTAACAGAGAGCGTATTTCATCAGTGGAAACAGAGCAGCATTATTCATTAAGCCTGTCATTTAGGACATTATTTATTTGGCGCCTACCTGGAACCTGACTGTCGCGCTCGAGAGAACTCTGCATGGAACGCATTCTTAGAATCTGTGTTCAGCCTCTTGCTTGCTTCAAAATCGTTGAAATGTTTTTTTTTAACTTTACTGTTAATCATAAATAGGAAGGATAACACAATAGGACATGTTGTAGAAGGAACTATTAAGACTGTGGAAGAAATTTGAAGAAGGTGGTAAAATTTTAACGACGGCAATAACCAGAGGAAATTATAAGGAAACTAAAGCGCAGAGCTGAGAGACAGGAGCAACTGTACACAAGAGTGGTGAAAGGCATCTGCCAATAGGCAGGACAAAATATGCCTATACAATATGAATGTGAACATACACTTATTAGGGTAAACATGTGCCATTTTTTTAAACATTAAGTAAAATTTTTAATATTTTGTATTTGCTTTTTCCAGTTACAAAATTAAGTTCATTATCATGGTAGGAAATATCGGGATGTCAAAAATTCACGCAACCTAGAATTAACAAAAAAATGTTTTACGACAGTAGGGTTATTTGGGAAAATTACAGATATAATACTGGTAAAAATGAGCATAAGGACTGCATTAATCATATGGTCAGAGTAATTGTTTTTAAAGTGTGAGCCTGTGCACGTTAAACCAATGTTTCTCTGCAGGACGTGTGTATAATTTATTTTGTTATTGATTTAAATTTATTTATTTATATTGTGTTGTATTTTTCGACCAAATCATCACTAGGCCAAACATCACTGCATAAGCTATTAAAATAACTATAATAAAATTAAGCATTAAGGCTATTAGCAAAGCTAATAATAATATAAGCTAAAGTGCACTTGTATTAATTGAACGATCGAAACTAATTTTCAGTTTAAACTAGGCTGTTTGGCATCTGTCTGTTGTCTATCTGTTTTTGGTATGTTTCACGACTTTTGAACGAACCAACCGGTTTTCGTAAAAGGTTGTATGCGTTGATATACTTTTACCCTACAGAACCCTACTGTTTTTGAGACTGATCCTTCAAAATATAGGGGGCTGGGAGGTAAAAATGTGTGGGAGCAAAATTTTGAAATAAATCGCACAAGTCCATGTGGGTCATGAAATTAAAGAGAATTTTAACAACGATCTGAAGTTAGTGTTCGTTTTTAAAAAATTCACAATTTTTTAATTTGAACATTATTTAACACGGCCCACAAAGTGGGTAAAAATTTTGATAACATCCAAAAATTCGTGTAAGACGTCACATTATTGAGAATTTTAACTAAAAGCTGAGTATGGTGTGTTAAGTTTTGAAATTGTAAAAATTTTAAGGTGCCAAATCCAAAAATGTAGGTTCGAAATTTAAGAAAATTGAAAAAATCCACCCGGGTGTCAGACTAAAGGGAATTTTAGTCCATTGGAACATAAATCCGAACGTTTGGAATGTTTAGCTTTTACTGTATGACTGTCTGCTGTACAATTGTTACTTTGCTAAACAAAAAATAGTAGGGTAATCGGGATTTTCGTAATTTTTCTGATAATTGAAAAATTATATCAAAATTTATCCAATTAATAAATGTAGACCTACTTCACTTAAAACAGCGAGTTCTGCAGCTAAGGGAGCATACTAGTATAAATTATAATACATTTTTAAAATTTAACTTCTAAACATACAAATTAAATTTTTAAAAAGGTTTTATATATATATATATAATCAAACTATTTTTAAAAACATTAAAATGAGTTTAGTTTATAAACAACTAGTTTCCTTAACTAGGTAGGTACTAAAAAAGAAGAAATATAAATCAATGTTGTTAAGGAATATTAAAAATAAACAAATTTTAAGGACTTAGTGAACCTACAGTAATGGATAAAACTGACGTACCGTACGTTGAGACTTCATAATAATTAAAAAGGAAATATGAATATGTAAGTATTTAAGAAATCACTTATGCAGATATTCAGGAGGCATGTGAAATTCTCATTTTCTGAACGCGAACACTATTCCATATTTTTCGTTTAATTTTTCTTGTAACAGGCTGAACATTAAAATATTAATCAGCGTTAAGTCTCAAGCTGTTGAACTGCAAATTGGCATAACGTTGCAAGATTGATTTTTAGGTTTTTATTTCTTCTTCGCAATTCCATGCTACACCGCATTTTAGTTCGAAATAAAACGTATTCGGAAAGCATGTCAGGATATAAGCATTCGGAAAATCACCTTCAAACATTTATGATACTTAAAAATATTGTTCGTGCAAAACATAAAGGGGGCTATACAATAATATAATTTTATTTTTCGAACAGACAAATTATTGTAAATATATTACCTAACTTGCTTGTAAACATTTTAAGAATTTAATTACACGTCCCTTTATTTTTACTGCGTACGAACAATCAAACTTCTCAGCAAAATATTTAATTTAATGCTAAATTTAGTACATACACGGACTCGGTATAAACTAAATTACTACAAGTACGAAATTGTAAACCATTATTAGAAACCTATCGTAATGCTATACGCAACGAATGTGTACAGACGAACAGGGATCAGTTCTGTGACGAATAAAAGTTGCAGTCACCAAGTCGATGAAGGTTTTAAAAAATTCAGAGGCAGAAACTTCGAATGACTGAATGAGATAATCGTGGATGCTGAGACAAATTACCAATAAATTACAAGAAATACATTTTATATAATACATCGAGGAAAACATTACAAAAACCTGTCGCAAAAGAATTTTAAAACCTGTTAGCAAAAATCGTTAGCCGATAAAAAGCTGTAAAAATAAAACCAAAGTGCCTAATATTAGGACGCGTGTATAGAATCAGTGGACGTAGCCAATACGTTATATATTTTTACAGACAAAAAATAAAAACAAACAAAGCACTAAATATGCAAAACACAGAACACACTATAAACATATTCTGCACGCATAAGCCAGGGGACATTCTGAATATCATATTAGGCACATTACGTTAGGTTAGGTAAAGTCATACTGATTATCGTTTCGTTCAATCGATACGGTCCAGAATGGATCTTTTTTCATAGCGGATTTATAAATCCAGTTACTGTTTAAGACAACAGGTGTTGTTTAAAAGATGTGAGAAACACCAGAAAATATTTCTTTTTTCCAGTAATTATGTTTTCATTGTCGTTGTTTTTACCGGATACTATTATTACATAACTAACATGGCAAAACTACATAATTTTTATATTATCGATTTAAAATCTATACTTTTAATTTTCTGACTAAATTCCACTGCACTGAATAAATTTAGAAAAAATTAGTAGTTGGTGATATTTTGGAATTCCCAATGGGTCTGAATCCTGGATTTTGAAACAGGCAGATCAATAAAGAATTTAAGCTTTCGAATATGTCTTCAAATTCGTAGGGTTAGTCAAGGCGTCTGACGTACAATGAATGTTTCCATATTACAAGAACTGCAGAGAAAACACAGTTTATTAAACATTACTTATAAGCTTTATACCACACTAATAATCGGTAGAACAGACAAAATCAAATATTTTCAGTAAAAGGTAAAATACCGATACTCGTTTATCTGGTCAAAACATACCTCCTCATACCTCAAGTAATCAGCTTCTTAAGTAAAATCAACTTCTTCTTCTTCTTCTTCTCCACGTCAAGTAAGGCTTACAGCCTGTTCGCCTTCACTGAAGCCATCTCTTCCTTGGTCTACCTATATCTCGTCTTCCTTAAGGTCTGTATCTTATTACTTGTTTAGGTAGTCTCATATCTTCCATTCTCTCGATATGCTGCCTCCATTGTGTTTGTCCTTCCCTTATTCTGCTGGCCATAGAATATACATTTAACTCGGTTCTTATATCTTCATTTCGTATTTGATCTCTAAGGGTGCAACCTTCAGTTTTTCTCAAGAACTTCATGTAACTTGTTTGTATTGTTCGCTCATCATTTCTCGTCATCGTCCAAGTTTCAATGTTTTAACTTATGGAAGTGAAGTAAAATCAGGAACAATATTAATATACTCTGTACAAACAAGTAAAGAGACAACGAAGTCACGTCAGCAAATTAAGGAATCAAAAAAATAAAATAACAAGAGGATAAGAAGATGGGGGATAGGAACGAGAATATTAGGAAGACTTGCGGAATGGACAACATAGGAGACTGGACGGGAAAAATGATAGAGTGGAACCAAAATATCGACAAAATGACTGAGGACAGAGTAGTGTGTGCCGAGATAATAACCAAATGGGAAGAATAAATGTTTGACGACCGAGACAGAGATGAAAAGATTCTTCACAACTGGTAAATAACACAGGCTATTAGGCTAACTGGAAGAAAGGCAAAGGTCAAAAAATTGCGGGTAGATCTCCAACGAGATGGGCGGTTGCACTTACTATAGCAGCTAGTCACTCACCACGCGAAAGAAAACAGTTAATCCAGGACATACCTCTGGAGAAAATAAATGGATATTAAAGATATTTAAAGTCAGTAGTACCGCCACACCCTTATAAGGGTCAGGGGATTGGGAAAGAGAAACCTATGGGACCTATGTTCGATTTGAAGAAACTATACGGCAATCGAAGAAAAAGAAGAGGAAGATGGAGATGTAGAATAAGAAAAGAAGAAGCAGCAGAAGAAGAAAGGAATTTCGAAAAATAGGAAAGTAATTACATTAGAAACGTTTTTAATAATACGGAAAATTATATATGAAGATGACAGTAAAATAAAATCTATCAATGAATAAAAACTGTAGAATGAGTTTTATTCTCATTAAAAAGAATAAAATTGAAAATTAATTAATTAAAAATTGAGGTTAAAATAAAATTATAAAAAATAGGAACATTCTACTTGCAGAAGTAATTATAATTTGATAGTAAATATACTATAACTACAAAAATCCTGCAAGAAACTTGAAGAGTTACTTACACAGAAATAATTATAATAAGAATTATTTACTATTCAATAATAATACGAAGAAAACACGTGGTTATGATTCACAGTAGACCTCGGCCCATTTTCTTAATGAATGACACACGTGTTTCCGTGTACACAGTCACTTTCTGTGTAAACCTGGACACGTGTGATAAATCAATTAACAAAGTACGCCTATTCTCGAACCTAGCCAAGAGATTTTTCAGTTTACATATTCCAACCCTTTTGAGTTGTTGGAGCATTATGTAAGTTTCCGGCTGCATCGAGTAACAAATGAAACTATAAGAGAGCGAGCGAATGTCAAGAAAAATACTAATGAAAGAAAATTGAGATTTTCAAAATCGAAGTTCAACGCTCGTACTCGTTTCGATTTTTCAGGGAGCTAATTCCTGCCTCTTCGGAGAGGATAATAACAGATAAGCCTGGTCCTTGGTAAATGGCGGTGAGCTTCTGTTTAGGATATTTGAAAGGAAAATCTTTAAGAAAACATATGGGCTAGTTCGAAACGCAGATGATTCTTGGAGAAAAATGGCGAACCAAAAGTTTAGTTAGGTTACAGAGAATGAAGACATCACAGGGTTCATTAAAGGATAAGTGACTCATCTGATTGGGTTACATCGACAGAATGTAAAGATTGTGCATGGTATAGATCATTGAGTTGAAACCATTTGAATAAAGAATGCAAGGAAGACCAAGGGAAAGGTGGATCAATGACGTGGGAATGTCTTGAGAGTGACGGGGTGACGAATTGGAAGAGATTGGCATGGAAGAGAGCAAAATGGAAGAAAAATTGTAATCGAACCCAAAACCCATCTCGAATTACAACGTCAGAATGGAATGGAACAGGAAATAAGAGAAGAGAGATAATAAAAAATCTCGTCAAACGCGAAGAAGAGGGAACAAAGACGCTGGCAAGACTTCATCTTCGAAGACAGTCCAAGAATATTATTAGTACAACACACTATAAGTATAATGTAAAGAAAAAAAAACAAATGCAAATCCTAACCTCAAGAACAAAGAAATATAAAAACGACAATTGTGATATTGGCAGCTGACAACATTGAAACAAGGACAGAACACGTCGTCTAGTCTATGAGATTTATCCGAAGAACAATAATTATGTACACGGGTAAAAACATAATTATTACTTTTATGAATTTGCTAACTGCTAAAATTTTTATTGTTTAGACAAAGCTTTTCGTCATCACTGACATCATCAGGTCTAAATGGTTGTTTTAGACCTGATGATGTCAGTGATGACGAAAAGCTTTGTCTAAACAATAAAAATTGTAGCAGTTAGCAATTTCATAAAAGTAATAGTAAGGATGGCTGCTAATTTAAACAATACGAAGAAAAAAACATAATTACTGGAATCGAAACAGACATTGTTATTTGTGTAGTGAGGGTCTGTAATGAATTATAAAAAAATTACCCAGCATAAGTAGGCATATATCTTCAGCAATATTTATTATGTATTATGTAATACACGTTTTCTTTTCTTGTAAAACATCAAGGAATAACAAATATAAGAACAATAAGGATAAAGTCGCATAGGAGTAATAGCTTGTTAACGTTAGTTGATAACGTTCCTACATGTCTTCAATTTTTCGAAAACAATATTTTCATATTGAAATAAACTTACCGATTATGAGACTCAGCTTATCTTGCCTTAGTATAAACGTTTTATATATAAATATAAATCTGAAATAATAAAAATATCTATTGCTTTCAAGACTATGGCGTTGCCTTTGATTCAGTTCCTACTGTATTTGTATTTTATTAGAATTCACAGCACCCATGATTTGGGAAATTATATTTGATCAATTTAATTTTGCAAATCAATATCTCCAAAAGACGACAACTGTTGTGTTAACGAAGTACGTATAAAGCCGAAAAACGTCGAGAAAAAAATATTCTTTGCACACAGTAGACTTACATATTAATTTATACAGAATTTTTATGAATTAATAAAAATATATAAAACATTATACAGAACATAGAACGTTATTTAAACTTTAAAAATGACTGTTGAAAGAATTTTAAATGCGGCTAAAGAGAAATTTTTTTCCATACTCATGATTAAAATGTTTTATTGTTTTAAGCCTGGCGTGTTCCAACGTAAAAAATTAATAAACAAAAAAAATCTATAACAGACTTCACTTGCACTTAACAGAAATTAGAGACTAAACAAATTTCGCTCTGGATTAAAGAAATACGCTTCCATTGCATAAACGTAAAACGCAACTACGAGATCGCTTTTCAACATTAAAGATTTATTAACCATAAACGCCGGGTAACAAATTAAATCTAATCGAAGCAAAAGAAGAAGAAGAAGAAGAAGAAGAAGAAGTAATAGTAGTTATAATTCCGCTGCCTTCGCGATCGTCGACGTCCAGTCGGGTCCAGTCAATGTTTTCTGACATTTTCAAGTACCACACACTATAGCCACAATAACGCTCGGCGTCACGATATCGCATGCTTATTCCGACTACTTTACGGCATTCTTGCATGATGCCAACTATATAATAGTCATAGTAATAATAGTAATAAAACTACCACCACTACAACAACAAACACAATAGTTATAACTTAGTTTTTTATAACGAGAAACTGACTGGACCGAGTCGCGCTAATACACTATTTTATTATTAAGAAATAAGAAATGGAAACGTATATATTTTAAACAGGTTTCTTTCTCTTTCACTTCGTTAACGTCACCGTTCTGACTTCTTTATTTCAATATATAGTTTGATCTGTTAAATTTGTAATATATTTTTAAAAATACAATTCCACTGATGCGAAGTAATGCTTTGAAATTTAAGATATTCTCAAATGAGATATTCTATGATCATTTTTTTAAATGGTCGTCTTTATTTTTCACGTATCTACAGCATACCAGATTCTTGTCGGCTATATTTCTGCTTTGCGGTCTTTGTTGGTCTGTTAATTGCCGAACCCCTACCCTAGTCGACTGATATGAGACGAGGCCTGCCGATGTCTGCACTTCTGATGATTATAAAAGACTTGATAATGGAAGAAGAAAGCACTGAAACACCTCATCCAGTGCGAAACGAATAGTGTTTAGGTAATTAACCGTAACAACGATGAAAGAAACGTTCCATAATTGGCATGACATTTCACAATGAACTTGTTCCTGGAGCACCAAAGGTTTTACGTGACATATATGAAAAAAATGTTTACAAACTGATTTTCTAGTTTATGAGCAGTTTGTATCCATTGAAGATGCACGATATGTTCTTGTGAAAAGTACGTCTGACGCTATCATTGTAATACTTATAAAAATAATATAAAAACAATTACTTTTTATAAGAATCTATAGTGTTATATCTGTATGTTTCAGAGTTTTTGACAATTATCATAAATTATAATTTTAAATATAGACTTCCATGACGCAGATAGCCTGTTTTAGGAAAAACTGAGTTAATTTGTCAAAAAAATGCGTGTAAATAAATAAGATTTCCTTACTTACTAATAATATACTTAATAATAGTATTTAATAAACGCGTAACACGAATCACAAGCCGTTGCTTATAATTTCGTCAAAGACGCTCAGCGGCTTTACTGCTTCACTGTTGGTCAATTTTGCGTAGTCTTGTGAGCGACTCTCGAGTTGCCGTTATTGAATTAGTGTGTATGTGTGTGGGAGTACACGCTAACTTGATAAAAACATTACACACACACCTTCGCAAATATGAAAATGTATCAACTATTATCACCCAAGGAACAAGAATGGGAAATTAACCAATCGGTAAGCTACTAAGCTTCAGACGGTGTAAGCTTTGGCTCATGAAATATGCTGGGCTTGTATTTGACATTATTTTGTTATATATCATACATACACACGTAGGATATACATGAGCGTGTATAAAAAATTTCAAGAAAGCAAATACTGTATATAAACGTCATAAAAAAATTATTATGTCTGCAAGAAGTTAGGCTCATTTGTTTCATATATGTATATGTAAATACACATTCAAACATTTATGTATAATACGTAAAGAATACTTACTTTTATTTATTTACTCTCACTTTTTAACGGACGTGTTTATCTTGTATCATGATGGGGACGAAGAATAACCGGTTTTTTTTTCGGCTTCTCACAAGTTATCATCACCTTAGGTAGGTTAGTTAGGTTAGTATTTTTAACGATTTTCATTTACCAAACAGAGCCGAAACGAGATGCGAATTGAAAAACCAAACGGAACCGGTTTTCGTCTTCTGACAATTTTCTGTATTTTTCGCATATATTTTTAAGGAACGTACCAAATTTAATTACTGAATGTGTACTTAATTTATTGTAAATATGTAAAGCGCGCGGGCGTGTGTATTAGTACATTTCGACAGGATTACATCTTCGGCACAAGGTCTGCATCCTGTATTTCTCCTGCTGTTAATTAACTTTTAATTTTTTGAAAATCATCGACACTATGGAAAACCAGCACAGAAAAGACTAATTTATTCCTAACCTCACTTAACCTAACGAAGATTAGAAAACTTCGTAATTCTAATCTAAAATATAAACGTGTACATATAATTAAGTAAATAAATCAATGTTTGTGCGTGTCCCAAATTAAATAGGTATAGGCCTATAGGGTCTACCCAACAAAGAATAGGTGAAATCATTTACGGACATAAGAAAATTAATTGAATTGGGCAGTACATTTAGATAACAATAGACGGAGATCTATATCTTATACTGGAGATGAAGTGACATAAATGATCTAAGGCGACAGCTCTTTACAAAAGGGATTGTAAGTAGGTACAATAGTGCATTGAACTTACCAAAAACTGCTGACATGAGACATTTCTGATTACACGAATCGCGTTTTAATTATATTTAAACAAAATCTGTGGTTTAACAGACTAATGGGTTATAGCGCTCATTCTAACCTAGAAGCCCCGAGTTCGATCTCTGGCGGGCCATAATCACGGCGCTTTTCGCCAGCGCTGGATTTGATTACGCCCCTAATCCTGTGAAAAATCAAGCCAAGGACAAACAAAGGGTATGCCGTCTGGTTGAAGCTGGCTGGCAGTTGAGTTATATCATTAGAGATAAATCATTCCTACACCTCACAGATAACAAAATAGAGCGTTATCGTTATTATTTTACTGCGAGTTCTGGATCAATAATTGAGCAAAATGCAACCTGTTAAGATGAAGTATCCGATAAGAGTTAGAGTTTCAACGAAAGACTAACAGAGAAAGACAAAAGAGACTTTGAGGTGCAGTCTGCTGTTGACTTACGGTGAGAAGACTATTGAGTTGGTGGGGAGGCTTAAGCCTAATGGAAGAGATGCGATCAATAAAATGGATATTATACAGTAGCGTGGTGTCCATGTAACCACTGTTGCCGGCGCATTGCTTTCGGCACTTGCACCGTCTTGTATTGCCGGCTCAGACATCGGCAAGGTTTTACTGAGTGTGGTCATTGACCTCGTAGTAGTTGTCACTGTACAGACTAGAGGAGAGGGGACACATTTGTCCACCTAATATGTTGCCGCTGTATAAACCGGCAAAACGCTCAGTTAGCAGCTACGTTCGTTTTCGGAACCGACGTGCAGCAGTTACTACTAGTACGTACCCATTTGTGTTTTGTTCGTTTAGTTGTGTATTTCTCTGTTTGTCTTTATTATTCTAAATTCGATTATCTGTGTCCTGATTTATTCTGTGTAAGTATAATGGAGTCAGATCCCATTGAACCGGGACCCTCTTCTTCTACTAGTGAATAATAGAAAATACTCTAAAAAATATTTTGGCTCTAAAAAGAATAATATTTTAACTTAATATTAGGAAAAAGTAGGAATTAATTTTTTTTTGCTAAGTTTCAGGCCTATTACAACCGGCAACAGCTGTTATGTACCCACGCCACGCCACTGATATCATAATCGAAATATGATAAAAAATAAAGAGGGAAACTTATTCAAATCTGTGATCAAAGTAGTTGCAAGAATTCTAGAAAGAAAAGGAAACACAAGGAAAAGACTAGCAAAGAACGGTAAAGAACACTCTTCAACGAGTAAAATTCTCTCGTTTAACGTTACGCCACTTTACTGAAAAATGGATTTATTATTATAATAATTATTACTATCTTTCTATTGTAATAATGATTATTCATTAATAATGGTTTAAATATTGAATTTCTCAGAGTCAATCATGGATGAGCTCTTGATTCTTTCGCCGTTTTTTATAAAATAAATAAATAAATAAAGTTCCATGATCCTCTTCCATTTACGGCCAGACACCGTCATTTCATTGTTTCTTAATGCAGTACGTGTGCGCGCGCAAAAAAAAGGCGTCGGGAAGTGGAAAAGCGAAAAACACACGAGCAACCGATAGAAAACAACACGAATAGTCTTTTAGTTGGACATTGTTTCGTTAGGTTGGCACCGCGGCCCACATCCCCGTCACGGACCGTTCGGCCGAACGCATGTTTAGACACGTAACACTACCGTGGATTATAAATCATCTTCTCTGCTAAACGCTCCACATTATGTATACCACACACGCGCGCAAACGTTTGCTTTTATAACCCGGTTTTATTGTAAAATTATGAGTGATGACATCAAAAGGGAATATATACTTGTGAATGCAAGATAATTTTTTTATTTAAACATATCCTTACCCTTTGAACGTGTTTATTTTGTCGTAAGGGAACAGCCTTTTGAGATATAAAAATCTGATTTTTATAAAATATAAAAAAAAATATTTTCCACACGCAGGAAAAAAATATAGCCTAACTGCACAAACAGGCTAATCAGAAAAACGTAAACGGTAGACGATAAAATTTCCTGTGCGTCTGCAAAAAGCCATTGCGTGACGTATGTGGACATTTGAACAAAAAACGAATTTACTTCACACATTTGTAATATATGTATATAAGGCGCACGTCTTCAACAGTTTTACTGTTTCCGAAATGATGTATTAAAATTTACCAATAAAAGCGGAGAAAGAATATAATCAGTGGAAAATCAATGTTTATTTTATATAATCCGTAATTCTTGGTGTACACTTTAAGCAATGTTACAAACATTCTACAAACAACTCTTCCTATAAACATACCGTCTGACAAAGTATAGGCCTAATTGTTTGTTTGTTGTGAAGTCTGAAGACAAGATGGGCCTAACACTCTAAGGGTCTGTACTGAGACACGGTATGTATTTGAGAGTATTTCTGTTATTGAGATTGTGATGCCTGTACGGTCAACACATTCAAATCTGGATGAAGACAAAGGACATTAATACTGAAAGCAAATGTTACTTAAAAATAATACTTGAGAACGATTCTGTTCTTTCGTGTTGTGATGCTTATAAAGTTAACAGATTCAAATCTCGATAAGGGCAAAATAAGTTAATATTGAAATACGAACGTTCTAAAATATTACTAATACTAATACATACTAATAACTAGTTTTTAATTATTAATCGCTTTCCGCGGGAACGAAACCCTTTACAGAGCATGTAGACAAATAGTCGACCGGAGAATATTACGGAGTAGAGATCTGAGAATTGAGGCAAAAATCGTTGAATTAGAAATAACGAAAACAAAAATGAAGGTCACCGTTTTCCTTAATAAGTCAGGTTGGTACTTGTAAATCTTTGTAACAACTGTTCTTACAGAGCACCATAAGTAAGTGCAGTGTCCGCCGGTTTTTATTAATAATTTAGAAACTCCTAGCACATCATACGTAAGTTGCTTGGGAGTAATTATTAATGGCACATTCATTTGACGGATAAAACAGACTGACTTGAGAATGAAAGAATCATATTGGTTACTCGGTAGGAAAACCAAAAATGCCATTAGAAAACGAAATCCTAGGACATATAACTCGCATTACACAAATTAAATAACCACAATTTATATAACTAGCGTTATACAAAGCCATAAATAAGCCTGTCTGGACATAGAATTTTGGGGTTATACCAATAAATCCAGCATTGCCATAATTCAAGCAGTAGCGTATCTAGAATTTGGTCTGGGCGGGGGGTCCAGGCGACTCGGCTTCATACAAAAGAGAAAAAAAACAAGTTAAGATTAATCAATATTACTAACTTTTTTCAGTGGCTGAAAAACGTGTGCTAACATCCTGAAATCAATTCCATTAAAGTAAACGGTAATAACACAATAAAAATACGCGTTATTGGAACGTTGTTTACAAATTGATTGAATTGATTTTCCTGTTTCATATATCAAATGTATAGGCAGAAAATGCTCTGTAATAAACCTGTTTGTATATATTTTAAGAAAGAGTTACAACTATATTAGCGTACACAGCTGAAAAAATAATTTAAAAAATCCTAAAAATTAAGATATTAGCACAATTCCTCGTTAACGTTTATCGACCCTCCGGTCCGGTCTCGTTCGTCCACCCGCCCCGTACCCCCCCACCCAGTAAATACCCCCCTAAATTCAAGGCACACAATCGAAAATCCTTCGAGAAATAACTGATGCGCCACGGTTCGTTACAAATCATATGTTTCATGTGGATTTCCGTACACCAACCGTGCGAAGGTTATCCACGAACGGGACAGGAAACACCATGTAAGGTTAGAAACGTACGCTGATCCATCCTACAACCATTGTACAAGAGCATCATTCCCAGAAGAGTGAGAAATAACAACCTGTTCTCAAGGCAGCCAAACGGCTTATAGAAAGTATTGTAATATCTGATTGCTGTTGTATATAAACAAATAATAAAATAAAATAAATTAAAGTAAAACAAAGGTAAAGCGTTTTCATGACGTCTAGGCAGAAAATTGGGCACGTTCAACCCTAACAGTATCTGGTCTCATCATCTGGGGAAGTTAAAGGTGGCCTCTGCGTAGATCTAGTAATATGGCTTCCTTGTTTACCATTGATAACACTTTCCAAAAATATTTGTCGCAATACTACTGTAACCGTTCAGTACTTACAGACTATTTTTTGGTTATCCAAACCACTGTGACTTGAATATTAGAACTAAAATATATCGTCAGTATTGAACTTTTCACTTGAATAGGAAACAGTATCTTTTGTAACGCCTAAAACAATGCAGCCTGATATAAACTGACCCTATGTTCTGACAGTAGTATAAATGTCTAATTAACTTGACTAACGTAACTTACTTAACTTGATTTTAACTTAAATTTTACTCATTTATATTAACTTTTAAACAATAAGCTGTGGATGTTGAGCTCGGAGACTTGCCGACATTGCGCGACGTTACGGGTTCGCTGTCGATGACGTAAGTGCTATTGGGTAAATAATAAAAAACAAACTATTAATTCACACGTTTCTATTTAATGGTTACTATGTTAGTTAAAGTATTTAAATTGAAATGTTAAGGCGTACTGCGTCGCTGCTCCCTCTGTCTGCCGCTTAACACATTAACCTTAAAAACGATTTTTTCTGCCAACACCATTATGTCGAATTAATCAAGTCACTCGCGTTGGGCTCATTGCGACCGGTTTCGCGTTCGATACCCACAAGGGGCTAGCAATTTTCTTCTGTCTAATTAAATACATTATAAACACAATTACACTACAGTTGCATAAAAGTAAAGGTAATCATAAACACCGCTATGAATAGAAAAGGAATATATTGGAAACGCGCACTGATAGAAAAGAACCTATGAGACGAGGACACGAATAATCAGACTCTCGCAATTTGAGATGACCAGACGAATCGTAGATGGTTAACAACTGGTAGCCTATATGGTAACTAAGAATTAAGTTTTTCTTCCAATTACTTAGTTGATAATTAATATACATAATTTTTTTGAAATAGAAATTAATATATACATTATTTAATTTACTATTATTAGCTATTTCTAATAAAATATATTATTAGTTAAATTTTTAATCGATAGGCATTCTGTTATAATAAACAAGTAACACCTATTTGAGTTTTTAAATTTTTTAAGTTTCCTATTTTCATTTCGAATTCCAGTACACACTGCAGATATTACGGCCAGGATTGCTGTAAAAGGCAGAACTCTGGAACAGGTAAAACATGTTAAGTACTCGGGTTGAAATAATTTCTTCGACTACAAAATTACGATACAAGATAAAACTGGACCGTTTAATTGCTCCCACAGTACTGTTAGGCAATATTTGAGGAACAGCAAAATTTTATAAAATATTGACAGTCATTACACTGCATTCCTGTAAACATAAATGAAGGATCCAAGCTGAAAAATTAGGCGAGTAAACAAATAGACCTATTATTGAAGAGATATCATAAGTGCAACATAAGATAACACCTTCTTCTTCTTCTTCTTCTTCTTCCCCAACAAGAATTAGGTCTTAGTGACCAGTTCCGTTTAGGATATATTATCGGAACTTCATAGGATTTATTCCCATCTTTTCTTTGGTCTCCCTACGCTTCTTTTTCCAACTGGTTTGTATCTACTTGCTGATTTTGCTAGTCTTCGATCATCCATACGCTCCAGACGGCCCTTCCAATTTCTTCTATGCAACTCTATTTTCTCATTTAAGTTGTATGTTTCCAACTCTTTTCTAATCTCTTCATTACTAAATCGGTCTTGTTTAGAACAAGCTTTGATCGATTTTGAAATTTCATCTCCTCTGCTTGTATGTGGCTTTTATCTCTCTGTCTCATTATCTATGACTCACTTCCATAAAGAAGCATAAGGACAGCCGTTACATGGTAAAACTTGAGCTGAGTAACTTTCCGCGTCTTGTTTTTAGTGTTCTTCTTAAAGTTAACACCACATTTTTAAACCGAGCGAGGAAACAAATCAAACAATAAAATGGAATGAAAGCCTCAAGAGAGTATAAGAGAATCGTCCAACAATAGGGAAAATATGTAAAACTGAAGGAAGGAGAAGGCAGATAAAATTGATGAGAGAGGAAGGTATGACAGAACTGTAAACAGGAAAGATTGAGTAAAACCAGAATCGGTAAATAAGGAGGAGGATTCAAAGACCTGTCAAGAAAAAAGCAGGAATCGAAGTGGATGAAATCCTGTCTGGCCTCATGAGATCCCCGGCCATGGGCCGACGCGTCGGTCATTCATCCAATATTTTTTTCATGCGTATGGCGCTTCATTTTACAATAAAAATTAACGATTCCAAAAAGAGGCGGAACTCAACAAAAAGTTAAATAACGTTAAAAGATTAAAAGAAAAAGTATGTTTTATAAGTAATATGTATAGGCCTATGCATACACTTACATAGGCCTACGTTACAGATTTTAACATGTAGGCATATGCACAGTAATTATATTCGCATAATGCAATAATATAAGTACGCCCTACTCAGTGCTAAATACCTCGATTTCATCAATATAAATGTTGAGAATATACTAGAAAACTCTGCATTCAATTTTAAGTAAGTATACCTGTTATTGTAGAGTGAAAGTTTGTATTGTGCGGTGGGAGGTCTTGCTACCTGGGCGGGGCCTCAGCCCACACATATGCTTGTTTACTGTGAGAAGTCTACAAAAGTAATGTTCTGGAAGTTTTAAATAAAAGAAAAATCTGGAAGCTTTTTTCTACATAAACAGAGATGCACTCGACCAGTTAGTTCAGTTTTACATCTGCTTTTGTAATGTGTATTTCGTGTGTCCGTTGTATGTATACTTGCTACTAAACTGTTCTTCAATAAAGCGTGTGTTTGCTCCTGTACTTAAATTATTAATTATTTTTACCCATACCTCAACAGGTTATGGGCCCAGTGGCATTTTAAAATCGGAGTGCAGTGTGTAATTGGAGTGCAAGTATAAAATATTTGTGCAAAAATGGAACCGAATATAAAAATTGAAAAACTTCGAGACAAAGATAATTGGCATCAATGGCGCTTCGTAGTACGCACATTGATGGAAGAGGATGATGATGTGCTGGATGTTTGCGAAGGAAGATTAGCCGAGCCAGCTGCAGGTGCAGAAGATCGTGACGCGTTGTTGGAAAAGTTCAAGAAGGCGGACAAAATTGCCAGAAAATTAATTGTTACAACAGTGGAGAGAAAGCCTCTCGAACTTATAATGGGTTGTTCTACTGCTAAGGAGATGTGGGACAAATTGAATACAGCATATGATCTAAAATCTGATGAAAATCTGTCGATGATTCAAAAACAATTTTTTGAGTTTAAGTGGACAGAGAGTGAAAGTGTTACGTACAATATTTCAAAAATAGAACAGTTGGATAGAAAAATGAAAAATCTCGGGGGAAAAATTGAAAAGACTATGGTTATGACTCGTGTTTTAACATCTTTGCCACAAAAGTTTAATCATTTTCACAGTGCTTGGGATTCGGTATCTGACGATAAGAAGAATCTCGAAAATTTGACTGAGCGCTTGATGGCAGAAGAATTTAGATTACAAGAGCAAAAGGAAGTACACGAAGAGACGACAGCGTTGCTAGCTAATCTGAAAATCGGTCATAAAGAACAGAAGAATGACTCTTATAAATATGAGAAGAATAATTTGAAACAAGAGCAGTGTTATAATTGTGGAAGACAAGGTCATTTAAAAAGGGACTGCTGCAGGTGTTATACGTGCAAAAGAAAAGGTCATAAAAGTAACAATTGCTTCATGAATAAGAATAATGGACAGCGAAGATGGTCGAATAATCAAGAAAGAAGTAACTCGTCTTCTGGACAGAAGAAATCAACATCGAGGATAGCACTAATAGGTGATGACAATCACCTAACAGCTGTGGCAATCGGGATGATCTCTGGATTGTGGATTCGGGTGCGACGGATCATATGTCGAAGCATCGAGAATGGTTTTCAACGTTCGAAGAATATACAACACCAGTCAGTGTAAGAATGGGCAACGGTATGACAATGTCTGCATATGGTAAAGGTAATATTGACTTTGAAACTTATAAAAATAGTGAACGAGTAGAAGGTACTATCTATAATGTATTATATGTTCCTGATTCAATGTATAATCTGTTTTCTGTTAAATATGCGGGTAAAAGGGGTATAGATTATGAAATAACACATAATGCTACGAGATGTACTTTAAAGCATGGTAATGAAATTCTTGTAACTGGTTCCGAATATGAGCCTGGTAGTTTGCTAAAATTAGACATTCAAACTTTAATTCCAAAAGAATGTAACGTGGTAGAACAAAAGAGTAGATCGAGCATTTCCAACGGTAATGTTTTACAATTATGGCACGAAAGACTTTGCCATCAAAATGTAAAACATGTGAAGAATTTTTTGAAAAATCTAAGTATAAAATTTACGTATGATGAAAATTTCTTTTGTGAAGGTTGCGCTTATGGCAAAAATCATAGATTGCCTTTTCACAAAAAGATCGATCGTGCCACTAAAACTCGCGAAATAATTTATACTGACGTTTGTGGTCCTATGGAAGTAGAGTCTCTCGGTAGAAAGTTATATTTTGTTTCTTTTAAAGACGATTTTTCAAGTTATAGAGAAATTCATTTTATTCGAGAAAAATCTGAAGTAACAGAAAAAAATCTAAAATCATTTTGTATCGGGGTTGAGAATCAATTTGCAACAAATATTAAAGAAATTCATTTTGATGGTGGTAAAGAATACGATAATAAAGCTGTGATCTCTTTTTTAAATAGTAAAGGTATAAAATATTCGATTAATGTTCCATATACGCCCGAACAAAATTCAATTGCAGAGCGCGATAACCGAATCATTGTAGAGGCTGCTCGATCAATGTTATATTCAAATTCAAACTTACCTCTATTCTTATGGGCAGAAGCAATGAATACTGCTGTACATGTAATTAATAGAACAGGCCCAACAAAACAAAATAGTAAAACTCCTTATGAGTTATGGAATGGAAAAACAGCTACTGTTGATAGATTTAAAATATTTGGAACCATGTGTTATGTACATATATCAAAAGAAAAGCGTAAGAAACTTGATAAAAAATCGATGAGGGGCTATCTGGTCGGATATCATGAGGATTGTAAAGGTTATCGTGTATATGTTCCGGAAGTGCGAGATGTCATTATAAGTAGAGATGTACTTTTTAAACCTGAAAGAGTATTAGCTGATTCAATTATTTTGAATTCTTTGAACAATAATAATAATAAGATCTTGTTAGCAATTTATGTTGATGATGGACTTATTGCAGCTTCAAATGAAAGTTTGATTGATAAATTGTTGAATGATTTGAGTAAAAAATTTAAAATTACTAGTACTAAAGAAGTTACTAATTATCTTGGAATGGAAATTTGTAGATTGAATGATGGGTCTGTTTTCATTCATCAAAGTACTTATATTAACAAAATCTTAGAAAAGTTTAATATGTCAGAAGCTAATATTGTATCCACGCCAATTGATTGTAATCATGATGAATATTTATCAAAAACTATTGTAAGTAATGTACCTTATCGTGAAGCTGTCGGCAATTTGACGTTTTTGCAAATTGTAAGTCGTCCGGACATAAGTTTTGCTGTAAATGTTGTATCTAGAGTTTTAGACAAACCAAGTGTAGCTCATTGGTCAATTGTTAAACGAATTTTACGTTATCTAAAAGGTACGATTGATTTTGGATTACTATATTGTAAGGATGGCAACTTTAAAGCTTATAGTGATGCTGATTATGCTAGCGATACAGTTACACGTAAATCAACTTCTGGCGTAGCTTGTATGTATGCAAATGCTGCAATTATTTGGCGAAGTAAGAAGCAACAATCTGTATCATTATCAACAACCGAGTCAGAATTTGTAAGTGCAGCATTAGCAACAACTGAAATAATGTGGTTAAAGAAGTTATTTAATGAATGCGATTGTAAGACTGATAAATATGATTTATATATAGATAATATGAGTGCATTAAAACTTATAAGTAATCCTGAATTCCATCAAAGGACAAAACATATTGATGTGAAATATAATTATGTACGTGATTGTTTGAAAATGGAGAAATTGATGTACATATGTTAAAAGTGATGAACAAGTTGCTGATATATTTACGAAAGCTTTGTCAAAACCAAAATTTGTTTATTTAAGATCTAAACTTGGACTTAAGAGTAAAAATGAATTTTTTGAAAATTAATGTGATTGTGAGAATGTAGAGTTTTAGGGAGGGTGTTGAGAATATACTAGAAAACTCTGCATTCAATTTTAAGTAAGTATACCTGTTATTGTAGAGTGAAAGTTTGTATTGTGCGGTGGGAGGTCTAGCTACCTGGGCGGGGCCTCAGCCCACACACATGCTTGTTTACTGTGAGAAGTCTACAAAAGTAGTGTTCTGGAAGTTTTAAATAAAAGGAAAAATCTGGAAGCTTTTTTCTATATAAACAGAGATGCACTCGACCAGTTAGTTCAGTTTTACATCTGCTTTTGTAATGTGTATTTCGTGTGTCCGTTGTATGTATACTTGCTACTAAACTGTTCTTCAATAAAGCGTGTGTTTGCTCCTGTACTTAAATTATTAATTATTTTTACGCATACCTCAACAATAAATGCCCGATATGAAGTACATTTTGTTATCACAAATTATAATACGACAGATAATAGAGAAAAGGCGGGAGTATAACCAGGAAATGCACATCGCTTTTGTTGATCTGGAAAAAGCATTTGATAATGTAGACCGTCAAAAGTTATGGAATATTATGGATAGAAGAGAATATCCACAGCATTTAATAAATTCAGGTAAGATCCTTTACAAAAGTACATCTGTACATCTGCTATATGCGGATGACACAGTTCTTATTCAAGACAAAGAGGATGATTTATCAAGAGCTATGTCTCAATTACAAGAAGTGGCAAGAGAGTACTCACTGACAATTTCAGTAAGAAAGACCAAAACCATAGCCTGTAAAGGTAAATATCCATTGAGGACTAAGACAGTTATAAACAACAGCACTTTAGAACAAGTTAGCCGTTTCAAATATCTCGGCTGTGCAGTAAGCTATGAATCTGAATATGATATAAGAGAGAAGATAAATAAATTTAGGAATATTTGTGGTACGGTTCATAGAAATCTTAGAAATGAAACAAGACACAGCACAAGGATTAAATTTTATAAGACAACTGCAATACCCACGTTGATTTATGCAAGTGAGACGTGGGTCATGACAAAAAAGGAATGGGCCAAGATTCAGAGTGCTGAAGTGCAGTTTCTTCGAAATACTTTAAATTATACATTGCAAGGTAGAATAAGGAATGAGGATATCAGAGCAGAACTCGAAGTAAAGGACATAAATGAAATTATTTCAATTTACAGAAGACAATGTGGTGGGATCATCTGCAAAGAATGACAGAGGATCGATTGCCGAAAGCGGCACTGTAAAGCCATTGGTGGAAGAGACGTGGTGAGAGAGGATGAGATGGGTGCCGGAACAATTTTATATAACCTAATACTTGAAGAGGAGGAGGAGGAGGAGAAGAAGAAGAACAAGAAGAACAAGTAATTAGGTCCTAAATTGGTAGTACCTTGGCGTGTATAATCGTGCGTTCGAGTGCGCGCCCATAACAGACATATGTATGATACGGAGAGCGTGTGTTTACGTGCGCGTTGTGCAGAAGGAATCGGATTCGCTGTTCAGCCGCGTGCGGTAAGCAATCATAATAAGTCGCCATTAAGATAACAATCCAATCAAGCCACTGATAAAGGCACTTAGCCCCAGCGCTGCGCATTTTCTCAATTCACTCCGTTTGTTATACATTTATTTATCTCTAAACAAGTTTGTTACGGCCGGATATGAGTCGTACGCGTCCATTCTGAGACGTGCAAGTACACGAGATACTAATATTTTATTAAGACATACGAGCGCTTCTTATACGATGAGGTCGTTAGTACCAGATACACATGTTGTGGATCATTAAGAAGCTGTGACTGCTTGAAATATTTTCTTAATAACACTTGTAATCTCGGTGAAACCGTATAGTTTACTCCAGATGGTCACAAACGTCAATGTTGATAAAAAAAAAGTTAAATGTCAGTCACTTTACTTGCAAATTAACTTTGCTTTAAGCGTACATTTTATTCTAATTAATATAAGATAACAAATTATCCATTACTACATTTGCGGGTAGTGACTGGAGCAAAAGCAACTTACCTCCTGCAAGTATCTCTGATCTTGCTATACGGTACAGAGGTTTCGGTGCATAGGAAACACGGCATAAATAGAAATGAGGCTTTTTAATTTGGATGTACGGAAGGCTTATCAAAATGTTGTCGGTGCTAAACAGTGAAGAATGTCGAACGTTGACGAAGTCTCACGGACAGTCCGCAAAAATGTCGAACAGTGAAATCCTTCGGACAGCTGACAAAAAAAAGGAACTAATTTTTTATTTCAGAAAAAACTGTTGAAAATTTCACTGCCAAAAACCAAAGTAATAGCATTCCGCATCTAGTGCGGACGAATGTTGTGGAAGACGACAACTCTTCGAAGCAGGTACGGGATTTCCAACATTTGTGATGTAATACTTCGTGGCGTTTAGTAGACAGAGATGTGGAGAAGAAGTTGAGTAAACTCATAACCATCTGTGGGACGATTTAAAGAACATTAAAACGTAATGTTAGTCGAGAAACAAAAATTAAATTTTATAAAGGTTATGGCGGTACCCACTCTACTGTATGGCACACAGTGATGGGTTCTGCGAAAGCCGGATGTAAATGATTCACCGCTGCAGAAATGAGGTTTTCAAGAAGAGTCAAAGGATGCTCACGTTTAGGTATGTTTTGCAATGAGGATATGCGGAGTGAGCTTAAGGTTTCCAATTGTTTGAAAAACATTGATGAAAGTAAGAATATATGGAGAGAACATCGTATTCGCATGGAAAAGGATTCTATACCAAAGGCCGCATGTTATTATGCTCCACAGGATAGTCGTAATGTAGGAAGGACCAGAAAAACGATGGTTAACGATAATTATACTTTACATATTTGTAAATTAAAATTGTACAAAACAATGGCTGTTCCAGTGGTATTATACGGCAGTGAATCTTTTATTACAAAATAAAGAGATAAAAGCAACGTACAATCAGCAGAGTTGAGATTTTTAAAAAGGGTTAAAAGATGCACAAGAAGGAATCGTATAAGAAATGAAGATATATGGAAAGAATTAAAAATATATAATCTAAATGAGAAAATTGAAGAATACAGGGGAAAATTGAGATTTAAGTCGCACGGACGAAGATAGAATACCAGTAATTGTAAACAAGTACAAGCCTTCTGGAAGAAGTGATGTAGGAAGGGCAAGAAAGAAATGGATCTGATAATGTGCAGTCGAAACAGGCACATTGCCTAATCCCTGAAGTGTAGAAGAAGAAGAAGAAGATAAAGAAGATATTTGTAAATAATAAGTTTAAACTCATAATGAAGACTTTATGAGTCTTCTCAATCCTACACCCGCATCTTATCCAGGATGGAAGAAAGGTAAGGAGAAGAAAAAAAAGATAAAGTACTTTGGACGAAGACCCAAATATCAAGTTATACAACTCACACTCCAAGGTAAACTCGAAAGCAGCAGATCGTAGCGATGAAGCCTGAATACCATGTTTCGTATACGAAAAACCTGTGATACCGGTTCCATTGAAGATCAATAGGCTGATAGAAGATCCAGATGGCCATTATGATTGATAACGACGCCAGAAGAAGAAGACGAAAAAAGTTTTTGAAGAAGGAAATTATCACAAAAGAGTAACAAATCGGTCGAGCATCATTATAAACAGTAAAATAAAGGCTTGCTGCAAGAAAAGACAAGAAATTATGCTTGATCACATAATAATGTGAGATTAATAAAAGTCATTTGTACGCCACACGGTGACATGAATTCGACTTTATACAATTTTCTGACGCAACAATCGTTCGACGCCTTCTCCAGGCGTTAGCGACAAAGCAAACAAAACACAACGCTACTATTAAATAAAAAACTTCTGACCTCTGAAAATCTATGGAAATAACAAACAAATAAAATATTTAAAAAAAACCTTTTTTTTTTTTAAATTCGAACTGCCCACTGACACAAACAGATCGAAACAAATCGGATGTTTAATAGTACACCGAAGCTGTTTCTTCTACTCTGTCAACTTAAAAGAGTTGAGCGCAGTCTGTTTGAAGTACTTCGTATGTATAATGGCGATTTTAAAAACGGCATCTAATAAGTTCTCGAAACAAAAGTGTAACCAAATAAAATATATTTCTCAATCTACAAAATAACTGACAGCTTATGTAGTAGTATAATGCTCTACAATAGTAGGCCTACTACAGTAGTAACATATAAGGCCCAGATAGTAGTAAATTATATATTACATAGTTGATAGTAATTCGAAGAGAAAAACTTCTAAGCTACTTCGGTGGTAGGGCCTATTCACGGGAGCCATTATTATTTATTTATAGTTGATAGTTGATACAGATACAGTAACAGACATATAATACAGTACATATATTATGTACATATATATTTTTTGTTAATGAAAAAACATATTACATAGTAGTCAGTAAATAATACCAAGTATATTATACAATAAAAACATTAGTGGAGTAGACATATAATGTTTTCATAATACACTTGAATTGTATTTAAACAAAAATAATAAACTTAATAAAATATCTATTAACACCTAAAGTAATAATAAGTACCGGAGAGCTGGCCAAGTTAACTTCTGTATATGCCATACATACCCGTACGTAACGCTGATATACAGGGGCGATATACCCTGCCTCTCCTAAGTCTTTTAATTTGTACAGAAAGGATTCCGTTATTTATTACAGAAGTTTTTCTTCTCAATTATTTCAGTTAAAAAGTTACTGATACGGTTACACCAATTTATACACATGATATATCCGTCTTATATCGTTACAGGTTTCAATAAAAATTAATTGTGTAACTTATTAATACAGAACCCTGAGCTGCAGAACTCGCTCACTGTTTTAAACGGAATACACTGTTAGGCGAATTTCAGTAGTAATAATTAGTGTTGAGTGATAATGATTCTCTCAAGTTATTAAAGAAACCGAGATTGTATTTTGAATAAAATTCCTCATAACTTGATCCCCAACACAGACTTTTACAATTTTCTTAACATTTTGATTTCCATTTTTGGCCCATGGTGTCCCTGAAATTAAAAATGTTGTATAGTAAAGGCTACATTCGGATTTAAGTATAATGCCCTTTATTCTAACACCTGACTGGACTTGCATAAATTTTCCAAATTTTTGTTACATTTTTTCGGGTCCTGGCGAACCAAAATTTAGATATATTTTAAAATGAGGACTATATTCAGATTCTTATTAAAATTCCTTGTAAATTGATACCAAACGTAGATTGTTGCGGATCTATATAATTGGTGACCCACGTTTTGAGCCCTGGCGTCCCGAAATTTTGAAATTTTTAAAACTGAGCTCTAATTCAGCTTTTGATTAAAATTCCTTTCAATTTGGTAATCCACATGAATTTTTTGAGAGTTTTGACAATTTTCACTCCCTTACATTGTTGCCTTCCGCACACTATTTTGGGGTGGGGGACAAAAATTGGGTTCTGTAGGGTAAAGATACACATGCCAAGTCTTACGATAATCGGTTGATTCAATGAAAAGTTATCGCTTATTTATTTAAACCCCTGTGTGACGGTCCAACTTGTGGACGCTATTTCTATAATCATAAAATTGAATAAAAATAAAAATAGTACAGTGCAAAGGGCTTTGGACAAATGAACAAGAGAATATAACCGATAAGTTAGTAATAATTTTATCCGTTTCGTGTTTTTTCACTACACATATTTTATACCCTGCGAGCTGAAATAATGCGTTGTTCATGTTACCACAAAAAAATTACATCTCTAAAATGGATATTTTGTCTTCATTGATCTGATCAATAATCGGTTTGGTCAGTTGGAAGTATCTCGGTTTGGCTAGAATTGTATGTGTGATTTTTAAACAGCCTGATTGGGGACTTCATCCCCAGGAAAATCTGACGGCAACTGAACCTCAAACAGTCGCGATCATTAGCAAAATTTCTATTATGCTATGTCTGCCCCATTCAAATCTACCTTAAACTGTAGATATAGCGAGTTTTATAAACGGGGGTTGGAGCGTTAAAATTATCTCAAGAATTTGGCCAAGAGGAAAAGTTTGAGCAGTTTGCCTGTTGTCGTAAGCAGTAAAGCAAAAGCTAGCTCACTGTTTAACAGCTGTTCGTCAACGTTGCAAACATTAACACACCTGTATTGCAATGCAATTCATTTACAATTACGTAATAAACCAATAATATACGTTCAGACAACGTATGAGGGAATCGGTACTACAGCAACACTATATATTAAATACTTATTAAAAAAATCTAAAACACGCCTAGACAGTTGGTATTTAAATGAAAGAGAACATTCATTCCGTATTCCGTGTATTTAATTTAAAAAATTAATAAATTCTTCATTCTGTTTTTAGACTTTTACGTACACTGCTCAAAACTTCAGAATCCCTTCAACATTCTAATTGATTCTTTTGACGCATCTCAGATGTCTACGTGGATTTCGGAAAAACGATTCTTAATTTTATCCGAATGTGATTTTATTGGAACTACTAACGTAATACTGACTACAGATGTCACAAACCTGTACAAGAACAATTTATATTTTTATTTTGGTGCTATCAAAACGATTCAAATATATCAGAATAAGATTTTCGACGGAATTGTTGATGCACGAGGAGACACTTTACGCCTGCAGTTTACGAACAATACATTTAAAATTAGGTCTAAAAGTTTCAGAAAAGTCTTCGAGACGGTGAGAACTCTGAGACCACGCATCTTCCGGTCAATCGGCAACCAATTACAAGACTCAAGAAGATAGAACATTTGGTTTAGTGTTAATATTTAGTATCTGTAGTGTTATTAATTAATTAATTACAGTGAAATGCATTTTCAGATAAGAAACGAGCACTACTACAGCAAGTAGTGCCCTACTTGAAGTTTAAGTTTGCCCTAAGCTTTTTTTATAAACAGATTGTTGGTTGACTGAAAACAGGTGGGTGCACCTAAAAAGAGAACAAATATTCCAGAGAAACCAGTTACGAAGCTTGTTATGTATAAAGAATGTGTTTACATGTCGATAGAGTTTCAAATTTAAAAGTATATTTTTCTTTCTATCCCATATTGAAGATCTTTAGTGCAAAGGCATATTCATGATAATTCTACACAAGTATCATTTCTCTAGTGTGATGGTCCTGACTTAAAGAATAGATCAGACTTTCACAGATACACCCAGTGTCACGAATCTATTTGCTGTGGTCTGGAACATACCTCTATATAGGTAAAGAATTAATGATCAAAATTACGTTTTGTTCGTTTCTATAATTTTTAAAAATCTACGTTGTGTCGTCCATTAAAATTGGGATATCAGTTAAACGTGTTAATGATAGACATGGTGAGGGAGGCCAAAAATCGACACTATCATCATCAGAACCTGTGCCTCCAACAGTACTCGGTAAGTGGCGACCAGCTACAGATAACTTATAATTTTACCAGTGTTCAATATTCGGACATGGTGTCGGTTTATGAATATGAACTCTGATCTGCAGTTTAACAAAGTAAATGGCAATAGATCAACTACTGACCAGACATATTCTCTGTAATAACTTTTGTACAATAGATGTGTAACTTGTGTAACTCTGAAAACGATCAAATAGACAGGAGAAAAACAATAATACACGATATATAGGGAACATAATTTGCTGTTTCACAGTTGCAAAAATACTACGAATTAACTTTTTCTTCTTCTCCTCTTCAAAGATGATCCCATCATTGTCTTCTGTAAATTGAAATAATTTCATTTACATCCTTTACTTCGAGTTTTGCTCTGATATCGTCATTCCTTATTCTATCTTGGAATGTATAATTTAAAGTACTTCGAAGAAACTGCATTTCAGTACTCTGAATCTTGCCGCTTTCCTTTTTTGTCATGACCCATGCCTCACTCGCATAAATCAATGTGTGCATTGCAATTACTACGAATTAACACAGCAATTAATTTAACCTAGTATATTAGACACAAGAGAGAGCTTGTACATATTATACCATACAGAACAGAATTTTAAATTAAATATAAAAAATGTTTAATACATTTTATATTGTTCTGTATTTTACAGTACATAGATTAAGACGCTAACGCAAAACAGCGTATATGAGGATACAGCGTTAACGCAAAACTTCTAAAGAATGTATTTCACTAAATTTAAATAAAACTAAACATTACAACTTAATAAGAATGTATTAAATTGTTCTTCATGTCAACACTGTTCTCTACACTAAAGGTGTTTCTAAAGGAATTATCACAACTTTTTGCTGTTACAGGCGAAGATCGTATCCTTAAATCAGCCCCACAAATACAGACCAAACAAAGAAGTATTAAAGCAACAACAAAAATAACGTGAAAAAATGATACGTCGCATTTTAATTTACTGAAAGTCTTTACAGTTTATAATTTGAAACGTTATAGTTAATTTTTCTTATTAATCATAATAAATCATTCTCACTCGTATTTATTTCGCATACTCTGTATTTTACAATTTCATATTTCGTGTAATTATACAATGTCATTGTGAGGTGCTGCTTGCTAGCAGATTTTTCGGCAGAGATAGCGTTGTCCAGTTTTCCTTTACCGTTTGTATGCTTCACAGCGTTAACTTATTTAGCATTTTACCGCACTAAAAATGTTATTGAATTTAATAATACATATAAATATAATACATAAACACACACGTTCACAAAAATATAGTCGCGGACGTATATCTGTGTTAAAATGAAAATGCTACGCCTATTCCTATTTTTAATCTCCAGCACACTGTCCACCGTCGTGCAGATGGGTTCGCGTGGTTGACAGCAAGGTTAAAACTCGTACAAGTTCCATTAAGTCCTTCTGAAGGGCCCCTTTTATAATTGTCAAGATATCTTAAGGACTGCACTGCAGAGGATTGTCTCTTCTTCTGATAGTTCCTATCCGTTTCGGATCGGATGTTGGATATAGTACAGACTATTTTAACTTTCTGTACCGCTGCACGGAATAAGTCAGTTGTACTCATGCCAAATCAGGTCCTTAAATAGTATTGTATTTAGACCTAAACGAAAACGCACGTCAGAACTAGACAAATTCAATGTCCGTGATTAAAAATCAAGGAGTACAGAGAAACTTTGGAATTTCATATAGGAAATCCGATAACCACAGTATTACCAAAAAAAGTTGATGTTATGGAATTGTGCCGTATGTCTCGGCAGATAGACAAGAAAAATTCTAGAGCCGCGAACAAGATGGCGCCGTTCGTAAAACCGGAATTGCTGTTACGGCATAATCGTCACTAATGTTAAACGAAATATTCTCAAAGATTCTTGGAGAAAATAATCTTAGCTCACTATACTATTGAATTTTTTTATCGATCTGGTACTACATACATACAGACGTTGTGCAGACCAAAACCATGACAATCGTAAAGAGATAAAGACATATGGTAAATATTTGTTTTACTTATTTTCCAAACTGGGAAGATTGTAAGAATAATTAAATTGATAAAAACCCTGTCACTATTGTAAATCACATATTGCTAAAATTCCTAAAAAACATGGGACCACAGTAGAAAATAGTTTCCACATTTTGACATGTTTTCGGTAACCACATAAGGCACGTTCGTATAGGATTACACGTAATATAACTATTTAATTGTAACAGTTCAACAATTATGTATAACAATTATATTTTATAATGTAATATCTCCAGAATAATAACAAAATAATTTTGAACGCAAATTTAAAAAATATTTAAATTTAATTAAAAGATTCGATGTGTAATAAATAGGCTACTGTACTGGAAGAAAAAAACTATTTGAATAAGAATAACCAAAAATTTATAATTCACGTGGTCATCATTTACTGTGACAAAGAAAATATGAATGGAAATTAGAAACTGATCTTATGCGATTAAAACATTTCAGAGAGTATCAGAAATGCCAGAAGACCATCGTAAGTCATACTCGATTGGAAGAGAACTCCTATAGATATTTTTTTATTTTTTTATTTTTTGTAATCTATTAACTAAATATCACCTTCTCACAGATAAGCAGTTAAAAGGTAACCTCGGATATCTTAAGGCGATTCGTGACAGTTGAGATCATCTTAGCTCATTTTAAATCAACACAACTGTCGATAGCCGTTTCATCGAATCTCCAGATAAGCATGAAAAATCTACCCATTAAAAAATAATAGTCTATTAAAAATCTACATTTAATAGAGCAATAAAATCAATTATTTGTAGTAATGATAATTCAACGATCGAATGCGGTTGCGGTTTGTAGCACAATATCTTTTGTACGTGTCAGCCGATTTTTGTAAAATCTGGCATGCATATTGTCCATACTTTTACCCCACAGATCCCCATTGTTTTTCAGATTGACACCTTCCCCAAAATAGGGAGCAGAAGACAAAATTATGAGGAATCAAAACTTTTTAAAAATTGCAAAAGTCTGTATGGGAATTTTATCCCAAAGCCGAATGTAGTGTTTACTCTGAAGTTTTTTTTTTAACTTTTGGGCACCACGGGTCAAAAGTGGAAACCAAAATTGTAAGAAAAGAGTAAAAGCCTATACGACGCATCAAATTGAGATGTTCCAGTCAATATGCTAACTCGGTGACTTTAATAATATTACAAAATTAATATCCCTTGCATATTTTGGACCCTCTACAAAAAGTTTCAAGCTATGTTTGAAAACAAGTATTACATATTGTTATCAGTTATGTACATGAGTAAAAAATATTGAATACAGGCTTTAGATTTCTATGGAAACAAACGTAAACTTAAAATATTGGACTAAATTATTTGTCATTTTGGCACTGGATTATAAACTTAAACAAAAAAATTAATAAAGTAGTCAGAATATTTAGTGATTACGGTATTCATAATAATAAAAAAGTAATAACTATTGTCTGATTAACTATCCAAGTATCTATGTATCTATTGTCCAAATAACTATTATTTTACTAACAAAAAAAATAATAAAATTAGAGTAATCGGGGTTTTCTAAATTTTTACGATAGCTGAACAATTATCTAATATTGAAATTAATCTAATAAATGTCGATAATAATAATAATAATAATAATAATAATAATAGTAATAATAATCTTCACTTCATGGATTGAACAACACATTGAACCTAGATTGAACATTCAATACCATCGTTTCCACGGTCTGCCACGACCCATGTTTGTGGACACATACTTGTGTACATCATATGCTCTAAAAAGAACTTCAAATTTTGTTTCTTTTATTATATCTGTAACTGAAGACATTATAAACTACTTGAAAAGTATTATCTCACACGACATCACTTCACGGATCTCAAACATTTCTTCGGACCGTGTTTCCTCTCGAAACATTGAATCTGAAATCGTTGTAATTAAATTGATGTAACTTCTCTTCGGTTCTGTTCTGTTTGTTCCAGGCAACCAAATAATTATAATTTGATAGACGTTCCATAATTTTAGCAAATTCCACGGTTTTAGTTCATTTCCTTCAGTAAAGCCATTATTTTTGTTTCAATTTAGGATATTTTCAAATTCTGTTTTTGACAGACTGTATGTGAATGAGTTTCTTATTTTTAACAACGGTACTCGTTACTAACGGCCACGTAAAATATTTACCAAAAATTGTTCGTTCCTATTACACTAGAATACTCAGAACTGACGATTCTTCTCCGCTTTGACACCATTTTCTACTTACTACCTTCCTTTCACAGTATTTCCGTTTCTAGCAATACACTTTTTTAATAAATGAACAAACCGGCGACTGCTAGTAATACGTACTAATGTTTAAAATACGGAATAGAATACACAGAATGAATACAATACGCAAGAAGTTTAAAATGGAATTTTAAATTTTGCCAGAATAAAACTAGTGGTTTTCATAAAGAAAACCACACGGGAACCACAATCATAACAGAAGGTCAAATTCCAGAAGAAGCGCCAAATTTTAATTGTTTGTTCTGCTACAATAGAAAGACTGAAGTTTAAATTATTTTTTAAGAAACAAAATACAGTTTTTGAGAAGTGAATAGATTTTTTTAACTAATCGCCATTTCTTTACACCAGTTTAAAAAGTTGCCAGTTTTTAAAGTAAGAAATCACCTAACAGATAGAACGCATTACGCCAGAGATAATAAAATTTTTTAAATTTTACGGAACTAAACAACGACTTTCCTAGGGAGAAAATCCAAGAACTAAACCTGCGATACACAAACAAATTCTGGAATGGGAAAATTATTTCTGTTGTGATGCAATATTAAACTACTGAACAAATATGAAGAAATTTTGGAACAAATACCAAGTTTTGTGTATTCGGATTGTCGTTTAGGGAATTTAAAAGTATTTAATAGTTGTTAAACTTCTTTAACGTATATCAATTAATTTGTTTTTACTTTATTTCTGCAGTACCTAGATTTCTGCAGCTTGTCTCCATTTTTCTACAATCATTCCAACATTAATCATTTCTACAATTACTAATACTGATAATATTAAAATTAAAATAATAATTATTATAAAACGCTGACGTTAAATTCTAAAAGAATGACAAGTTAAGTGGATGTATTTATTGATGTCAGAGCGTTCTTTCTTAATGTCACAGGTCTATTCCTCACGACGGCAACGTGGCCGACGACCACTCGGAGACACTGCAGTCCTTGAGTTTATGACACGGGATTATTATTCATAATACGGTTGACGTGCCAGTACATATCACACACAGACGCGCGCGCACGCACACGCGGTTGTCTTTCTCTGAACCAATATATACATCTGGATTTTCCAGACTAATTAAGCAGCAAGCAACCTCGTTGTGCTAGCGAGGTTGAAAACAAAACTTTTTCTACAAAAAAAATCGGATTTCAAAATCCGATTCTGAAACACACGCGAGCAACTCGGTGATCGAATCGGATCGTATCGCTTGATTTATTATTACTATTATTTATTGATAGTAAGTCGCGCCTCCTTCTTCCAACTTGTGTCTTAAAAGCGAACAGAGAAAAAGCAAAGCAAAAAAATATTACCTACCAAGAAGAGTGACAGGCGTCGATTTCTGACATTCCTCGGCCGAGTCTGATTTATTGTCACCATTAAAATCAATTAACATATTTATTAAAAAGGAACACAGAAACCCACACCACACCACACCGACCGACTGTTAGTTCTTTGTCATTGGTGTGTGTGTGTGTGTGTGTGTGTGTGTGTGTGTGTGTGTGTGTGTGTGTGTGTGTGTGTGTGTGTGTGTGTGTGTGTGTGTGTGTGTGTGTGTGTGTGTGTGTGTGTGTGTGTGTGTGTGTGTGTGTGTGTGTGTGTGTGTGTGTGTGTGTGTGTGTGTGTGTGTGTGTGTGTGTGTGTGTGTGTGTGGAAAGACGTGCACTTGGTATTTTCGTTTAATTGGGTGAGTTACAGAGTTATAATAGGTGGTAGCATTATCAAGGGTCCGCGCGAACGCGGCACACACGCACGCGCGCACACACACACACACACACACACACACACATCAGTGATGACCTGATATTCGTCGCATTTATATTCTTGTAAATGTTAGTTATATTTAAATAACATTCAGAGAAAAATATTTTGTAAAATTGATTAATCCATACGGGTAACACGGCTACTGCTGTCTCTGGCTTCCAGCTGGACAGAGGTTCTGTCTTCCCCTCTCCTTGCTATACACTTAATTTTTCCAATTTCTCCGTATATATCCTCTTTTCATGATTTCCTGGGTCTACCTCTTTTCCTTATTCCGTTTGTAAACCAGGTGAATAACGTTTTCGGTCAACGATCATCAGACGTTCTTTCTACATAGACTATCCACCACAAGACGCGCTTCATATTTATTGTGTTCAATATTGTTCCTTACAGACATAATGTGCTGGAGTCTAGAAACTCCACAACGCCTTCTGCATAAGTCCACCTCCACAGCATGATTTTTTAAAATTTCTGTACGTATTTCACTAGTTGCACTCGTATATCACGAGAGACAAAAGTTGCGCTCCTATATCACCAGAGACAAATCTTTTCAGGTGTACTGCATTTATTTTGATATCTGAACCATTAGCCTAAGTGACTTTAAAATTAGTGAAACAGTAATATTCACCGAACGTACCTTAAATCTCTATAAGTGTGAATAAAGATAAATGATATTGATTTAAAGCTGCGTTATCCCTTTAGTTCAAATGTAGGAGCATAACTTGAAGATGACCGTTTCAATCATCAAAGTATATCCACTGGCAACAAATAAAATTCTGTGTTCTAAATAGGACCTAATCCTCTTTATCGAAGACTGCACAAAGAGCGCAACGTACATGCTGCTATTCAAGTGCTGTTCACTTCATAGAAGTTAGATATGAACCCGGTTCTTGGAGAAAATATTTTTGGTAAACATTCGGTTCCCCAAATTATTTCGTTCACGTCATGCAAATTCATCCCTCTTCTATGAGGAAAGTTAGGAATGCTAACCGTAGTAGTCAATCGACAGATCCTACTGCTGCTGTCCTGTGATGGCTTCAGAAAAATTTTACCACTAACACGAACGAAATAAATTCGAACCGAAAAGTAGCAAACGACACGCTAAATGCTTGAAGTGGCATAAGAAGCAGGAAAGGGGTCATTACCGTCAACTCGTGGTTTATTGGTCCCATCTGGGACGATTTTGTCATATAATATGGACAAACCCTACCAAAAACTCTTCAAAATAAAGAGTAATCTATTAAACACTTCTCTCTACATGTTTACTCCTCCCTGTCCGATAGCCTACACTAAGATGAATAAAGAATCTCTTCATGAAAAATGATGTACATTTCATAATGATGTAAATTTCATAATTTTTCCACCAAACATTTAGGCTAATTAAGGCTAGCTAAAAGTATTTTGTATACAAAGAAAAATTGTAAAACACGTTAAGTAAAAATTTAAAAAACTTTTTAGTGACATTTTAAATTACAACCCACCATTTAGGTCATACGGTTAAAGCATCTTAGGTTTACTTGTAAAAGACGAATTACACGTGTGGATGCAAAAGCTGTATAAATGAGACACAGCAATCGGCAATCTTTACTCTTAAGTGTAGAAAGAAAGTATGTAAAGGAGGGTAAGGGGTATGTAAAGATTCAAATAGACTTGATTAATTTTTATATGCATAATATAACCGCCTTTTTAAAAACTGCGGGCAAACCTTAGATTTTAAACTTTTATTTCCAATATTTAATTAGGCCTACATTTATTTATAAAAATTGTATCATATTTCGCTTGTTACTGAATCGTAAAATATTAGTAACTCCAGATGAGGAATGTAAAGCCCAATTCATTTGACTCAAGGTACACCACAACTGTGATTACGCCTACTACAGGTTACTGAAGGATACAACAGTGATGACTGACTGTATTGTAATATTAACTGTAAGGATACAATCGTTACTATTAATTAAGCCGTTCTACAAAAAAAGTTACTTTTTTATGTGCATATTTAAAAACCATATAAAGACAATTAAGATGAACTACTGGAGAAGACCGTCTGAATTTCGAAAAAAAAAGTCGAAAGACAATACTTTAAATAACCCTTACGAGCCAGAACACAAATTTTTAGCTCGAAAACAACATGGTCTCCTGGAAATGGACCACCAAAGATTACTAATAAGAGTCTGGAAATGTACACTGAAAGGAAGAAGCAACTGACGTTCATGAAGCAATGACAGAGTTTCCAGAATACTACTGGCATGATCAGGTAGGCCCTACATGGAACACGGGCAACTCATTTCGTTCGGAATTGCTTAAAAAAAAGAATCATACATGTACTCTTTTCCTTATTCTATATTATATTCATGAACAAAAATTCTTTACAGACACGCGCGCGTGTGTTTCTGTATCAAAGAAACTTTATTATTCTCCGGCAAAGTAGACGTAGCTACACAGTATTTGATCAAAATAAGTGTTGCAACTTAAATACATACGGAATCTAAGGCAAACATTGAGTGAAGTTTTTTGCATGTTACTTGGTCGTATTACAAATAACAGGTCTACCTTTCCGGCAAAATCCCCGAAGTAAATAAATATGCAATTCTTCATTTAACTATCGCATAGTATAACTATGTTTTACTATTTAAAGCTTAACATTTATATTTAAGTGGAAATAATGGTGATGTATTATGTTCAGAAATTAAAGTTTAATATCTTCACATATCCTGATCGAATTCGTGAAAATTATCTCAAGACGAAAACAGCAAAGAAAGTTAAACAGGAGTGGCTGCACCTTTTCACGACTCCAATGAAACTGGAGGAAGAAATCTTGTGGAGCAGTTAAAGGCGTTTCCATTTAAAGTTCACAGGCTGTATGATGTGAAATTATTAAAAGCAATTTAATTAATTTAATTACTACTAAATGGATATCAATCACTGTATATATTAATAATCCACGGAACACAACTTACAAAACTTACATATCTGCTTTTTTAATATCTGCTTTCTTTCTTTAGAATTCTAAAAACATATTTAATTCATCACTAACAGTCTGATCTGTCACTGAACCAGTTAATTGTTTTAAAAATACTACGTTTTACATCATAAGCATACAAACAAGTTCAGTTCGCCGTGGTGAATCAGATTTGATTTTCTCAATACCGTGTCACTTTGCCAAACGCCACGCGCACACCCCCGCGCGCACCCGACTTTGAAATTTATTAATTTTAACAAGCTGCCATTTTTTCTCACTTCAGTGCGAAATAAATCAAACGAGATACGAACCAGCTTTCCCAGTCACTTAAAAATATCCTTTGATTATTGTTACCAACGTTCGAAAGCTGAAATGACATTTGTCTCTTTCTTTCTGTATCACTTGTTTTGAGAATCCAAACGCGTTTATTTTTGCGGCCTCTGTGACACATATGTGTATGTTCATGACACTGATGTATAAATTATACGCACATGTGCGAGCGCGTGTGGGCTGGCGTAGAGGTTTAGGTCGACATATGTAGAAAGTGTTAGGAAAATGCTGCTAGCTTTTAAACAGATGATATTTGAAGCGTATATTAGAAACTGTTTACTCTTGGAAACGGTAAAATAAGTAATTATTAATTTAATTAAAAATAAATAGTTGATTTAAAGATGTCAATTAAATTTAAAGATACGGTACAAGAACTATACGAACTTGTACAAGGCGTTAAAGAAATGTTCTATTCGGTAATTCAACTCATGATCAGACAGTTCTTATATTTCACACATTGGTCTTCTTATCATTCAGCGCTCATATTTCGTATGTATAAATCTCAATACTAGAGCTTAGATGAATGAAAAAAAATTCTAGAAGTTAAATGAAAATGGTAATTGTAACGATATATATTTTAGTACAATATAGATTATTCCAAACAATCGCCGTAAAGACTTTTCATTTACTTCTGAGCACTCTAAAAACAAACCTTGTATAGTGTACACTATTTAATAAAAAGGGATAATGTTGTTCCAGCAAAAATATGAAACACTATTTAGTAATGGGAATGATATTAGTCCATGTAAGTAAAAAAGTCGATACGTTTTTTAAGTATTAATGCTCTCGATGCATTTCAGCCCAACCCTATGACCGCAAGGTACGTGAACAAATTGAATCATGGATTCACCAACTTTCATCCTTTAAGTTAAATTTTGTTTTACATTTACTCAATACTTTCAGCTTCAGAATTAAAGATGGAGTTTATTGGAATCACCAACACGTTTTGGTCCGAAAACGAATTCGAAAGAGATGCCAAAACATTAGTGAGAATACTCTTTTTAAAATATTTATATAAATAAAAAAAATGTTACGTCACTCTTTAATACATTAAGGGAAGAGATTGATAGGAACAAACTAATGGAAATACTAAAACAAATAGTACTGGAAACAGATAAGTTGAATATGAAACTTGTATAAACACTAAAAAAAAATGTACTGACAGAAAGAGTACTAAACTAATACGATAGTTTAGTACACATACGCGTTAACGTGACGATCAACCGGATACTGGAAGTTTACTTAAATAAGGTTTGAATACAATCAAGTAATAGCAATAATATAAGGAGGATATAATATGAAAGCGATGAGACGTGCATTCGGCGCCATTCCGGGAAGTAACAAAATAGAATTCAAAATGATTTAGGTAAATTAGTTGAAGTGGGATGAAACTAATTAAAATACTGAGAATCTAATTTAACGAAATTATCAAAGGAGGCAAAACATTATGACAAGTGGTCGGCAAAACAAATTAAATGATTAGGTAGCTTAATAGAGAATGATGGCAGGTGAACAAAAGAAATAAATAATACTTTGTATAGGCGTGGTAATAAAAGAGCATTTGATAGTAAATGCGAATAGGTTAGTAGACTACCTGTCACTTTGAGGAAAATGTTGAGGAAATGTCTGAAACGCAGCTTTATATTCTCTGGATGTTGGTGGTTAACTTGGTCGTTTAGGATGTGTGTGTGTGTGAAAATTTCAAAATGTTAATTTGGAGAAATACACAATGTGAGTTTACAGGCATAATTAGGATCCAATATGCAGCGAGAGAGATAGATGAAAAAGAAAAGGAATTATAAGAAGTATCTAATGAAGTAAAAAATAACTAATTTTTGTTATCTGTTTCACAGGTTCGGATAAAGTTTTAATAGAGCAACCTAAGGGAAACAAAAATTTATTATAAACCCCGAAGGCTTTCACGAAATCAATATAATAAAAATATCGCAAAACGACAAAAGGAGAAAAAGGACACAAGTAGCGTACGAACAGTTTCATTGGGGATATTATAGAAGAGAAAACGCGGAAAACAAGAAATGAAACTTAATAATTATTGATGACTTATTCGTTGGTAAAAACAGACCAAAGAGTAACACTGGTTACAGAAGATGAAGCCGCAGAAGTGCCTGTTTAGATCCTCATTCTTGAATCAGAAAGATAGACAGAAATCTGGACAGAAAACTCAAATAATAATTTTAGTATGATAGTAAGTACAAAACCTGTTACCTGCATTACTTTAAAGGAGTGTACACTTTGTTTGAATCGCAAAGTAGTTTTGTTTGATACATGAAGAATATAATTATGAGTTTATTTTTAATTCATCGTCTAGTTACAGTTAATCGTTACTTATAAGTCGTTAATAAACAGTCAGCTGAAGGAAAAGACTCCTAAAAAACTTATCTTAACGGGAATACCATTTAAAAGCTGCCTTCTGTACAGAAACTGTTAGAAAGCGTGCGTTACAATCCCACGACCATGAAATCATCACATCATATCGTTACTTTTAAGAATTTAATAAAAATCAATTACGATTTGCGGTTATATTTACATTTTTTATGTAAATTCAAAACCGGGGAAAAAAACAAACTGAATATTCGTCAATTAACGTGTTAAAATTTGCGTTCAATTTTAGATAAATTTTAATATAACAAAACTTTGGTGATACCAATGGAAATCAAACTTCTCATTAAACGATTATCACTTTTATTTGAACTATAATTTTGATGACATGATTTAATTGTAGCTTATTATGTAACTTTAACAACATTTCAGTTACGGCGCCTTAGAGACGGATGGGTTACGTAGGGGAGTTTGTAGAAAAATTTCCGTAACGCAAGGGTCGCAGACTCGCTGCCGCTTTCTTTGCACACACAAGTACCTAACGTGTTGAGCGTTAAAAAAATTGATTCTTACGTAGGCAATAAATACTTACTCTTTCAATGCTCTACAGAGCCTCAGAATTTTAATTATGTCAGTCTTTGCATAGCACTAAATCTAACTGACAAAGATCAACTGTCAAAGTAAGCAGCCTCCATTTTGCAGTTTGTAACATGGTCGAAGACGTTAATTAAAGAAATGTTAAGATTGTTTCAATTGTTAACTGTTAGTAATTGGTGTGTAACTATTAGGGTTTTTACTTCCATGTTCCATAAGGAAATGGAAGTATGGTCATGGCGAAAAAAATCGTGTTCGAGATAACGTCAGATTCTGATTATACTACTACCAAAACATGAAAAAAAGTCATTTTTCGAAAAGTGTCTGTGTGTGTCTGTCTGTCTGTGTAGAATTTTTTTTATGGCAAACGATAACAGCCGCAAATTCAAACAGAATCAAATAATGTTTTGTATACAGCTATGCATTGTAGAGGAATCAAGGCCTATTGATTTTGGTGAAGATCGGTTAAGGGAAAGAGGTAGTTTACCTGCAACGTTTTCCGTTTTAACAAGAGTAAAGTGCTTAATTTTGATAAAGTATCCTGAAAAGAAGGTCATAATTATCCACTGTAGAAAGGTAGATGAAATATCTATAATTGAAAAGGGTAGTTGAAGGGGGAAAGGGTAATTTTTTTTATAAATTAAAATGGTAGTTGATGATGGAGGAAGTAAATTTTATAAGTTTTATATGTGTAATACGTTATTGACAACAAAGAAATAGTTTCTATGGAAACATTTCATTTCACTTTAACAAAATTCTATACTTTTTCATTTTAATTTAATCATGTATGATAGATAATATATCGTTCGTGGCAGGCAAGCATATCTCAATTATGTAATGTTTACGTTTCCATTTTATTATTATGATTACCGCAATAAAAAGGCAGGCAAGACAGACACACACAATTCGCGTTATTTATGGCCTCACTCATGTTTATTTTCTTACATTTGCACGTTTTTTAAATGGAAAGTGCCGAAAGCCACACCAACACAACGCGTGCAAGCTGAAAAAGTGTCCAGCGTTGATAGCGATTCGTTTCCTGTGGATCGCTGGGCAGTGTAACTGCACGTGTTTACAGAGGAACGGTTCATAGACAGACTTTTCGTCTTTAGCGAATGAAGCCTCTGCAAGAAGCTCAGGGTTCATGAGTGACTTCGGAGCGCTTCGAAGGAGGGATTAGTATCTGCGTAGTTCGGTTTCTTTATAAGAATAAAGTAAGCCTACCTAATTTTTATGGATAAAGTGACTGAAAATAACATTATATTAAACGACTACTCCATAATAACAAAAATATCTATAAATAGTGAAATTAGTTTGAGGGTGGGCGATATGTTTTTAGAAATTACCGAACCGAATTCATGTAAATTATTTTAAACATAAATCTTACAACATGGAAGTCATGTATGGTTCTCCATACCGATTTTTTGTAATGGTATTACATTGAGCGTTTGTACTGGGATAAATGGAAAAACCTGCGACCGGTTTACCAAGAAATCTAGGCCTATTTCTTTGTAACTATCCATATGGCTTTTTTCGCAAGATCGCGATACGATTTAAAAAAGGCGCGATATGAGTTTGCGAAGGAGAAGTTAGATAACGATAAACGTATCTCCAAGAATGAATAAGAAAATTTGTAACTGACAGCAAATGTTTAACATTACAAATTTAATATTTGCTTACATTCATTATTAACTAAATTATTAATGTAATTTTATTTAATTGCGTAAAAATTAATAAATTTGTAATCACAAATAAATTTTTGCTATTGTTCAATACAAATTGTAACTTTGACATAATTTTGGCTTGTACAACCATTTACTACGATTTACTATTTGGTACTATCATTCGAATAATAGTACTACATTTAACATGTCAGACAATAGACGAATTTGTCTGAAATAAAAGTGCAAGCAGAAAGAAAAGAATGTTCCACGATGTAACTAAAAACTAGTGATGTGTGGTAATGTAGAATAAAAGACGGCATAAAATCCGACCCGTGAAGTTGAGAGAACATATTACGGACTACTGGATGAAATAAGAATATGGGAAATGTGGAGAAGAAAAGAATTGGAACTGTCACCAGAAGCAGATTAGAGAACCAGTAGGGTCACATTAAAACAATGGTGGAAGGTAAATGGCCGAAAAAGGCATCAGAACGGGCTAATAGCTTCAAAAAAAGCTAGAAGAGAATGAGCACCTGTGCCATGGTTATAACTTGTTGCCAGGAGAATGGAAGAAAGGATTTATGGCGGAAATTAACCTCTAAGTGAAAATTAAAAAATGAAGAACACAGTGTTGGGTCTATTTTGAGGGTATCAGAAAAAGTAAACGAAGATACGAGGGCTGAAAGTACTACCAAACTTATAATCAACAAAAATTGAGAAAACATTCCACCAATTATAAAGTCCTATGTCTCCAAGTTTACTGACTAATTTTTAATATTTTAATAAGACGGAATTACATTTAATAATATTATTATTGTTACTTTCTATTCGTATGACTTTAGTTACAGTAATCAAGCTAGAATGAACTCACAGGCGTGAATGAACTCGAGAACTGTGCCATCTTATCTTTTTGCGATCAGAAAGAAAAGTGATTTTCTAGCCGCAAAATTTTCTGTACAAACGTATTAATATTAAAGTAATTAAATATTACCTGAATAGTCCGTCTTGTGGTTCACTTGTTTATATTAAAAACAAGTGAGTCGTCGTTATTAAAAAAAAAGTGTCGTTGTAACTTCCTCGCGGTGCGCACCGTTATTCTCGCGCGCTAATGATTGTTTTATATATGTGTTTTAAATGTTGTTGTTCTTTGTGTTTTGTGTTTTAATGTTGTGACGACCTCTAACGAGGAAAATAACCTGAGGATGGAACTTTAGTTCCGAAACGCGTTGTGTTTTAATATAAACAAGTGAACCACAAGACGGACTATTCAGGTAATATTTAATTATTTAATCTATTTGTGGTTCGGATAGGAATATGAAGTATTTTAATATTAAAGTGTGATACACAATAGGACACATATTGAAGCGTAGCACGCAAAATGCATAATTTTTATTTCTTAAAATAATTCAGGATGAAAAGAAAGAAAGGTGACGTTGGTTAGGCCTACACCAGTGAGCCGTAAGAGGGTCGACAGTAGAACGTTACTCTTAGTGTAGTACTGATTGTAAATTAATATATGATGAAATATTTTGAGAGAGTCGGTCATTAACTAGACACAATTTTTAAAACATTTGTGTAGACATTTCGACAAAATTCATTGTCATCATCAGGATCTGTATGCCGGCGATACAGAATATAATATATACATCGTGAGTGTTTTTTGTGTGACTGTGTGTATGTATTTTACACAGAGGTTAACAATAACTACAACACATCTATTATTATTACTGCGTTAATAAGAATAATTATAATATCCTATAAAAACACATTCAGTAGGCCTACATATGTATTAAATATTTCTGTATTGCCCGAATATTGTCTTGATGATGAGAATAAAATTCGAACTTCGCTTCGACAATAAAGTGTTGAAACGTCCACAGAAATGTTTTAAAATTGTGGCTGATTAATTATCGGACTTTAAGAACATTTTAACACTAGACGTTATCAAAAAATATATTTATACTATTTTTGTATTCTGTATACACAAATGTATTTCATTTATCAAAAACCGAAAGGTAGGCCTACTTTACACGTCAGTAATAAAAAAGAAATAAACCCACCAACTTAAAATTTGTATAAAAATATTTGGTGTAACTGAAATTTTTAAGAATTTAGTATTGCAAACCGCTCATGTCTCCTGTAAGCTTACTTATATGAATTGAGAAACTTAAATTATTTTCCATATTTTTTCATCATTACTAAATGCATATGATCAGATAGTTTTTATGCTGACTAGAGTCACTAAAAAAATCAATTCATATTTAAAAGGAAGTTTTAATAAATTGTACAGTGTAAAAAAAGTCGCGAAAATAAACGACTTCCAGTTTATTTGAGAAATATTTTTCAGACAATAAAAGAATTTAACATTGTACCAAACATGTGTTGGTATCATATGGTGTGCAACCCATATTTCATACGAAATGAGCTTTGTCTTCCTCACCTTCCCAATACTAGCTGTCTCCTATTTTACAATTATGAGCTCAGGGGTATGCTGAACATTGTAAGAACTCAAGTGTATAAGACGTAATACCTCAAATTTAATAAAGGTATCTCAGTTTCAAGTTAGCTACAGTTATAATAATAACTTAAGCATTATTCAAGGTTACCGGTTGAAATTAAAGGTTTTATTTTCTTAATACGAAACGTTTCGCCTGACATATGACAAGGAACATATGCGGATGCTCCTACGTCCTTAGGATGCTCCTTAGTCACTGAGGTCGCTTTGTGTAAAAAGAAGAAACTTATGTAAAACTAAAGGCAACGTTCTTATAAACTGTAATATATATGAACGAAAGCAAAGCCCGTCATTTTCCAGTTGAGAAAACATTGTCAGTGACAAAACGTAAAATGACTGATTGTAATATTCACATATGTTTAGAACCAAAATAATAAGAAAAAGACGGATGGCTTCAGCAGTAACAATGTTGAAAATAAATGCAATAAATTTTCTTTTAAATCACAAATTTAAGTATTATCTGGAAAACAATGAAAATATAACATCTAATGAAAAAAACTAACAGATATTAATACTGTGATTCTCTATAAAACTGGTAAACTTCACCAGCACTGCAAACACAAAAATTTAACAGTCAGGAAAATTTTAACACAATGAGTGATTTTCGAACGGCCAAAAAAAAGGAATGAAAATCTTTAAAAACTGTGCCTTCTGTTTGTTGTTTTTATGATAAATGTAAGTTGTAGTTTCGCTTTGGTGGTGTTGAAGCCGTGGCTTACTGTTTGATATGTTTTCGACTACAACAGCGACACTCGATGTTAAGAGGCTGTCTCCAAAGGACTACCGCTGTCGTAGTCAAGGTGAAGAAAGCGTCGAAGAAATGGCCACGGCCTCAACAGCCAAAAACAGAAACAAAACAAAGATTAAATTCCAGCGTGACAGACTTGTAGTAAATACTATGTATTCTCGAAATGGTATTCCGTTTAGAATGTACACTTCTCTTTTTTTGTTAATGCCAATATATTAATAAACCTACTCTTACAGACTGCAGTTAGTTAATCCTAATACATCTAACAACTATCCGATAGTTTTTTTTTTTCATATCAACAGATGTTTTCAACAGCACTAACAATAATATTTACGCTCTGATCAATAGTATTTGTACAGTACTTGAAGGTTTAACGCCTTAAAGCCTTCCTGCATCGTTCGGTTGTCTAGGTGTCGGAGTGATTCATAATGTAATCCATGCACATAAATACATAGGCTACACGCTGCCTAACACTAATAAAGAAATCTCATGACACGAAAGTGAGTCTGGTTTTCAGAAATTCTGAAGGCCTATTATTTCTGCTTCAGTTACAGTAGAACAGTAATCAGTTGGCTGTGTCATCATTTCTGTTGCCTGGTGGAAAAATCAACAAGTGGATAAATTTCGGCCTCATATCCTAGGGAGGCGACGATTCCTACTACTAGGTATAATAAGAATGTGATTAACCGTGGCATAAACATAGATATATAGGTGGGGTAACAAATAGTTAAGTATTTAAGAAATCAGAACCATCCGGATACTAGACTGAAACTGTATATGACCAGAGCTATTCAAGAATGTTGAACGTTAGTGAATCTTGAGTACTGGGAACAAACGGCATACTCAAGCTGTGGAGATGAGATTCCTGCTCGGCGGACGGTTTTAGTCAAGTCTAGAGATTGAGAAATATTGATATTCAGGACGAATTGAGTATCTTCATCGTGTAAATAGCTGAAGAAACTAGGCCGAATACTTGGACAGGTCGAGCAGTGACAGATTACCTTGGAAAATTCAAGTAGACCTATACAAACCGGATGGTTGCAGAAGAATGAGGTGACAGAGAAAGTACTGGTTACCGTAACGGACAATCTGCAAACAGCAGAAGAAGATGATATCTGTTTGAAACTGAATACGTACCATTTATATACCTCAATACACGTATTTATTATTTCTTACGTGTACGGTAAGTGTAGTTCTCGTTTTCAGGATTACTAAACGATTTCACGAAATTTGCAAATGTGAAACAAAATAATGATGAACAAAATAAGGAATTTTTCAGGGAAAACTGAATTCTACCAAAATCAGAGAACTAGGAAGATTATAAAATTTGTCTAGCCTCGAACAGACCAATATTTTCAGTTTCGTTTGACTGACTTTCTTGAAACCTATCTAATATGTGTAAGAATCAGCTTAGTGGATTTCAAATGGTGCCGTCTACATATTATTAATCGCGTCCTGGTTTTGCAATTCATGATATTGTCGACTGCTGTGACTATTTTTACGATTATTATATTCGTTATCAAAATATTAGTTCTTTCGATAACCTGTTTTTATTAATCACTCAGCTGCATTCTATGAAAGCATATACTCGTTCTTGTAGTTTCAACCTGTATTTAAAACTACATTCGAATACGTTCAAAACTTGTATTTGGTTATTTATACTCACTCACTCTTTCGACAGGCAAGCACTGAAAGCGACAATCGTGGTCATTTTGAAAATGTGTAAAATTAACTACAACTGATCTTGTGCGGTATCATAGCTTATAACTTATGTACCTACACGGACTGACTACATAGCTGTAGATAGCGTTAACTATAGACTCCAGAGCTATTACTATGCCGACTGAAACAAATTACGAAAAGATAATTATATATTTTTTGTATACTTTTTTAGTTACAGAAGTAGTAAAGAAATCTTATTATTGTATTTTATTTGTATAAAATAGTCTAGAACGTAGAAAAAATGTAATTCTTGCTATAATGGATATGCCGACTCTAGATGTGGCAAATATTCGTAAATAAGTAGAAAACAAAACACCCTTCCTCCCACACATAGGCCTACTGATGGCCGAGCTGATAGGTTTATTTTGTATTCTGTTATTTAGCAAGCTTACTTGTAACACTTACCAGAAAATGCTACCGGTACGTCATTAGAAATGTTCAATCTTAACAAACCGTTTCTGTTTTGAAATCATTTTCAAATTACCACCGAGGGTACGTTCTAAGTGCCTTGAAAACGATTTCAAAGCCGAACCTATCAAAGATAAAATACATACATTTGTATCTTGTCTTATATAAAAAGAAAAACACTTTTTTTTTGACACTCATGTAACTATAGGAAGTCTGTCTCTATATACGATGACACATCGGATTGCTATCACGGCCTTCTTGAAGTAAAATCATGTCTAAGGTTCTGACCTAACGATTTGTAATAAAACACACTCGCGAACGTTTAGTGCAATTGAAACGGGAACGGATCCTCGAGGAAGTAAACGGAAGAAAATTTACTCCTCCATTTCAAATCTTAAAACAATTTTTTTACATTCTGATCATGGGTTTAGGCAGAGTAAGTTTTCGGGGGTTGAAACTCCCGAAATTTTCAACTGACCTAAAACAGTAAAGTTTATGTTCTTCTAGAAGTCTAGATGCAAAAATTGAGATTTGTTTGAAAACAGAATTTAACAATTTAACATAAACTTCCGTTGACACACAATTTACTTAACAAACATTTTTTTATAGGCCGCTCTAATCCGAAGTGCGTCACTGTCTACTTGCCGTATCATCCTTAAGAGTGTTGGGATCATGCTTAATTACAATCATGGAGAGGTTACACTTCCTTCTAAGGTAGGTATTGTTATTATTTACATTAAACAATAATAATAAATTCTGTGTGTTTACAGAAATATCGTTAGGACATGGGCGACCACGATAGTATATCCTCTAATGCTTGATGAATCCCTTCAGTGAAATTCTCCAACGCCCATGAGACCGACTGATGGAAAATTATTTTATTTTTGTACAGCCAACTCAGTTTTATTTTTAAAGTATTCACGAACACTGTTCAAGAATAGTTAAAAACCGTCTTCTGGAAAACAGATTTTTTATTAAAGAAATTTTAAAAGAAACATTTTCTGTTCCCTGTAACAATTGTCGCCCCTCACAAAAACACGTCTCTGAATCCGCCTCTGAATTAAAATAAATTAATCAATATACATGAATCGATAGTTAATAGGAAAAATGTCTACGACACGTATTTTTCTCACGAGCTTTACAATAATATACTCGACGAACAGATTCAAACACATGTGCAATGTACATAACGTAAACAACAGTGTGCTCGAAGCAACCTTAAATACCGACTGCTGTATGCGCAGCACAAGGAAAAAACGTTGTTTACTTCACGAAAACTGTGTAATACGGATCGCTTTACGCAACGAAAACCGAAAGACAATCGGCCGTAACACAGTCAACAGCTCTCGATGCGAATTAGAAAGCGTTGCGACGAACTAAACCAAGATTTGCCTACTGCGACCGCGTGTCGCTGAACGCAAATTGACAGAAACACTAACGCACGCACGCACGCATTCACACGCGAACGCGCCGCTGTGTGTGTGTGTGTGTGTGTGTGTGTGTGTGTGTGTGTGTGTGTGTGTGTGTGTGTGTGTGTGTGTGTGTGTGTGTGTGTGTGTGTGTGTGTGTGTGTGTGTGTGTGTGTGTGTGTGTGTGTGTGTGTGTGTGTGTGTGTGTGTGTGTGTGTGTGTGTGTGTGTGACATGGTGACACGGTCAGTGTTAAGCGCTTAGCCGTCCCTGCACCATGTACAGTGGTTTTGGCAAAACTGCAAGAATTCTGCCACCAGTTCGATATATATCCATACACTCCCGCTAGAAATCTTGCATGAACACTCCTCTGGACTTTGTTTTGACACAATTTGTAAATCTTACGGAATTTGCAGAACCGAACAGTGCCCCGCAAATGACAGAAACCAAAACAAAAATTTAAAAAAAAAACAATTTTATTATTAAGCTGGTTGGTTCGTTATTCAGTTAACAGTCTGTTGTTTGTCCACTTTCCGCTCTCAGAATTTTGGCATTTATGAAACACCTAAATTTATTTTATTTCAGTAATATTTTTCCTGTACGGGAATGGGATCTGGCTCTTGAGTGCAGCTTTAACTCAAATTTGTAAGATTTATGACGATTTCTGGAAGAGGTGCTGAACCATGGAATTAATGAGCGTTGGTATATCAAGAAAGATACTTTAAAACGGTATTTCCTAAGCTGTGGTCCGTGGACCCGAAGAGGAGGTCCACAAGAAACTCGAAAGTAATCCGAAGAGCTACCAAGTTTTAAGTATTAAAAAAATAATATTACTCTTTTATTTAAAAATAATTTATATTATTTAATCTACTTCTACTTCATAAAGTGCAGCGTAAACGAACTTCGCGTACGGGACTGAAGAGCGCCACTAGTAAAAGATAATCAGACATCGGCTGGACGCAAGCCACGATATATAACTTGCTTTGAGTAACAGTATCAAACAGCCCAAAATTCTTCAGCTGGTCCACAAATGCAAGCCCAAACAACATATTGCTTAATCTCAAGAGAGACAGTGACAATTTCAGTTGACTTTAGTTATTACCTCGACTGTTATTATAGTTAATTATGATAAATTAAACAGAACTCGATAAAAACCATTCTAGTTAGTAACTGAGTTTATAAAATAACTTCTACTTTTCCTTAGTGGCCTGAAGATCGTAGTAGGATGTAGGTTCGTGCATAATCCATCTTTCGACTTAGTCGTCCGAGGTCATCTTAAGGTGGGATCCCCACAGCTTTAAAAACAGGTGAAGAAGGTTCCATCAATTGGAAAGAAGTACTCAAGCATCGTGAAAACATAATGTTGACTACCCAAAATTCTTTGGCCTACAGATTATTGAGTAATTGTAATGAAGTCTGTTGCTTAAAAAGTTGTCATCAAACAGCACTGACTACTACATTTAACATTCAAATTCAATAATTAATACACATCTTATAACTAACTTATAATACTGGTATACTTTTGAAAATAATTAGAGTAAAACAACCTATGGATGTCACTCTTATTTGCCACAACACATAGGCCGTTTATTGAAAACTTACACTGATTATAAAGTAAATGATTTTTTTGAACAACTGTAGATTCCGTCTCGTCTCAAGTAAACAATACCTGTATGGCAAAATAATAACCTTTTTTGTTTATTAATGAGTATAAAATTTTGGCAAACCCTTCAACCACGACAACGAAGCACAGGTTTCAAAAATTCAGTGATCTACAGTAGTCGTATTTATTTATAAAAACTGACAATTTGTTTTCCTAACACCCTCCAATTACCGACACATAAAAAAACAAACAGGCATGGGAATATCACAAAAGGGGAAAATCGAATTATACAGGCCTTGCTGCACCGGATCCGGGAGCCACAGTTTCGATTACACGTCGTCACTCTTGTTCGTCGTTTTACGATCGGTAGCTAAGCGGTATACCACCGCAACTAAGTTGACGTACGACTTCATTTTCACACGTACTTACATTGGCGTACGTAACAGAGCGCATGCATTGCTAGAAGCTGAGAAAAGTTGTATTAACAAGCATATTACTGAAAATATGTTTCATATTATAACGTTTTTTCCTTGTTAGTCCGCAAAATGAAAGTCGACTTCTTTAGCATCGCGTCTGCTTAAAAAACAAAAAATTTTTTAACGTTTCTCATGTTCTCTTAAGAGGCGGATCAGATGTAAGACCCAATTCATGAAGTGCAGAATAATAGATTTTAATTATAGATTGTATTCAATTCAGTTCGCGAAAACCTACTCTTCTTTAGATATTTTTTTGTATCTGGATCTTCTTACACGAAAAAAATTATAAATGATGTTTAAGTAGGCCTACTATATCTCAGAAGACGAATAATATCGCACAGCCCAAAGCAGTGACAAAATATAGGCCTATTGTACACAGAGGTGTACACGCGCTGAACTAAGACTAAATTCTTGAAGACAAACTACTTCTACTAAATTATTAACTACGAATATTTTTACGAAATCTAATTTTATTGATCGTTTAGTTCAAAAACATAATAGTTCCCTGTCTTTAGTCGTGGGAAGAATAAATCGAAATACCATACCCATACTGTACCAAATTTTCAAATTGAAGAGACAATTTGATATATTACTCGCTTATATAAAAATGTGTTCCGAAACCAGTTTCTGATTTGACTGAAAAACTTTAAACACATTTTTCGACCAGCTTTGCCGTCAGAAAAAAAGTAAAATTCACTGGTCCGATTTAGTTAAAAATCTACTCTATAAGCTGTTTTTGTATATCCAGTTTTGTTAGTTTTATTAGCAGCCATCTTAACATCAACTTTGTCACTACTTATTGCCACACTGCTAAATACTTCGTTCTTGACGAGGCCTTTCGGTGTCTCCACCATCTTCGTTTAAGACCTGAAGATCGTAGAGACACCGAAAGGCCTCGTCAAGAACGACGTATTTAGCAGTGTGGCGCAATAAGTAGTGACAAAGCTGGTGTATGTTTATGTAGTAGCTAGACCTTTTTTCTAAAGTTACTGAAAAATACGTGCTGGATCAAACTAAAGTCAAGATTCTTGTTGTATAAAATATTTTACGAAATTTTTCAAACACATTTGTTCCAGTGCCTCATCTTCCGGTTCCGATCGTTTGCTCCTTCAACAACGGTATTCGTAGTCATAAATAAAGTAACAATAGCGTACGTATGTAACAGAATAGACGTAAGGCCGAATTCTTGTTACGCATACGGATTTACTAAATTTATCATTACAATTGTTCACATTTTATGCTTACATTCAGTTGAAAACCTGCTCGTTTAATTATTTTAACATGATAATGTTTTTAGGCTGGGGGTCATTCCACAAAAATGTAACGTCATCGAAAAATGTAACGCGTCCACGCTTTCGATTCCCCACAGTCTAGAAATCTTCTGTCTCTGTCGTTTTAACATGATAATGTTTGTTATGTAGTAGATATATTTGTTATATAGTAAATATTTGTTATATGCACATTATACGTTTCAAAAGCCTAAAAACATTATCATGCTTCGATGTTTCGGTTTCGTCGAAATTTCTTTAAATTTTTCAGTAGACACGTCTAACAATTAGAACCGTTCAAACTTCTAACAGCTGTAAAAACATCCCCATTGCGAGCGGAATGATCACATCTGACGAATTTCTGTACGAAAATACTACAATGTCGTGGTTTCGTTTCCCTACGCCGTTTGGCATTTACCTACATTTGAGGCGAACACAATGTCACCAGTCGCATTAATATCGTCTCCGCTTTTGGATTACACGTCAAATGATTCGTGTTTATAAATATATAAACATTAAACATGTACAGAATTTTAATGAGATTATTTTCAGTGGCGCAAGGGCCGTCTCTAATTAAATTCACTACATATGATGGACGGTAATGGACTGTACACATGACGAATGTGTACTCTACAATACGTGTATAACACACACACACACACACACACACAATTAATTAATTTTATTTGTGATTTAATTAGCACTTAAGATTGTAAATGTTGCTCTTCTTCGTCTATCTGTTTGTGTGTTCAGTTCTGTTGCTGGTTTGCGACACTGGGAAAACGATTCCCAATATCTGTTTCCGGCTTATTTTGGTAATGTCACTCATCTGCCTTCAACTTAATGGCAACAGCATGTCCAACATTACTGGATAAATTTATTCGTGTCGTAAATTTTTATTCTCACAACAGTTTCTTGACTGTAATTTGTTTACGATTAAAGTTCGGTTACAAATTATTAATACTGGCATTTCCGTTCTCAGTTTGTGTTTGTTCTAAGGCTGTTTGTTCGCTGTGTACACCCGCGGGCACACACACTTACATGGTATAATTACTAATATAAATTTCTTTTGGTTTTCTCTCATTAGGGTTAAAAATTAATACTGTATTCTAAATCTACAGATTTTTATAATGTTTTTTGGATAATCGCTACATATATTCATTAATTTATTAATTACTTTTTCTTTTGTCAAACATGAGATTCGGAACTGAACAGGTAACTCTACTTCTCTGAATCCTGGTTAGCCGAAAACACGTCATCCAACGTTATTATTATATTTATAATATTTAGCAGAATAACAACGGACGTAAAATCTTAATCTATGACGTCAACAAAAATTGGTAACAAAATACTTATGGAAGTTAATTATAAAAATAATCCTTGCTTTAAAAACGAAATGCGATTTCCTAAAATGACTCCACGTATATTTTAAAAAGGAGTAGCAACTTTTTCAATTCTTGGCGTCACAATTCTCAAATTATTAAACTTTGGAACTCTCAACAAGGAACGTACGTCATTATGGATAGCTGAAAGGCAATGAAGATAGTTAAGTACCGTTTGAATGTCCTAGATTTGTCAGTACAATTATTGAAAATAAATCACTGGAGGCAGAAAAAATAATTTAAAAAATTTCTTCATTACATGTTTTAAAGATACGGACAATGACTTCATTTCGTAATGTCCAGTTATACAGAATTTGGCGAATAAAACAATAATGAGTTCATCAGTACTATTGAACTTTGATGTTTTCCTTACATGCTCGTGTAATCGTATATTTTCCTGTACTGTACTTTCAATTTTTCAGGACGTGAAAGACAACCAATTTTATAAAGACAAAAAAATACAAAACTCCAATCAAAGTACTGTTCAGAAAAATACCTGTTTCACATTTCTACATTTTGCTTTGAGAAATGTTATGCGATAAGTTAATGTCACGTTCTGTTTCAACTAATAAAATAATGCTCTAAAAGAAATAAACTTCTGTTCGTACAACATTCACATTAGCAAAAAAAAAAAAGACTCACATTAACACACAAAGCCTAATGTTCAATTTGCACACATTAAAACACACTTTAACGAAATTATTGAATTAAAATCAAAATTCAAGCTACTTTCAAAGAACCAACAACACGCTTTTACGTCTTATAACTTTATAGTAGTAGTGGTAATACTATAGGCTATGGTAGTAGTTCGCAACGTTTCGAGTTCCCAAGAACCTAAAATAGGTAGACAAATTTGGCAAGAAATTATAAGTATGCAATAAACATTTTTTTTTTAATAAAATGATCATTTATAATGAGGGCCGTAAATTAACAGACTCAAATCGTTGTTTAGTTACTTTATTTAGTCATAAATATTGTACTATTTTTACACATATTCCAAACATTTTTGCTGGAACCTCTAGTGGCTTCTCTCGGCACCTTGGATGGAAACCGCTGGTTTAGAAACATTAACTGTTGGTATGTATGTTAATTTGACAGTCAAACGTTACCCATCAGGGTTAATTCATAAACAACGTTCATTTTCTGTGTGTTATGGCACTGTGGGTTCAGATATTTTACTGATACTTCGTTTTGTCATCCGTTGCTTCTAACAGGTTCATTGCTATAGGCCGACCATTAGAAATGCTAAAAACTGTTTCGGCTTTATCACAATTTTTAAGTCCCTACTGAATCTTCAGTTTAGTCTGAACACGACTATCGACTTCGCAGACGAAAGGTCTACAGTATTAATTCAGTGATGTTCCTTTGGTTTTATAATTTTAATAAGCCTAACATTTTTATTGGTGACGTTGCATCGGAAAAGGACCTCTGACGATGATATTTATATTAGAAAAAGTTCATAAGTCACCTGAATCGTAGACAATTTTCAGTGTGAGGTAAGATCTAAAGGCCCAATAGTAATTTGCACAGAGGGCTACCGGCCGTTCTAAAATAGCAACAATGACTGTTTACGCATCGGATCTGACGCTCGCATCAGGAAAAACATGCGGCAGTAGATGAACAGCAGAGCAAAGAAATTTTCATGACACTTTAGCTTTAGGGTAAACTACGTTTTTAATAAAGAAACGTCTAAACACTGCGAATATATTTTTTTTCATGGCTCAATTTAGAAACAAAGGAATTCCCATTGTACACCCATACGCCTACTTTTGCAATATAGACTTCACTTTTGTCGATAAAGAAGACGATGATAAACTTTTCGAAACTAGCAGAAACCACCCGACAAGCTGTTTGGAAAAACCAATCAGACAATCTGAAATACACAGACAATATTAATTCTAATGCTTATGAATCTTATCTGTGATTTCACATCAAAAAATTTAAGATAGAAGAAAACAGAATTGTTCCACTAAAAAATGTCTTTTTTTTTATTTTTGGCTTGGCAATGTCGCTCTGTATCGGATGAAGGCAGTAATTCAAAGAATTTACTGTTTTACGATGGCAAGGATATGAACATTTTTAAATGTTGCCAGAAAATCAAAATCTCATGTACAACTGATTTCGTGCAGCAAAATGTTTAGTGAACCTTTTTAAATACTGACCAACATAAATACGAACAAATATTTAAAGACTGTAGATAATCCTATATGTGGCCGTTCTGTAATTATCTTAGATTATCTTATAATGCGTACAGCGAACCGTTTAATGAAGCTTTACAATCGTGAGTAACAAAAGTCTACGAACAAAATATTATCACTGTAGGAAGAAATACTTCACTTGGCCTTCCAGTATTTTGTATAAGCCGGTCGTCTGGCTTTGTAGACAAATTGTTTCTAATTACTTATTTTCCGAATAAACTGGAGTAGTGCAGTAATGATTTCAGAAAAAGGAAGCGCTAGTTGAATAACTAATTTTCGTACACAGATTAAATTTATTCTTTAAGAGATCGGTGTCGCCAAAACACCCTTTATGAAATTCATTATTTACTAGTTCAATTATTGGTTGCCATTGCTGTTGTACTATTTAAGACCTTTACAAGACGCCATGATCAGTTATTAAACCAATCTCAACTATGTTACCAGAAGAACTGCACATATGGCACTTGTTGTGGCTTGAAAATCGTCAGCAAGATTGGGCCACTCACAGCGGGTAAGTACTTTTGAGACGTTTTAATGTAGAGTATTTATTATTTTTCTTAAAGGGCGTATCCAAAACCAAACTTTAACAACTCACAACTGTAAGAACAGTTCAGGACCGCTATGAACGTCACCTAACGGATCCCACATCCAGTTTGTGTTCGTGGGTGTACAGAAAACCGAATAATTATGAACTATGACTCATTTATTTCTACCTGGAGCCTACACACAGACACATCTGCCAGTGTCTGTGAAATCCGACAAGAGAACACGGTCGTTGCACAAAACGCAAGTTATCCTAAACTCACTTTTCAGCAGTATCTGTAAAACACGTTAAAACGGTAAAAATATTGAAAACATTGATCCCTCATTATAAAAAAAGTTGCTTCCCGCAGGAAACGTCAGGCTTGGTTCCACGATTTATCTGTGGGTTGGACATGAAGTATATGTGCAAGATATACTTCTGTGTTAATTATTGAAAAACCTCTATGCACTACGCGTACATTTTTCAAGGATCGAGTCTACGATTACTTGGTGGCTAAAAAACGTAAACGGCTAGAACATGTACAAGCGCCTTTTTTTTCTTTCAGAAGAACATCAAGCAGCTCGATACTATTTCAGTCTCCAAACAATACGGATGGCGAAACAATTGAGCAAAGGAACTTTAAAAAAATTTTTTGGATTTTGTTGTCCATGACGTGTCCGATTATCAGAATGATTTGTACTGTATATACTATCAGACGCGGAACACAGTATTTTAGATTAAAACTGGCTCAGGCAAGAAAAAATATACATTTTCTTAAAATTTTATCTAAAATACTGTGTTCTGTATCGGAATACTGTATACAAATCATTAAAAGAATGTTTTACAGAATATTAGTTTCGTGAATACAAAAATTATTAGACACAATATAGCAACTATTTAAGCAACCACTTTTATCACAACGTGTAACATATTAGAATTTAGATACGCCTTATTTTATTTGTTTTTGTACAGACATTTTTCTTATGAAATTAATTATAGGCCTATACATCGTCTAATATAATTAATTCTAATTATTAATTTTTAGTGTATCCCTGATCATTACCGTCTGGAATAGAGTACAAAAGCTCGTACAGTAGATTAAAACAAAATATTGTATAATTAACTACAAAAATATGAGATTCTTTTTAATAATAAAGTAATTCTCACTCTCTTAAATAAAAACTCACAGTGTAGTCTATGTAATTTGCGAACAACATTCAACCGGTACGAAAGGGGTAAATTCATAGTAGTTTTTGTTAACCTTATAATGAGCAACATCATGTCGTTTAGTAGACTACATACCAACATTAGGCGCATGATGTTGGTAAGTATTATATAGTTTACGTTACCAAAAACACTATTTTCTTACCAAATGGTTTATTGTCAGTTTAAAATGAGAGGATTAATTCATCATTTTACAGATTTCTCTATGTTACAGAAAAAAATCTGAATACCCTTTTCAAAATGTAGTATTATTTAAACAGATAGTATTCAAATAGGCTTATAGTATTCTTTTAAAGAAAGAAAACAGTCGTCTTCTAAACTGTGAAGAACTGTGTCTTCTTAATTCATGAAGAAGTGACCAACAATATATCAGGTCTCGCGCTATAACCAATAAACTGAAAAGAGAACTTTTACTCTGTGGCAGGATTTCTCTTTGCCTCAATGCGATCACAGTGACAACCTAAAATAGAACACGAACAATAGTGAAATAATTTTCACGGCCAGTGCCAAACTATATTAGTTGTTTAAAACATAATAAAGAAACACATTCAACGTTATTATGTTAATAATTTTCAGCACATTGCTACTGCCTTTAATAATGTAACGGAAACGAACTGTGTAAAAAAAATCCATGCCTTTTTTCGCCCCTCCAAGTGATAATGACGGGCACCACTTATGGGGGATCGAAACTTCGGCCTACTTTTTTAATGCAAATATACGTGTTTTGTGTTTTATATTGTCTCTTTTGATGACATACTTCATTTTCGAATACTGTTTTTTTTTAATCTTACACGTATCCCGGTAATTATCCCAACATTTGTTTACACACGTCATAAGTATGGTAGAGAGTAATGGTTCTATGTGCGGCAACTAATTTCATTATCTCAGTCTAGCCAATAATATGTTACTAACATTTGTCATTTGCGTCACTTTATTACTTATAACAATTACAACCATCATAATGATTATGCGGCTCATTAACATTTATACATGTGGAAATGTAAACTGTTCTTTTCACCTGACTTTTCTCTCTCCACACAAAAGTAAGAACAACTTGTATTACAAAAATGTTCCGTAGGTGTACGGTGTACGTCCACACGAAATAGCTGACAAATATTGTGGGAATCCGAAAAAAATTCCACCGCCCACCTACTACATAGCGACGCGATTTAGTTGGCAGTGTCCGCGTTCATCAACGCGTTTCATTGTTGTCATCGCAACAAATATATACAATAAGCAGCGAAATAATAAATCAGATATAACGAATTAATCTCTGCGACAAAGGTCGTATTTATTTCTTCGCAATTAACTGATAAATTTACTTAACGAATATAAGCATGTAGGCCTATGTACATATTTATTTATAGATACTGCTTAATTAAATAAGGAGAGCGCGTGTGTTTCTGCATAGTTTTTTTGCATAAAGAGCAGGGTAATGCCCTTTAGTGGAATATTAACTGAATTAGTGAAATAAATAACAAAGAATATCTTAATGATTTATTGTTGGAAATTGGTCTGTTTGTCACCGCCTACCACCTACTGATAAAACAAAATACACAGTAGACACAAAGCATGCTGTAATTTATAGGTGCGAAACTGACAAAACAATGTGCAGAAATCACGTCGGAAAATGTTTGAAAAAATTCTTTTTATGGACGAAAAGCTTGCAGATTAATAAAATTCAATGCATTTTCACTTAGGTTACATTCGGTTATAGGCCTACAACAATGTCGTTTCGATTTATAGAACGTTAGACACACAACAATTATTATAAAATATGGTACCTACTTGTGCAAACAATCAAATAATGTTACGTTAATAAAACAATCAAATATTCTCTTTAAAGCCTAAATCCATAATTAATATGGATACAGCCTTTTGTGTCTTTCCTGTATTTCGGTTTATCTTTCTAATCAACGCCTTTTCAGACAAAACACGCAAATAAGCTACGGTTATTAAAATCTATATTTAAAAAAAATAAACTTCTAAACACTACAGATGACTTATTTTCACGGATTATTCTGTCCAAAAATCCGTATTACGAATTTTTGTACTCGAATTTACGTAGAAAACCACTGCATGTACTAACGATGATGCACTATTAAATTCGAGAATGTAAAACGCTGTCTTAAGATTTAGAAAATTTTTTCGAATTAGGAAACCTTTTCTAACAGTCACTGTTGCGTTACGGCGTTTCATAACTTAATTAAAACTTGTCTTTAACGTTTGTTTTATGTTCAGTAAGACAACATTATGGTAATTCATTTTAACTTCTCTTACACATAATCCCACTGCCGGTAATTTATTTTACAACACAATATTAAGTAGCGTATATTGTAACCACAGAAATATTTTATTCTGCTTAATGGACAGAGGAGCCTTATCAACTATTATAGGCCTAAATCACCTTAGTTAAAACGCATTTTCTCAGCGCTTATCAATAACTGTTAATACAGATAATTACTATAAGTTATCGTTTAAAGAAAACTTATGAAATTTAGAAGCATTGCATGTTGTCATGTCACGTCATACGGTCTTTATGTGTAGGGTTTTCTGACCTGTTCACATTTTTTATTTTATTTCTCTGATTTCTATAAAAAGTTTCCCGCTTCTTATTAATCCGCGCGTCTTTTGTTTATTACGATCACACAACAATGAGGGGGCACGACAGAGAAAGAGATATAACGTTGGCTGAATGTAAGACAGACAAGACAGAATTATTATTATAAAAGAGCTTTCAGAGAGCTGACTGACACGAACGTAGAACTGTCAGTAAGATACAATTAAAATGTTCTTCATTTCTAGTTGTTTGAAAGACGTGAAAGCACCGTGAGTACAATTGTTCTCTGATTGACGTTCCGTCAGCTGTCGGATCGTCAGGGTCTTGGGGCCGTGGAGCCGCAATATAGGCTACACGCGACAGTACGGAACACATCACTCAAAAACAAACTTTTTACACAGAGAAGTACTACAAACCAACACAATCATACTTCTGTTTTCGTTTTACATAAAAACAAAGGACGAAGAAGCAGAAAAATATTATTATTCTCTGTTTTTATATTTTAGTAATTAATCGATTAGGCGTTTAACTTCATTTGCAGTTTTAGTTACCCCGTAAAATACAATTGTTATTTTCAAAGGAATACATAAAAATGTTAACGTAATTCGAAAACATGCGCTGTTTACGTATTTTGTACCGTTGAGAAACCAAGCCACGTGACAGTCTGAACGCTTCCTACCGTTAAACACAGTTTTTATTTTTATTCGTCAAGACATAACTACTACATTTTGAGGCAATCCGTATACAGTCAATTATTATTCCTCAACAAAAATTATAATTGACACTAAAAATTTGTTTTAATTTTAAATTCTGTCATCTCCAAGTAATTTAAGAAGTTATCGTTGGCCTTTCAGTTCAGATTCTTTTGTACTTCTTTTTTTTTTTAATGTTAATAAACATTGTTTTAAACAAACACCAACATAAAAATGAAACTATGGAATAAAGAAAAACGTATCCGCTGATTTTATTATAAACTCGAACAAACTTTGTACATTAAATATATTTGAACACAGAATTTAAGTATAGGCCTATCTACAAATTGTAAAACAGTATAAAAACAGTATTAAATTTTTTATTAAACATAATTAAGTATTAATCTCTGTTAAAAGCATAACGTTTTAAAGAAAAATCGTGATCTATGTTTAGGCTATTTATATTGTAGTTCCAAAGTCAAAAATCTTCCTTAACTGGGTATTGTTACCATTTTCATTTAAATTCTATTTGGTATAATTCGTCTTGTTGAAATTTCATCGTAAATATACAGTTTTAAGTAGTGTGTATGTGTGTAAAATTTGTTGCCAACTATACTGCCCTGTCTACTAATTATGTTATATTTTTATAGTGGTTATTATGTATTTGATAGTAACGTTAAAATACAATTCTCTGTGAGATCGTCACCTCAAAACAAAACGCCTAATGTAACTGTTAACAGTTTTATTTTTAATATAGGCCTAAATATTAATTTTAATACCACTCAACTATATATATCGTGTATCAAGAAATTGGCGTTCTTTTATATTGTTTATTAGCTGAAATAATAGATCATTTGTACATATTTTTAACTGTTATAGGTGTATAATTTTGAAATAAATATTTTTCAGATTTACCTACTCCGTAGTCTATAGGCTATAACTGCGAATTTTCCGTTTAATCCAAACAATAGTAAAGTTGCTCCAAAAATATTACAATTAAGAGGAAACTAAAATTTATTCTCACTGAATTTAACAAAAATGCAGGTTCAGTCTTTACGAACATTAGGCCTATTTAAGGTTTAAGGTGAATTCGATACTTATAAGTTTAGTTTGTGATTTTGTTATCCACAAAAAAGATATCTTTTCGTCTGTTTTCAAATTAAATTGATCCGTAAACTTGTGACTGACAACAGGCGTGTTACATAATTCCGAGTGGCTGACAACAAATGACCATATTAGACAAATGTCATTCTTTTTCTTGGCCCCGAAAAACTCCGTTAACATTTTTTGCGTCATTTTATCGGACGGAGATAATTTTATGAAATTAGAAAACTGAAAGTACTGTACGTCAACTGTAGGGCAGTTGAGCATAATTTTAGAACAATTTATTTAAGATTTTTCGGCGATGCAAAAATTCAAACAAATTTTGATCATTAAAAAAATATTTTGTTCGTATGTCAGTTATATGAACGTGAAGTCTACGTACGTGTATATGTGTGCGTGTGTGCACGCGTGTACGATAGGAGAGGGGGAAGAGAAACAGAGAGACAAGAGAGAGGGAATGTATGTTACGTCATCGCACGATTTTACAAAAATTCTTCATTGTTTCTTTTTTTTTTAAGAAAGCGTTAATTCTACGAAATTAACCCGACGGTATTCTAAGTTATGCACAAGGTTTTGTAAGGTTAACACCGACGATCGCAATAAAAACAAACTAGCATTTAACACTTCCGTTAAGCCTACATATTTTTACATTTCTTCTTCTTTTTCTCAACATAATGCAACGTAAAGTTTGCTTTACAAATATTATTTTGTTAACGGCTAAAAGTATGTTTTTTTTTTCACTCACATTTCATTCGTTTGGGGCAGTTCTGTTTCCTCCTGGTCATTGCTAATCGCTCCGTAGAAGACAGAATTTTGAGAGACACGTTGGCTGACACAAATACGTCGATGTCGTCGTTCGGGGCTTCCTTTTCACGTTTTGTGTCAATCTTCAGTCGTCATCGTTTCGTTTCGTCAATCACAACAATAACAATAAATAAACAATAAGCATCACATCGTGTTTTTGTACACATAAAACACATTCCTCTCGTACAGTCCCATAATTGATCGACTTTTAATATTTTAACGGGAATTTATTTTTTCATTTACTGAAAATTAAGGTTTCAATAATTTATATCTGAAATTACTAACAACATAATTGTCACTTTGTATACTCTTTGATATTTTATTTATTTATTAAATTTTTTTGTCAACAACACTGGCACATAATCTTCATTTTTTATTTACTTTCTCGAATACACAGAACGTACAACACAACAAATATTTGATGTCACAAAAAAAATCGAAAAAACACTTTTAAACACAACACGTTTATTAAAAATTTCATTTTATTTACTTTTAATTCTGGAAGCACCTTAATTTTATTTTCGAAGTAAATAAATAATATTATATCGTCGGTAAAATGTTTTAGGTTATGCACATGTGGGACCGCCGCGCGATGTGGCGTCGTGTGATCAATGCAGGACGAAGCTCGGTGAGTGACTGAACGCTTCTCGACTCCTCGCTGGGCGCGCTCTAGCGGGTGACGGGCAACCTCGCCGCGACCGGCGACGATCTATCTGTCAACCTTTTCACTCATCACACGCGCCAAGCTCCCGAAAATCTAAAACATCGTCAGAAGCAAACAACAGCGAGCCTTCAAGTAAAACCTCATGGTATTCAGGGTGACGTCACGACAGGTGGGCGGTGCCAAACCCACGACCAGACCACGCCTTTCACCTCCGCGCACATTACGTTACCCCCTCTACTGCTCCTATGAAAGCCTCGTTCAAGCCTCCCGCACACCGGTGTACAACGGTTTGATTGTGTTTTACGTTGTTTTCCACTGATTTCGACGGTAATTTGAAGACGTCACTAGTGATCAGCACAAATTATTACGTAAGTAACAAAACATTGTGTGTATGTGGTAAGAATTAGTCGTCAAATATCCTACAAAGTGTGAAAATTACATCAGATTGTGTCAACAGTGTAGTGAAGTGCTGAAACACAACAACCATATTGGCCAACGTACAATGTAGCCTCTTAACAGCATAACTGACAATTATCGATTAAATTTTACAATTCAGGATAGTTCTAAACAAACATCTTGTAGAATACATTGTAAATTTTCGTACAAAGTGACGTTCTGTAAGTGTTTAGGTTATTCATTGCCGTTTATATTGATTCAAACACAGCCAGCGCACAGCAGCGCCTCGCAGTGAGGCTAGGATGATTTACGGTCGTGCTTTTTAAATTCGCCGCTTGAGCGCAGTAGTACCTAATGTAGTTTTACACTGCACTTGGAGGGGATAACGACTTGGTATCAAAGTATATTAAGCTTATATACTACTACTATAGCTTTATATATACATGTGTATGTATGTGTATATATATATATATATTTATTTATTTATTTATGTATAAGAAAACAACATTTTAACGTTATGTCAATCTAAATAAAATAAAGTCTCCCCCTTCAAGTAAAACGCAATGAACGTATACATAACAATTTATGACATTATTACGTAGAAGGAGAAGAACGTGCTTCGCTCATTAATAAAATATATACTTTCCAGTATTTTACGAAAAACGTAAAAAACGATAAATCAAAATCGTATCAATGCAGCTGGTTGTTCTCTTGCCGTTAGTGTTTTCTACATATTTTTACATTTCTTCTTCTTTTTCTCAACATAATGCAACGTAAATAAATTTTAAGTTACGAGACAGTCGGCTTTGATGAAGGAACTTTAAATCAAGTCGATACTGCAACGATACCACACGATTTCCGTTGCAGAAATAATAAGTCTTGAACAAACTCTCCGCGTATGTAACGTCAGTCTACGTAGTTTATGTATGCAATTAAAAAGTCCTTTCTTATTTCTGTTATCACTGCTACAATAACTCCTTCCGTTCAACGATATTCCTTAATTTCTCCCCCTCCCCGCCTTACATAGGCCTATCCTTAATGAAATTTTATGTTTTTACATGTCGAGTCAATTATACCGCAGTTCGTTTACTCCTCTTCTTATGTCGCATTCAACATTAATTTTAATTTGAAGTATCTACTGACAGTTATATGTAATGGTTATTATTTTGATATATGAACTAAATGTAGCAAAACATTTTAACTGGTTCTTAGTCCTATGTCTTATCTCCGATTGATTATTTGTTTTCCTTTGCTCATTTGTCTGCCTATCTGTCTGTCTCTCAACCTTACTCTCTTTACAGACACTGTCTGACACATACACGCGCGCGCTCATGCACGTACACATAACGTTGTATAGACCTAGGCTATACATATTTTGTTATTTTATTGCATGTGTGACAACTTAAGTAGTTTCATGAACGTGACTCTGGTATTCGGTGTGGACAAAAGAAAGTGCTTTCTGACTTAGATTCGAAGGTATTTTCTTCGTTTTAAGTCACCTTTTATTCCACCAAGGAATAGCTTGCCAAAAGAATACAAGAAATGGGTTTTTTCTGTTCGTTTTGTTATTGTTCTTATGCAGGCTTAAAGTCGACGTTCTACATTTAGGCCTATAGGCTATAGGTTCAGATGTTCTGCCTTTTAGTGTCGTAACTACCTTATTCTTGGGTCATGTCTTCCTGTATTCTTCCAGTTCTTGAAAAATCTTATTTCTTCTAAATATCTTGCCTCACCATGTTAGCATTCTTCTGAACTTCCCGTTTTTCGTTAGATAGGCCTACTCTCAAAACTATCTAATAATGTTCCAATACTCCCCCCCTCTCATTCTCCTCTTTATTTAACAGTGTTCATACACATATGGCGGATCCGAAAAGCGTATGGGCTAAAGTTTTGACGCGTTAGTTAAAACATCACAAATATTTTAGTCTTCATTAACGTCCTCAGAACTCAAAGATGAACTTATAACGACCAATAGATCTCGTTCCCATTTTGAGTCGAATCGGCACTTTGCAGGCCTACTTGCGATTTTTTAATTAATTTCCTGTTTCTGTTCGTCCATTCAGATGTTCACGAAAAGTTTAAACATTCAGATGTTCTTTGTTGAAACAGAACAATGTTTAAAAAATTATATCGCCCGGATGTGTGCCGAAGAAAATTTGAAGAGATGCTTTGAGAGCAGGAGTGGTTAGGCCTACATTTTATTGATAATCAGTTTAGACTTCACGTCATTTTTTAACCAGTGTGCAAATCTGCTTTTTGTATCACGTGAACATTTTCTTCAAAGAATTATTTTTAATCATCCTTATAGAAGTAGATAGACCTACTAATAGCAGTACTCAAGTAACTTACGTTTGCGCGCGTGCACACACACACACACACACACACCTTGATATGGACGTTATCTAAATACTACTTATCATTATGCAAAACTTAACGTAAACCGTTACTTTTATGTATATTAAGTGACTAAACACACACTCGAAGGTTCCATTCTCATTCATATGACGGTCGTGTATCAAGAAACAAAAGTGTGGTCTTATCCTCCATAATTCTGCTACAAACAAATTGTCTGTATAATAGGCTATAGGAATAACTAGACTCATTAACTGTGTAGGCCTACATTAAACTTACAATGTTTATTAAATTTTTGTGTTATTAAAGAATGTAAACTCAAAAATGTAGCCTACACAATGATCAACCAAACTATGCTTTTTTCCTTTAATACTTCATAGTAGCCTATAGGCTACCTACTATTTCGTTAATAATTTAAAATTGTCATCAGTAGAATATTATAATATTAATTCATTTTTTAATTCTTTAAAAATTTTATCTAGCCTTAAGGAGTTTAAAAAAGCTGTTATTTTTCTAAGTAAAATATTTATAATTATTCCAGAAATGATTGGTTTGGACTGGAATAATATTTTTTTCTGACATACGTTTCACAGACCTGCGTCATCAGAGAACGAATGTTACAATACACTGCCAATTATTTAATTGTTATATAGTTTAGTGATAATATTATTAAGTTAAGATTTTTTTAAAAAGTTTTCAGTGTTTTAAATTTTAATTTAAAGTTTTCCTTAATTAATGTGTAATTGAAATTCTGTTTATATAGGCCTATAGCTAAACATTGCTTCTTCAAAGATTTGTCTTCTGATCGTTTTGGAAGTTGTTTTACTATCCTATCATTTGGTCAATAACCTCTTCGAAATACGTTTTGCTCAAGTCGTATACAAGCAATACGAGCAAATACGTTGTGCTTATTATTAACAACTATAACAATGGTTGTTAATAATTTAAGGAGTTTTAATTAGAATAAAAAGATATTATAGGTTAGAAAACATGAATTCTAAAATTGTATGTTGACGCTGTTTTTATACGATCAAATAGGCTAAACAGTAACAACACGTCGACACCTGTAGGCTATATCCACACTGCTTCATCAAAAAATTAAGGCTACGCCCACATAAGAAGAAAAAAGACGAGCTGTAATTGTTACAAGGATATATAAATCAAACGTATGTTGTTAAACTGTACAACTTTGTCGTTTCTTGCAATTAAGTTTACATTATAATAATTAAAAAATAATGATTATGTTCTTCTTTCATTTAAGTATTTAGATATATGGAAAGAAACAGTTTGGATCGGTTTAGAAACCTATCATATATTCAGAGCCCCAGAAATAATTTTTACGGTAATAATAAATAATACTTTACAGTAGGCCCAGAAACCATAGAATCATTACTACCAATTACCACTGTATTGTTATTCTTCTGAGTATAGCAAGTGTATTCACGGAGTACAAGTCTTTAATTATACAAGCTGGACGCCTTGAAGATAAGTAAGTCTTATTTTTACACTCTAAGAATGATTTTGTTCTTCTACAATATTTGGCCTTTGGCCTCTCGACCTGTGGTAACTTCCGTTAGTGCCAGTAGGCCTATTTACTGCCTTCAAATAAACTTCTTTTTCTTTTGGAACGTACACAGTGCTGGCTTTAGAAGTACTTTGCACTATTTTATAGGCCCCTCCGCAGGAATCCTTTGCGCCCCCCCTACTAACCTTCCTTAATTCACGCTTTTGTTCCCTCTGGAATACTAACCCCTCCCTATAACTTTGGCAACTATTAAAATTATATAAGGTAAACACAAATAACTTTCTTTCTTGCATGATATAGGCCTATAGGCCTACTCAATTAATAAAATACAACTTGTCTTTCAATTAATTGTTTGATTTGTTATTTAGTATCTTTTATGTCTTTGATCAGTGTAAAAATTACTGAAAATCAGAGATGTGGCTAGTAGACAGTTATAATTTTGTCATTTATTGAACTAGGCTAATATGCGTCTTGAAAAAAGTATAAATTTTATTAAATGTAAATTCCTGAAAACAGTGAATGTTTATAATAAATTTTTTACCATACACTTTATTAACTAATTTCATTTTTATAAGCAAAGCAAACATCAATTTCACCTTTTAAACTTTCTTTCGTATGCTTATAGCCTTATAATTTGCAATAATTTGATTATAGGACTAATATTGGCATTGGAATTAAAGAAAAATATTTTAGTAAAAAGATATTTTATTTTACAAAAATATGGTTTTTGTATTTCAAAACATTTCTCAGTACAGAGTAACATAAAAGTGTAATTTGAAGACTTCTAGCGTCTAAAAGGCAAAATAACAATATATCAACGTCATTACTACATTAAAAAAATAGTAGTATGACAGTGAAGTAATTTTATTTTAGTTTTCTTTCATTTGAAACTTTCGTGATCTTACTGCATTGTGAGGTGCAAAAATGTTTATTGTTTCATTAATACTGACTGATCTAGCAGTTTCGTTTACCACACTTAGTGCACTAAGTCGATTCAGTCTGTTTTGAGACATCGTGCTATGCAGATAATTTTAGCTTGGCCGAATGTTCGCTCGGCCGAATTCTGGTGACCTCGGCGTATTCGTAACTTTAATCACCCTGCTCTACTGTGCAGTTAACCAAATAATTTATACTTTCAAAGTACATCATTAAGTACTGGGCAAACAACAGTAAAAAAATTAATGTATTTGTTCGGGATCTTAATTACATACGGGGAAATTTGGTTTTACTTCAGTTCAGCGGTTTATACCCATTCGTAAAAAACTAAGGACAGGATCTGCGCGGGCCCCCCTAGTCCGCAGCCCCCGTAACTTGCGGGGCCGGCAGTTACGCCACTGGTTTTCCTGTTGTCTTTGTTTTTGTGGCCGTTAGTTTGAAAATTAATGGAAATATTTTTCTTCGCTTCGTTTTCTTCAACTATATTTAACAATTAAAGCAAATATACAATTACTATTTTCTGATATCTTAATTCTGAAGCCTATACAATGTGTAGGCCTATAGGGAAGCCTATGTGCATCCGCTGACTGATCTCAAAAATCGTTGCCTCAGCGAGAATGCGCCTCTCCTCTTCGTCATTACACAAGTTTCACTCCAATAAAAACTAGTGCAGTATTTATGCTGAACACTAGTACAGCCATAAAATTTGTAAAACTTTAACTGTGTTCTTTTAAGTTACCGCATAAGCGGTTTTTGAAGAATAGGCCTATTATACGTAGCTAGAAATTTACCCTATTTATGGTGGCTTCATTTTTATGATTGTAACTTATGTGCATGACCTCCAAATAAATGAGTAACTTACTCTACAGGCTCTTTTGCGAGGTGAATCTTAGATCTTAATGTGTTTCTGCCGTGAAATCAATCGACTTAGTTTCTTAGAACGATGAAACATTTTTTCAGAAAGGGAAAAAGAGAGAATAAATATTCTGGCCAATTTTTCGTGTTGAACACCAAGTTAACATAGGCTATTGAAACAAGTCCTCGTCGTCTTCATCAGCCTAAACATTTACGTGCGTTCCAATTTCGCATAACCGCCATATTTTCGGGTATCTTCCAATAGCTGGGACTTAAAATTTACCCAATTTATGGCAGTATCATTTTTGTAATTATAACATCCTTAATAATTAAAATGCGAAACATGCTGTAAGCCTACTTGATCATTCACGAGAATCAGCTTAGATCTTACTGGGTTTTGGAACTTTAGCCCTTAACATATTTCCATTCCATTATGATGTTCGATAATGTAGAACACGATTCTGTGACACTCACTTGAGCGCTACAATTTTAACATCACGTATAATTTAGAATTATTGAATATAAGAACGAGTGTTAGTGAATGTTAACCGTTGACATCTTTTGTCCATCCAATGTATTTTCCATTCCGGGAAGTAAAGTAAACAGACGGTTGTGAAGTAATTTTTTATAGATTGAAATGAGCATTTGTGTCAACAAAAAAGTGACATGTGTATCTTTATTAATATTTGTGTAACATTATGTAACTATTACATCAGTTTACTGTATTAAGAGTTAGACAATAATAGTAAAAATATATAACTGTAAAACTGATATTACTACTTCCAGAATCTTGTTTGCGATGGGGTTTTTCCACGTTGTTTAAATATTTGGAAAATATATTGCTTTTCATATTTATTAAGTCAGCAATCAGAGGGTAAAGTATTCTATTAGCTAGCGGGCTGGTTGGGATTCTGGGCTGAATTCGCCACTATAGTGTGATAAGGCTCCTCCGTCCAGATCTGTTTTCCCATGTTGTAGATCTTTGTCCGCCACCGTATTAACCTTTCTGTCACATTATCTTGTTGAAGTAGAAATTTTAATGCAATTCCAGTTAATTTCATATGGCGTTTGACAAGTCTTTGCATATGATTTGTTGTACGGTTGGTTTTATCGAGATTGTTAACAGTCATTTCATTACTACGACACAATAACAATTGCTTTCAATATTCGGGATCGATATCTCTGCACGACGTTGATAATGTACTGTACTTGCTAGAGGAACTTAGTTTGTTGCTGTAGGTAGAAAATTGTAGACCCTAATTGTTACATAATTAGTGATTTGTAAGCGCAAATTGTTTGGTTTATTCTCACAGATGAGACTTTCGTTCATTTAGCTATGTAAATTAATCTTTATGGTTGCTTTCGTTTTCTGATAATGTTTTCGTTCCAGCTTAGGCTAGTTTATAATCTAAAAGTAAATCTAGGTATATATAATATTTTTGTAATGTGAGATAGTTCTGTGTTAGATAAATACGTATATACCAATATATAGTTAGGCCTATCTAGGGTAATGTTTTAAATTGTGTATAGGCTACTTAATTTAGCCTGTTAGAAAGTATCTTATGACGTAGTTTCACCGACACGTTATCACGATGTTTAGTGACAATATGATGTATTCATGGCTTTTGTGTCTTTAATCGCTGACTCAGCTTGGTACCTCTTAAGGTGGTTGCAAAAAGCATTGTATCCTTATCTGACGGCAACAGAGTACTAGATCTATGTTATAGGTATAAATGTTTTTAGGCTACAGACTGTATAGGGATTTTTTTTTAAGTACAGCAGTTCATGTTATATGTTGATGTTACATAAAACGTGTTTATCTTATACACAGAGGCATTGATGGGATAAAATAAACGATTGTTATCTAATAAACAGTAATTCTGAGCATAAAATAAAAAATGGCAAGAGTTTGGTAGGCTACTTCTGCATACGCCATTCAATTCAATTCAAACCTTATATTTGAAACCTGATAGCGTATTACATTAATTTTACTTTTCGTTTTCTCGTACTGTAATCTTGTGTGGTAGGTTAATTACTAATGTTCGTGTTAGAATAAGTTAGATTTTAAGTACAGTATGGATGTGAGTCCTAATTCCAACCATTCACAATCGTCAAATGAAATAAGAGAGTGAAACCTAAACACAAATTTGTAGCTACGTAATGAGTTCTAGTAAAACTGATTATTTAAAATTATTTACAATTATTTTCATCTAGTTTTGATCTCGACGTAGTTTAGAAAACAAATTATGTTTTTAAATAATGTTTTAACTATAATTAATCAGTTTTGTAAAGCCAAAAACAAATAATTTTTGGATACGAACTTTTTTAAGTATTTACATAAACAGGTGTAAGTTAAAATACTTAGTATATTATACTTAATAGACTGCGCATTTTGTTTCCGCATTTTTGTCTAAGAACTCTTTTCAGAGACTTGTAGGCCTAAATAATCTGCCTGCGTTTGTTTTTGTTTAAGCCTCCATTCACGTGTTCCTTAACATTCGTAGTACAGGTGAATAGCCCATCGATTTTCGTAATTGACAGGATTATTCAGAAGTCGATCGTTTCCTTGTTAGTGTTATGCTACTTTTCTTACTACTATTGAGAAAACCAGTCGCATTTGTCATCCGTTCACAGTTTGTGTTTATTCGCTGTGAAAACATATGTTTCGATGGTTCTAAATACATGCATCCTCATTCTTTCTTATTGTTCACTGTATACGCCTCTGAATAGAATAATAGGGTGGTTTGAACCACTTGTATGTTCCGTAAAAAAAAGATGTAACAAAATATCTGCCTGGTTTTTGTTTAAACAGATCTTTTCTTTACTGTGCTAACACTTTTCTTTATTTTTACACTAAAACCGTTTCACTTATGGGCCCATACATTTTTGAATGACTGTTTATTTATATTTTTTAATTTAAATATTCTTTAGTATATTTTATGTTTTGTATATTTCATATTTTTAATATTGAAGACACCGCATCACAGAATTCCAGAAACGTTGGATGTTGGATTATGTACAGTAAAATTTGATTGTTACACGAATAAAATATTGTTAGAAAACGAAATCTAATAAATAACGAAGATCTAATAATGTTTTGAATAATTGTACGCAAAAATTCAATAGTGACCAGTTATGATCCTCTAATTAAAAAAAATGCGTTGTTTTTTGTGTGTTGCATTTTGCGCATTATGCTTTTTATATCCCTAACATATCAAAAAACGTATGAAAACTTTATACTAGCCTACTGTTAATAATTTCGTTTCGTAATAAGGTTTCTTTGCCCTTCGGGTCTGTGCCGTTATCCTTTGTTTTTCCACAGTATTTGTTCGTTTAAGAAATTTTTATTCGCCATCGAATACATGGATCTCTCTGGTGAGCCTAACCTTTGTTCACCCTCTCGTAGGCCTACCCGAACTCCAACAATAAGACTTTATTAACGCTGTAAAATACGGCCGACAAAACGGTAATTATGTCTTCTACTAAAATATTTAATCAAATTATTACATATTTTTTATTTAATTTCTTCAGGTTTTATATTTAATCTCATATAGTTTCCTTTTTATTTTTCTCAAACGTCTCCCGTGCATCTTCCATGTGAAAGCGCCGACTCACTAACCGTAAAAAACCTGGTTTTTCAAAGCCCTGTTGTGTTAGAGATTTTGTACATTCATTATAAAATAGAGCATAGGCTACTAAAAGCATTACAAGGCAAACATAGAATACCTCTGGTATCTATGATTTAGGAAAAGCATTTGTCGAGATACCGAGAAGAAAATTGTTAAAAGTCTTAAAGGAAAGGAGAGCCATTGAAGAAACCGCTCGAACTACTGAAAAATATATATAACAACGTCAGTTACATCATAAGCAATAACATAACATCACACATATTTACGTCAAAAGGAGATGAAGGGAAAGAGAAAGCTGAGTCTCATTATTACTTATAATATTTATGGAAAATGTGAGTAAAAAAAATGTTCAGTACAAAGCAACAAATAAGTGTAATACACTTAAACCTTGAAAGAGCAAATAGTAGCCTACAGTATATTCGAGGAAGGCCATTCGCAGACGATGTTGTTCTTATGTATGGGAATGAGAAAATATAACAGTAGGAGCTAGAATGTTGAGTAACTGAAATAGAATTAGAAGAGAAACTGAAATAAATAAATATTAACAATAGAAGACATATAAAAGACGGGGAAGAGAATTTGAATGAAAAAAGATAGAATAAATGAGAACGTATCAATAACTTGGAGTGACCTAATAGACGAAATCGTCGACAATTTTTTTTTGTTAAATCACACCTCTGCTCACAATTATTAATTCTTTTATAAATAATACGTAGCTAGCAATCGTAAGAAAAACAAAGTTCAAGGAGTTTAAGGCAGTGTGTAGACCTAATCTATCATTCAGGTGTAACGACTGAAAAACACAAAAGTAATAATACAAAGTGTTGGAAAAATTAGAGGGATTCAACAGAAACACGGTGTGAGAAACACTGAAATTGAAAGAGACTCTGAAGAAATACGGTCTTTATTATAATCTATACAAGGAAGAGAATTGAGTGGATGGAGACACAAAGAATGGAAGAGACAAAACAGTAAGATGAATATGGGAAGCAGAACATGTGAAATCGTGCAGCGATGCTCTAGAAACCAGGCGAAACAAGGAGAAGAGAACAGAGAGCCTGACACCTGGATGGATTCAGTTAGAGGTCTGCACGTAGGGGACAATGTAGACGGAAAAAAGTAGAATGGTAGAGTTAGATAAAAATTGGAATGCGTAGTACTCGTGTAACATTTATCTGTTATAATTACATGAGTTGTGTATTTTTTGTTCAAAGGAAACCACAGCGCTGTGGAAGTCCCTAAAGATAAGAAAAAGAAGAGAAAGAGGGCAAGGGAACGTTTAGACAAACCTGAAAATAAATTGTAAGATAATTACAAGAATCCTGGAAAGAAAGGTAAACTTAGGAACATGCGGTAACGTGAAGAGACAGACAAAGAACAGAAATACATTTGTGGTAAAGTACCACACCGTACCCCGCTTTATGACAATAGGGTTTTGGAACATATGCGCGCGCGTGCACGGACGCTTTTGTCGTTCTTCAAATTGAATAGCTATTGAAAAAATTACGATATATTTGAAACTGATAGTTAATTCAACGTAATTAGTAGTGCATAAATGAATGAGTCATTCACGCTGAGTGGAATACCTGAGAATGAAAAATACGGCACACTGGGAAGAAACAAATAGTGAAATGTATTTGTTTGACGTTGTCGCGGATATGTCGTGCTTCATATCAGGCTTTCAAGTCTACTGCCGGCAATAAAAACACATTTCATACATTTCTACGCACTTTCAACTGCTGGGCTCTGTTTCTGTAAACCTATTTGTTGTATTTACGTAAGTACAAAACAATACTGTAAGTAATGCTATATACTGTTTAAAGAGTATCATTGTAAGTTGTTTTCCAATTTTGTTACGACTTTTAAAGAAAACAAAATATTTAAGTGAAAGGGTGCTCCCTCAATGTCGTAGGTATTAAATGTAGCCAGGGCTGCTTCCTCCATGATGAACGTCTTTCAAGACTTAAGAGATCAGTCTTGCCTTTATCTTCCGCCTTCAGGTCTAGTAGAGTATTTACATGTCATCTGTTTCATTCGCCGATTGTGTTCGTCTGTAATCCTAGACAGTGGCCGCTACAGGTTACAACGGGTTGTTTTCACGAGGTGGTTACTCCTCACCTCCTCCTTCCTCGTCTCTTTCAGAATGCGATCCCCTTCCTTGACGCTAGAACGCTTAGGTTAGGATAGGGTAGGATAGGTTGAGGTGCGGTTTTACGCTACAGATTGATTCATGGAAGATAGGTGGGTTGTGAGAAAAGCGAAAAGTGGATAAACGTAAAATCGTCAAACTCGTATATGTATATATAAGTAATTTTAAGTAGGCCTATACATTAATTTAAATGCCAACACAGAAGTCCAATTTAAAGGTCAAAATTAAGGTTTAGTAAAATTTAACAAAAAATGTCCATCCATTTTAAACAACTTCATCTATAATATAAATCCATAATAAAAGATTATGGTAGTAATAAAAACGTTAGATAAATAAAATTATGTGAGGACATGGAGTTTTTAAAAACGAGAATGTCTCTCGGAGGCGGGGGAGAGGGGAGAGAAATTATTCTTTTAAGAGCCGTTTACAGTAGTCAGGGATTTTTTTCTTTTACCCTTGTTTATTCGCACCTTGTTTCAAAGTTGAACACTTATCAAGAGTGATAACACATGTTTATTACTGAACTGAACACTTTTGTTATCGGTACCGAATGATACTGATTGTAATTTCGTAAGTATTATCTGTGGCGTACTCTACATTTTCAGTCGCAGCACTGCCACATCAATAGGCCTATAGTTTTTCTAACAATAATGGTGTTAAAACGAACATAAATGTATTGCGTGATTTAAGGCTGTTACGGATACGAATCTGTGTTATCTACAGACATTATGAAATTGATAACACAATATGTAACTAGTTCGGATTTCAATAATTTTAGCCTACAATAATTTGACGTAACCTGTTTGTTACAAATACAGTTTTTGCAAATTACATTAAAAAAAATTAAATCCTAGGTATTAAAGCTTTAAACTCAAACGGTTTTAATTATCAGTCACTTGTATTTTATATTAACTATGTAACGTATGTGTTACAAAGGAGCAACTGTTTTTCATAAGCTACTCACTTTCTTTACAGTCAACGAAAAATGGGAATACAAACTAACGGCTGGAAATACGACCAATGCACAGTACTTCTTTCTGTGGAAGCCTGAAGACAGCAAGGGCATAAAAAACTAAACTCATGAAAACAAATGATAAATTTTTGTGTTAAAAAATAACTCCACTTGCAAAATCAAGAGTCACCAGCACGAGTACAGAAACCTGGATAGATAACCTCACGATGGCCAGAGATCTCTACACTCGAAAGGGTAGATAGAAAGAGATTAATTAAATCATTTAATTATAAGCTGTACCGGATCTCGTAAAGCATTACAATGGAATTACAACATAACCTCTTTTAAAACAGTAAAGGGGCTTCAACTATTTAAAATCATAACTGACAAGAAACAAGGCCAAATTGTGATATTTGAAATGTAACTAATAAAAAAGATTATGTTTATGATTAATTGCTTTGATTTCCGATTAAGTATCGTGGGTTTTTAATCTGTAAATTTTACCGGTTTCCTATGTTTTTTTTATAACTTCAGCTCAAACGTCAATTTTTTTATTTTTTATAAATTAGACTGTTAAGCAATATCACATTATATTTATCCACAGTCGGAATTAATGACTTTTGTAACTGTAACAGAAGTCTTTGTGGTAATTATATAGCTTTTGGAGCTATAGAAATATAGCTTTACACAATAACTTTATTGGTATTTCACAATTCTTCGTTCTTGTATAACTATTATTAATTAAATCCTTAAATTTTTAGTGACCGTCAATCAATGAATGTTTCAGTGGATGGTTAGTGAGGATCGGTCAATAATACAAATTTTAGCTATTTTGCGTCGACGTTTCGACAATATTTATTGTCATCTTCAGGACCTGTGTATGAAATACAATAGAAATATGAAACATAACAAAACAATTATATATTTGGGTGAACGTGTTGGTGTATGTGAGTGTGTGCGTGCGTATGTATGTATCATTTTATACGTGAAGACTTTAAACTATCACAAGTCTTCACATATAAAATGATACATACATACGCACGCACACACTCACATACACCAACACGTTCACCCAAATATATAATTGTTTCGTTATGTTTCATATTCTATTGTATTTCATACACAGGTCCTGAAGATGACAATAAATATTGTCGAAACGTCGACGCAAAATAGCTAAAATCTCTATTATTGACCGATCCTCACTGACCATCCACTAAAACATTATTATTAATATTAATAAATAAAACTTGTTTTTTACAAGAATATATTTTTTTATGTAGTCTTACATTGTTTCGACAGTATTAGGCCTAACTGTCATCTTATGAAAATGACAGTTAATACTGTTGAAACAGTGAAAAATACAGTATATAAAAAATATATTCTTGCAAAAGCAAGTATTATTTATTATTATTAATTATGAGATAGACGGGGAATTATTAAATATATGAGAGAGAGAGACGGGGGAGGAGATAATTTGTAATAAATTAGTTTCAAGTTTTAGTATTACTGTGTCAATGAGTTCATTACTTGCAATGATATATAAATATAGGACTTCCACTTGCCTACCTCCAATACGTCTCAGTACGCTTCTCCAGCTGTTCATAACCGAAATTTGAGCGAAACATTTAGCTTTTTTAAATCTGTGTGTAACAAAAAAACAAGGTGAAATTTTTTCACAGTAGTCTGCACATTAATTACTAAAATTATCCTTTGTTTCCTTATAAATACCTAAATATTAGCATTAACTTGTCAAGCACTTATTCTAATCTTGTAGGGTGATTTTCTTATCAGCTTGAAATATGTCACAAAAATGTTTTAAATTGCAATAGCCCAGGCAAATATATGTATTATTTTTACGAAACAAGAGAGACTGCTAACCTGTAGAAACATTGGACTCAAGTACGGAAAAAATTTGCGAAGCTTGGTTCTGTACGACTCTGTTTAACGGATCGTTGACAAAAACCGCTCGTAATCTTTTTGAGGCATGGCACTGGATAGCTATGGATAAACGATTCGTAGACTGATAGGCAGTAAATGGAGGAACTATTAAAATGTAAGGATAATTTGTGAGAAATTATATGAAATGATAAGTATATATGAAATGTCAAATCGGAAGGAAAGGACGAGAACTATGGTACTTGATCAGGAACACTAAATCTGAGTGTGTTTTGAGAGGGAAAGTTAACAGGAGAAATACTGGAGCAAGGCCAAGAAACTGAATTCTTGTATATATTTTTTTATTTCCTTTAGGCCTATATCTACAATGTACTATCAAGAAGCAGTAAGTAAATTGTTTAAAAGTACAAACAAGAGAATCTGAAGGGAGACGCCAAACAGTGATGGCACCCTCTGTTAACAAATAGGTTGTAAGAGTACTTCTGTTGGATCGGGTTGTATTTGAGTGTGTGAATCTTAGTGATGTAACTGCATGGTAGCTTTTTGTGTTCCACAACGAAGGTTGGGATTTGCGCGTCTTCATGGGCAATCTTACTTCTAACATATCAAAGGTATGGAGAAGAATTCTCAACAAAATTTTATTGGACCTTTGGACAGACTTTATGTTGGATGGATGTCGCTGCCCCACAGATAGACTCTGTGCGACAAGACGGGATTGGTGTTCCTATAGGAGTGGTGTCTCAAAAGGTAATTTACATTTTGTTCCAAGAAGTCAATAAAGTTTGTGTTTAATTTGCGGATTTGCGTATTGTTCTCATTTCGTACTGGCAGCAGAAAACCATTTTATTTTTACTTTTTCTAGATCAAGTGACTGAAGAAATTAATTTGAAGTTACTGTATATAGAAGTTTCGAATGTACAGGAAAAACATTTAATTTAGCTGAAATATACGAGAATAAACGCTTAGCAACGTAGCAAAAGTTGTACACTGAAAAACTACGCTAGCTTATATACGCTAAGCATATGAAAAAGCCACAAAATCGAATTACCAACTTACAAGTAAAAAAGTCTGGCTTATGGATTTGGTGACGTTGCATCATCCAGCGACACACACCTGTTTTGTTAGAGTTAAAATTATTAATTGTCTTATACGTAATGTTACATTGAAATTTATTATAAGTCGATTCACACACACACACACACACACACACACACACACACACATACACACACACACACACACACACACACACACACACACACACACACACACACACACACACACACACACACACACACACACACACAGAGAGAGAGAGAGGAGACAAACACCTGCGGACATTTTTGTAATCGTCAACGCGGCGACGACAATATTTTCGGGTAATAAATAAAATAACCAATTAACGTGTACAGTTATGTCTGTCGCGTTGTTTTGTTCGAAAAAGAAATAATCATGCGTTTTAGGTAAAGCTGCACGTATTTCACACGTCTGTGTTACGGAAACACATGTCTAATGTGTATTAATTTATTACGCGTGAAGTGACAATTGTGCTGGTAAATAAGTCGACAACAGTAAATAGCAATTATACGACCTAATTAGGAGACGACCTCATTAAGCGGCCGATAAATAGGCCCGCTTCGGTATCGCACACGCACGCACAGTCTCTCCCACTCTTTGTTTTTCTATTAACGTAAACAGGGCCTATTATCTCCTCTCACCTCCCTCTTTTTGCAACACTCCTCAGCAGGGGCGTATTTACAGGGGGGGGGGCAACGGGACCGGACCCCACCACCAGTGGGTCGTAAAATGTTTACGAGGAATTTTGTTAATCTCTTAATTTTTAGGTTGTTTTATTATTTTTTCAGCTCTGTTAGAGCCACAATTTTGTGTAATACTTATCAGGAAACAATCTTTGGTTCGCGGCAAAAACACCAAAAATCCACTGCTACGGCAATTTTCTGGTATAGAGATTACTCTGGCTGGGCTAATTATCATTCAGATAAGACAAATATTCCACAGAAGTCATTGTTGAAAGGTCATATCGGTCATCGGTTGAAAAGTCAAGGTACTTGTCTTCGGTACTATTATACAGGTCTACCTTTTGTTTTACATGTTTTTGCTATTTGCAGGGTCGTTCGTGTTGGGAGCTGGACTGGTGTTCTCCCATTTATATTTTTTAGATTTTCATAACAAAACTGAAATCCGAAGTACAATTAACATACCTTATAATATTTATAAAGTAAAACTCGCAATTTACTCATTACATGAGATGAATTTCCGACATTAGAATTAACCAAGGAATGAAGCAAGGGTGCAATAGATTTCTTCATTTTATATGTATGATATAACTACATGTTGATTGCGATGACACTAACGATTTTGTATATATGGCAGTCAATGGACACTGCTAACAAACTGAACCAAATAATATTTGTCTCTATGACGACGGGTCAAGGCTTGTGTTGTGTTAATTTTTGTGCCAGAAAACTCAAAACGATAAACATGAAACTGCCAGGGAATGCTTTGTAACGATTGTGGTACCGTTTGGATTAAAACTTACAAAGACATCTGTACAACTGTAAGTCGGTGACAAAGACGATGGACGTGCAAATTATTGTCCGAAACATATGTTGCATGTAACTGCGATACTCATATTGGAACCTGTGTCGTTAGTATAGGTCCATACAGACGACCACATTGGACAACAGGAGAATCACGATTCACAGGGAATAAGGTACAGCCATCAGTGAAGATAAGGTATAGGGGCAGTTTCAAGATACAGCTACTGAATCAGGAATCAGGAAAAGGAACAGAAAGCTGCGGCGTTTAAAGGAATCTCTTCTTTAAGAAAGAGATTTTTGTGAGACCAAATGACATATCTTCGTTACGATTGTTATTGAGAATAAAGTGCCTTTGCCTTATTCGCGTCTTCATCGCGGTTCCGCTACTAGGCTGTGATCTCGGTATGACATAAATCAAAACATGACCAACGAAGTAGACAGATTTCAAAAAATCTGTGGCAAAATTGTAAGAGAAACATCCGATAGAAGAGACAAATTAGTGTCTACAGCAGCGTTTTCCAAACTTTTATTTAAACTTCTCAGGACTATTAACCAAGTAAGCAAGCAACTTTTTGATTTCTTTTTTTTGCCGAGTTGGGCCTAGACTTTTTATTTTAATTAATATTTCTATTTGTTGAGGTATGGGTAAAATAATGAATAATTTAAGTACAGGAGCAAACACAAGCTTTATTGAAGGAACAGTTTAGTAGCAAATATACATAAAACGGACACACGAAATACACATTACAAGAGCACATTTAAAAACTGAACTGTACTTGTCGAGTGCATCTCTATTTATATAGAAAAACAGCTTCCAGATCTTTCCTTTTATTTAAAACTTCGAGAACATTACTTTTCTAGACTCTCACAGTAAACGCGCATGTGTGCGGGTTGAGGCCCCGCAAGGCAGCTCGACCTCCCACCGCACAATACAAACTTTCACTTCTACAATGACAGGTACACTTACTTAAAAATGAATGTAGAGTTTTCTAGTATATTCTCAACACCCTCCCTAAAACTCTACATTCTCACAATCACATTAATTTTAAAAAATTCATTTTTACTCGTAAGTCCAAGTTTAGATCTTAAATAAACAAATTTTGGTTTTGACAAAGCTTTCGTAAGTATATCAGCGACATGTTCATCACTTTTAACATAATGTACATCAATTTCTCCATTTTGAAAACAATCACGTACATAATTATATTTCACATCAATATGTTTTGTCCTTTGATGGAATTCAGGATTACTTATAAGTTTTAATGCACTCATATTATCTATAACTTATATAAATCATATTTATCAGTCTTACAATCGCATTCATTAAATAACTTCTTTAACCACATTATTTCAGTTGTTGCTAATGCTGCACTTACAAATTCTGACTCGGTTGTTAATAATGATACAGATTGTTGCTTCTTACTTCGCCAAATAATTGCAGCATTTGCATGCATACAAGCTACGCCAGAAGTTGATTTACGTGTAACTGTATCGCTAGCATAATCAGCATCACTATAAGCTTTAAAGTTGCCATCCTAAAACAATCGTACCTTTTAGATAACGTAAAATTCGTTTAACAATTGACCAATGAGCTACACTTGGTTTGTCTAAAACTCTAGATACAACATTTACAGAAAAACTTATGTCCGGACGACTTACAATTTGCAAAAACATCAAATTGCCGACAGCTTCACGATAAGGTACATTACTTACAATAGTTTTTGATAAATATTCATCATGATTACAATCAATTGGCGTAGATACAATATTAGCTTCTGACATATTAAACTTTTCTAAGATTTTGTTAATATAAGTACTTTGATGAATGAAAACAGACCCATCATTCAATCTACAAATTTCCATTCCAAGATAATTAGTAACTTCTTTAGTACTAGTAATTTTAAATTTTTTTCTCAAATCATTCAACAATTTATCAATCAAACTTTCATTTGAAGCTGCAATAAGTCCATCATCAACATAAATTGCTAACAAGATCTTATTATTATTTTTGTTGTATATGTATAAACATGGGTCACCCGTACTTTGACAAAAATCTAAATTTACAAGAAAATTAGTGAAGTGCTCAGTCCAGCATCTTGGTGCTTGTTTTAAGCCTTATAAACTTTTCATTCATTAATTTACATACACGTGAGCTTCCACCATAAAAACCTTCACGTTGTTTCATATATATATCTTCCTTTAAGTCACCGTATAAAAAAGCCGTTTTTATATCAAATTTACCGATATGTAAATTTTCACGACCAGAAATACTAAGTATCAATCTTATTGTATCAAAGCGAACAACCGGACTAAAAGTTTCTTTATAATCTATATCTTTCTGTTGCGAATAACCTTTAATAACCAACCGCGCTTTATAACGTTCTGTACCATCTGGATTGAGCTTCTTCACAAAAACCCAACGATTGTTAATCACCTTTTTATCTTTTGGCTTTTCTACTAATACCCATGTCTTATTTTCATACAAAGAGTTCATTTCGTCCTGCATTGCAGCTTGCCAACTATCTTTTTCTTTACTTGTAATTGGTTCGTTATAATTAGATGGTAACTTTTCAGCAATAAACGTGATCGGACATCCATAATATTCTGTAGGTTTTAATTTTGTTCTATCGCGCAATTGTCGTCCAGTTTGATTGTTATCGCTATTTGAAGATTGTAAAGGTTCTCTTTCTTCAAACTCATTTGATTCATTTTTAAGTAAAAGTTCATTATTTTTAGGAGTTATAATTTCAGTTTCTTTATTATTATTGTTCAAAGAATTCACAATAATTGAATCAGCTAATACTCTTTCAGGTTTAAAAAGTACATCTCTACTTATAATGACATCTCGCACTTCCGGAACATATACACGATAACCTTTACAATCCTCATGATATCCGACCAGATAGCCCCTCATCGATTTTTTATCAAGTTTCTTACGCTTTTCTTTTGATATATGTACATAACACATGATTCCAAATATTTTAAATCTATCAACAGTAGCTGTTTTTCCATTCCATAACTCATAAGGAGTTTTACTATTTTGTTTTGTTGGGCCTGTTCTATTAATTACATGTACAGCAGTATTCATTGCTTCTGCCCATAAGAATAGAGATAAGTTTGAATTTGAATATAACATTGATCGAGCAGCCTCTACAATGATTCGGTTATCGCGCTCTGCAATTGAATTTTGTTCGGGCGTATATGGAACATTAATCGAATATTTTATACCTTTACTATTTAAAAAAGAGATCACAGCTTTATTATCGTATTCTTTACCACCATCAAAATGAATTTCTTTAATATTTGTTGCAAATTGATTCTCAACCCCGATACAAAATGATTTTAGTTTTTCTATTATTTCAGATTTTTCTCGAATAAAATGAATTTCTCTATAACTTGAAAAAACGTCTTTAAAAGAAACGAAATATAACTTTCTACCGAGAGACTCTACTTCCATAGGACCACAAACGTCAGTATAAATTATTTCGCGAGTTTTAGTGGCACGATCGATCTTTTTGTGAAAAGGCAATCTATGATTTTTGCCATAAGCGATATACCTTCACAAAAGAAATTTTCATCCGTAAATTTTATATTTAGATTTTTCAAAAAATTCTTCACATGTTTTACATTTTGATGGCAAAGTCTTTCGTGCCATAATTGTAAAACATTACCGTTGGAAATGCTCGATCTACTCTTTTGTTCTACCACGTTACATTCTTTTGGAATTAAAGTTTGAATGTCTAATTTTAGCAAACTACCAGGCTCATATTCGGAACCAGTTACAAGAATTTCATTACCATGCTTTAAAGTACATCTCGTAGCATTATGTGTTATTTCATAATCTATACCCCTTTTACCCGCATATTTAACAGAAAACAGATTATACATTGAATCAGGAACATATAATACATTATAGATAGTACCTTCTACTCGTTCACTATTTTTATAAGTTTCAAAGTCAATATTACTTTTACCATATGCAGACATTATCATACCGTTGCCCATTCTTACACTGACTGGTGTTGTATATTCTTCGAACGTTGAAAACCATTCTCGATGCTTCGACATATGATCGTCGCACCCGAATCCACAATCCAGAGATCATCCCGATTGCCACAGCTGCCTTTGTCACCTATTAGTGCTATCCTCGATGTTGATTTCTTCTGTCCAGAAGACGAGTTACTTCTTTCTTGATTATTCGACCATCTTCGCTGTCCATTATTCTTATTCATGAAGCAATTGTTACTTTTATGACCTTTTCTTTTGCACGTATAACACCTGAAGCAGTCCCTTTTTAAATGACCTTGTCTTCCACAATTATAACACTGCTCTTGTTTCAAATCATTCTTCTCGTATTTATAAGAGTCATTCTTCTGTTCCTTATGACCGAGTTTCAGATTAGCTAGCAACGCTGTCGTCTCTTCGTGTACTTCCTTTTGCTCTTATAATCTAAATTCTTCTGCCATTAAACGCTCAGTAAAATTTTCGAGATTCTTCTTATCGTCAGATACCGAATCCCAAGCACTGTGAAAATGATTAAACTTTTGTGGCAAAGATGTTAAAACACTAGTCATCACCATAGTCTTTTCAATTTTTCCTCCGAGATTTTTCACTTTTCTAGCCAACTGTTCTATTTTTGAAATATTATACGTAACACTTTCACTCTCTGTCCACTTAAACTCAAAAAATTGTTTTTGAATCATCGACAGATGTTCATCAGATTTTAGATCATATGCTGTATTCAATTTGTCCCACATCTCCTTGGCAGCAGAACAACCCATTATAAGTTCGAGAGGCTTTCTTTCCACTGTTGTAATAATTAACTTTCTGGGAATTTTGTCCGCCTTCTTGAACTTTTCCAACAACGCGTCACGATCTTCTGCACCTGCAGCTGGCTCGGCTAATCTTCCTTCGCAAACATCCAGCACATCATTATCCTCTTCCATCAATGTGCGTACTACGAAGCGCCATTGATGCCAATTATCTTTGTCTCGAAGTTTTTCAATTTTTATATTCGGTTCCATTTTTGCACAAATATTTTATACTTGCACTCCAATTACACACTGGACTCCGATTTTAAAATGGCACTGGGCCCATAACCTGTTGAGGTATGGGTAAAAATAATGAATAATTTAAGTACAGGAGCAAACACACGCTTTATTGAAGGAACAGTTTAGTAGCAAGTATACATAAAACGGACACACGAAATACACATTACAAGAGCACATTTAAAAACTGAACTGTACTTGTCGAGTACATCTCTATTTATATAGAAAAACAGCTTCCAGATCTTTCCTTTTATTTAAAACTTCGAGAACATTACTTTTCTAGACTCTCACAGTAAACGCGCATGTGTGCGGGTTGAGGCCCCGCAAGGCAGCTCGACCTCCCACCGCACAATACAAACTTTCACTTCTACAATGACAGGTACACCTACTTAAAAATGAATGTAGAGTTTTCTAGTATATTCTCAACACTATTATTTCTCCAAAATATTGCGGCACAGTTTGGGAAACGCTGGCTTACAGTATTATGAGGCCTACTGTACCATACAGGATTACAGTAATAATACACAATAATCTTGTAATGGATGAAGAGAAAACAACTGAACACCAAGTTTCGCAAGCATTATTGGCTCCTGGACAGAAAATCATTACTGTCAATGCGAAACAAGCTGTTGGTGTACAACACTGTCTTCAAGCCTGTGTGGACATACGGCTTACAACTTTGGAGAACTGCATCTAAATCCAATATCGCCATAGTGGAAAGGTTTCAGACCAAGGTGTTACGTGCCATAACCAACGCACCGTGGTTCATCAGCAACAAAGACATCTGTAGAGACCTGGACCTGCCCTTAGTCACTGAAACCTTTGCGATGTTCAGCGAAAGATATTTGAAACGGCTTGAAGAGCACACGAATCCCTTAGCCATAAATCTACTAGACAACAGCCTACAGAGAAGACGTTTAAAGTTAACATTTCTTCTGGAGTTACCTAGACACTAACACTATAAATATCATCATCATCATCTTCACGTATTAAACCAAGGATGGTTTGTTCCAGTCTCAAATAGACAAAGATTAGAGCTGGTCACTCCAGCGCTCCCTCGGACGTCCCACACCTCTCCGTTCCCTCGGCTTATAGTTCCAGAGTTGTTTGGTGACGCGGCAGTCATCCATTCGGCAAAGATGTTCCCACCAATTCAGCCGATACTGGGGGATCCTGTTGAGTGTACTCGTAATATTCAGTTCCTGCCGTATCACTATAAATATACTATACATAATATGTTACTTTTAAAAACTCATACAGAGAACTAGTCAATGAACTAATGGCATGTTAACAATTATGTTTATTGTTATGTATTAACAGATTGGATAAATAAATGTAAAAAAAAAACTGCGCAGGAACGTAACCAAAATCCAAAATTTTGTTTTGGATTGCGGGGGGGTGTCTAGATTGGTATGGAGGTGTGAAATTAAAGAAGAGAATACCTATTCCGGAATGTTTCAACCTTTAATTTACTACATAATTCCTACTACAAAAGTCTGATACAACTTGTAGGAATATTAATTCATTAGTTTTTGTTTTTAAAATTAAAAAGGTAAGGCAACCCTATGTTTTTAAATTGTACTTACCGAATCATTTTGATTAACGGTACGCTTTAGGTCTATCACGAAATTGCACAATAAATACATAAATTACATTGTAAATACATACATTGTACATAACGTGTGGTTATCCTGAATCTCATCTTTCTATGAACAATAGTGACTCTTTAACCCTATGTGTTATAGTAGCTTTCGGCAGTTTTCAATGGGGTAGGGGTCTGGACCTTCCCTCTGGCTACGTCCCTATTGCTTTGGGTAGTAGAAGAAAAGAGAGGCCGGAGCTCGGAATGATGGACAACCAGCGTGAGAAATTGAAGAGCTCGTCATGAGAGGCTCTACTAAATAAATTGCAGTAATAACAGCAGTAAGAATAACGAAATACATTTGTACCCCTTTATGCAAAAAGAATGGACACAGGAACAGGCTGACCGAAACTATGATTGTAAAGTTCGAAATAGGCGATGATGCCGAGAGTTTAGAAACTCTGACGACGATTAGAGCAGGAATAGAGGAAGACATCAATAAAAAAGATAGAAATATTTAGAATATCTTGTATTGTAGAGTACAAAGAAAACTTTGGAGCAAAATTAAATCTTATCTTTTGTAAAACGTGAGCAAACAAGAAGATTAACCAAGGTTCAAGGTTCTTTAATGATTAAATTATTAGGTGACTCTACTTCCACTGTATTATAATCTATAGATCTATTTACATTTGAATTCAGCTTTAGAACGTTGGAGGCGCACCTGTCGCAACATGGGGATAGCTATCAATGACGTAAAGCTCTGCACTTTGCATTTCGTGGACGATCAGGTAATTATAGGTGATGAGGAAGATGGCATCTGTTATATGCTTAGAAAGTTAAACGAAGGATACTAAAAATGGGGCTTAACAATAAATAAAAATAAGACTGATCATGTTGTCGTCGGAAATACACGCAGAGATATATTGTTGGAACGGGGAGTTGAGAAGGGAGTAGATTCATTCAAATAACTTGGTGTCATGATTACAAAAGACGGCGTAAGTGTAACAGAAAAAAAAAATCGCATAGAACAAGGGAAACAAGTGACGAGACAGTTACATTCCAGTTTATGGAGCATTTTAACTAAGCCCCGAAACAAAAATCAGAATTTATAAGACATTAGTGGAAAGTATTGTAACATATGGAGCTGAGGTGTGAGAGACTACAGTAACATATTGAGGACACTGGAGAAGGTGCTGTTGACTTACGTTGCTGAATAAGGTAACAAATGAAGAAATTAGGGACAGGATTAATATATGTACCAATATAAAAGACAAAAATAATGGTAAAAGATTAAGCTGATTGGGCATTTGTGCCACATGGGTAAGCTTAATGATAGATGGCAAAAAAAAAATACTAGGATGAACCCCTCCTGAAAGAAGAAAAAGAGGGAGGCCGCGATAGACTTGGATAGAAGGCATAGGGAATACAATGGCACACTGAAGCATGAAATGGAAAGACAGTAGAGTTTGAAAGCTAGGATGCGAGAAACATCTTTAAATGTTGTTCGAAAATCGCAAATATATATTATGTATATAGGACTGTAGGATCTATTAATGTCTTTTTTTAAGAAGTAAGGATTCAGTGCTAATTATCTTTTTCCCAATGCTCACAATTGAAAATTTAATTTAATTAGTTGTTTTTAGCTAAAAAATAGTTAAATTAATTTTTTCTATCAGTTTTTCATTTACGTTGAGTTTTATCGACTATAATCATCAACCGTATCATTCTCGGATTTAATCGTTTGCAGCTTGACCTAAGCCTTTTTTAATTCTATCCTCGCACTTCTACTTGTGCGGTCTGCATATATATACTTTTTTTTTAGATTTCGTTTTATGTACCATTGGAGGGGTTTTACGACTTTCAGCTTAGAAGTTTCAGAAACATATGTTCGGATTAGGAATATTCAAAGAAGTCGCCACCGTTACTTTTAAAAATTACGCTAAAAAAGTAGCCTTGAAAATGGCAACTAACATCAACGGTTTAGAATAAGAAAGTCAAGGGAAAAATCACCTGATTATTTTCTGTAAAGAGTATTGCCACAAGTTATATATTACGGGATCAAATCGAAACAGCAGTAAACCAAGAATCCTGTTAGATTTAACAGCCTGTTAAAATTTCGTATTGCACAAGTTAAAATGGAATTAGTTATGAAAGTCATTGAAAAGTGTTTCTGTACATTCTCACAATAAATATGTTATCAGAGCATCCCTGAGGCTTATTCGTGGGAGCGTAGAACAAGAAGATGAAACAATTAAACTTAAGCTTGTTTATTTATTATTACAGAATTCGCTGTATTATTTATAACTTGTTTATTTATTATTTAGTTTGTTTAATCAATGTATTTATTTACACGATGTTCACATAACACGTAACAGACACATGTTTGTTTAATATCTAGTCATCATTGTGAGCCACTTATCTACACTGTGTCCCTTGTTGGTGTTCTGTCGACAGCTGATCGGCAGACAAGTGTTTAAAACCTCGAACCTCAAACCGAGCGTCGTCCAACAGACAAATCGATTATGAAAGAGTCGAACAGATTACATTGCGGAGAGATTAACTCCAGTCAGCGTATACAATAAACAAGAAATTATTAAACATAAAACTCGTTTCTAACAAGCTCTTAAGTCGTGTGAATTTTAAATAAGTAAATAATAACAATTTATTATGTAAATGCGTGGCGTGGGTTTGTATATTGGCTCTGCAGCATATAATGTACTAGGTATATAACGTTATTAGATATTTAACTTAATGTGCGTAATAAATTAAGAATTCTGTTTTGTACTCCATAATGGTACCCAGTGTGTGCTATGCACCATTAATGTCGGAACGGCGATGTGTGTGTGTGTGAGCGCGCGCGAGTAAATGATTCAGTGTTCGTCTTTAAACCCCGATTATTCAGAACATAGAACTTATTAGTATTATATAACGACTGGAGTAGAATAATATTTTCAAAATTCTTGTTCTCAGAAATCGTCTGATAGCTTTATCCGTAATCCCTTTTGCAGTGATGTGAAAAACTGATATTATCATGATTTGTAAATTATGATAGGAGGCAAGGCTTTATACCGAACTTTCCTTTTAGATTATCTGGCTAGTAGCTACATCACGTCAGCTTCGACAAAATGGGTAGGAAGAGCCCTGTTCCCCGTCCACTGGTGGAGTCTGCAAGCGAGATTTATGCTTTCTGTAGTATAGCAAGTGAGTACGCACACTACCATTGTGACAAGTAGGCTACATACGCTACATACGTGCTCGGCATGCGGGGTACTGGCCACCTTGACAACGTGCCTCCACTGTTCTCGATCTTCCGCCAATCTTCTCCATATCCATTCTCCTGAGATACTCCTCAGGGTCCTCCAGTCATTTCTTTTTTGCCTCCCCTCGGCCTTTTTCGTCCTGGCCGTCTTTGTAAAACCATTTTCGGAATACATACTGAGGCATAAAATACATGTTGATACAAAAAACACCGTTGCTCAGGAGGGTCCCGTAGAAATTGCGTGGCTGCGAGGAGAAGCACAGCGAAGCATTACCGCCTTACCCGGAAGTCCACACCGAAGGAGGTCCCTGCAGTGACCGTATAAAGACCCATTCAGCTCTGTAACAGGTCAAGACCCTCCGGCGTCGACCCGTCAGACACCCGGATCCCACAAACCGACGCCGGATGTCCACTTGGGCCCAACACACTACAGCTTAAGTGTCGGTTTATCCCCGCGCTCCGATAAAGCAGTACGCGCCAGAGAGTCCTTTCGGTGCAGACGTTACTGGTCAGTCTGGGTTACATGCGCTCTAGTCCCTCCCCGTATCCTTTATACAACTTCGAAAGTTTTCTCTTGAAGCTTTCCTTGACAAATTGTTTCTGATTGTATCATAATCTATGTAAATTTCACAATTTTGTATGCGTAACATCACCAAGTAATAAGAGATAAAAGCCTAAATATGGAAAGCTTAAGATGGATGTTCCAAAACATAAATAAAATATTTTATTAATAAAACAGTAAAAAAGAAGACCGCATAGAAATAACTAGCGACAATCGACAAGCTTATATATCCACCAGAGAAACAACTTTGATCATAGTAGTCAAAATATACAAGAGGACTTATCTTCCATCAGAACAGAGCATGAAGGCTTAGCGTATAAGCCGGTGATGAGTTAGCTGTTAGCCGCGGTGACAAATTCGCGTCAGACGCCATAAACGTTACAGAGACAACTTTAATTAGATGCATTATTAATTAAGGATTTCTGAACGTAATTAGTTAGACACATCACGTTCGCGCACCATATAAAGGCCGTACATGTAATAACTTGTATGTATAGGCCTATAGATGTACGTTCCAGCTTATTGTGTGTGTTCGGTCAAGTGATGACCAAATATTCTGAGAACACACAATTGTCGTAAGAACAAAAAATTAAGAATAATTTTTAAGAATCGCTTATCTTCTAGTCTTGTCCTCATATTTCCTATGTCTCACTGGCATGTATTTAATATAGGCAATGCTATCTTTCTCTAGATCTTCCTCCCTGTTTTGTCTTAAGTGTATTGTGTAATATTCCATAAACGTTACTGCATTTGATACCTTGTTGTTCATGTCATCAGCACAGTGTAAGAGATATCAAATCTTAGTAATCACACACACACACACACACACACACACACACACACACACACACACACACACACACACACACACACACACACACACACACACACACACACACACACACACACACACACACACACACACACACACACACACACACACACACACACACACACACACACACACACACACACACACACACACATAAAAATACAAACTGCTAGCTCACACAAGGGTGTAATATTTAATAAATGTAGTCTTAACCTATTAACATTCAATACATTCATTCAATAACATACATACGCGTACATACAATACATTTTTTTAATAAATACTACATAGTTATATTTGTCTGGTATGCAGCATATGTGCTATATTAATGTAGTGGTATATTTTACTGAATAAAAATAAATAATCGAATTCCAGTGATATCAGTTTAACGATATTGAAACTAATTATAGGTGCACAAGGTTAATAAATATATCCTTGTGAAGTATTACAAATGTAGTATTATTTTATAAATATTTACTATAAACTGTGTACGTATAGTAAGTACCCACTGGCATGTGTGTGTGTGTGTGTGTGTGTGCTGTTATTGAGTACGTATCATAATAAATTAGAAAAATAGTTTATTTGCTTTACAAATAATGTGTTCAACACCCAACGACATATTAACATTTTAAACAGAAGAAACAATGTGAAGAAACCATATTAAACCATGTACAGAAGAAAGTAAAGGCGACGATTGGGAATGCTTCCCAGCTGTACATTGGGAGCAAGTGTTTGAGGGAAATAAGTAACAGAACGAATATGACTGTGTTTAGTACATTAATTTATGGGCATGAGAGTTCGTATTATCTAACCACATGAAAACAAACTGCAACTGTGAAGATCGAGACGTAACGAGAAGAGACAGAATAGGAAACGACAAAGTAAGGAAAGATCTGGGGCGCATTCGGTAACGGAAAAATAGAAGAACAACAATTAAAGTGGTTTGGACGTTTAGCCAGAATCCGCCTTTTTGGCAGAAGGGAGTTGAAACGTACGTGGAAGATAAGGGTGCAATGTGGGAGAGAGTGGCGGAAAAGGTGGAACGAAGTGTGGTAGCGATCCTGGGTAACAGATTTTGGAAGATGGGTAAGAGATCCCGGGTAGTGACTTGGGGAGAATTTGAAAAACGAGTAAAAATAATAATGCAATTGTAATGTATTGCAATTGTTTTATATTGTGTTAAGTTTATAATTTGTCGAGTTTACCTTACACCTTAAGGTAGAAAGTTTGTGATAAAATATACGTACAAGAGTTCGTCAAAGTAGAGCGGTGACGTGGACCATCAAGACGTCGAGGAAGACCACGAAATACTGCGAAGAGAAATTAATTTTTTGAGAAGGGTAGCAAAGAAGTCAAGGAAGGTGAGGGTAAGAAGTATGTGATAAAGAAAATGTCGAATGTTTTGAAGGATGTAGTATAAACTATGGGCGGAAAGTGACACCGTTCGTACGGAAATGTGAGGAGAATTGAAGATGGAAGATGGCCAAATTCAGTGATACTCTGGTAAGCTGATGGAAGAAAGAGATAGGCCAATTGATAACTGCATGGATTGAGTGAGTGACAAAAAGCGTGGAACTGAGAGTAGGGCTCGACGAAGGTATCATGAGACAAACGTGGAAGAATTGATTTGGCTAGTTAGATGGAAATTTGTAGCGTAATTTTTTGTTTATACTTATGTGATTTATGTAAACGTTGTTTGGTTGGGGGAAACACAGCATTGTGGAAATACTTAAATAAAAAAAATTACATTGCTTTGAAAGTATAGGGCTTAAAGAATGTATACATAAGCAGAAATAGTAAACATTTTACGTAAAATGAATAAACAAATAAATGAGTATATACAAATATATTATTTTCTATATAAGTAACTCGACGTTTCTTGGAGTAATTATATAATTTGTGATGTTATTTAATTTGTTTCTTCTGCAAGTAGTATAATTTCGTATATTCTTTTTAATATATTAAAAAAAAATATATACATAAATATATACAAATATACATAAATATATACATAAAATATATATAAATATACAAAAATACTACGTATACCCTTAAATATATTCTTTCGTATATTCGTAAAAAAAAAGAATATACGAAATTATACTACTTCCAGAAGAAACAAATTAAATAACATCACAAATTTTACAAATACGTATATTAATACATTTTTGTGAGGTTAGAATTAGTAATTAGCTAAAGTAGGTCCTAAAACCACTAAAGGAATATTACCCAATGTATGCTGAAATAACACAATGTGAATCGACAGACGTACGGAAGACTGGTTTGGTTTTGTATTGTTTTGTCTTTGAGAATACGCTGCAAAGAGCAAATATACAAACGAGAGACGAGACAGTATGGAGCTGAGCTGCCCATATTCACACACAAGGTCATCAAGCATACACACCTGGCCAGTTTCACACCGCCCGTCTCGTCTCGCCTATGTCCGATTTTGTTTCAAATATAGTTGTAGTCGTTCGAACACAGTGCCCGTCGGTATTGCTTCAATGGGCACACTCGCGCACGCTCATTGCCAATCCAGAAATATGTTTGTGTATTTCTGTAAATAAATAGTTGTCACATGAATAGTTTGCATTTGAAGTTTACTTTTGCTTACAATTTTGATGTAGCGTTTACTATGTAATCACGATTTTTAGGGTTAGAATTAAATTAGTCTTAGAATAAACTTAAATTTATTTACGATATTAGAATTTACATGTATGTAAGTGACCTGATTTTTTTCAATGTTATCCTTCTCCATTATCATCGTCATCGCCATCGACGCCGTCGTCGTCGTCATCGTCACCACCATCATCTCCACTACCACCAGACCCACCACCATCTTCTTCTTCTTCTTCCTTCTTCTTGTCCTTTATTCTATTTATTTTTCTATTTTATCTTCTCTTTCTACTTTTACTTCTAAATTTTGTTATTCCTCTTTTGCTACCGTTCTTCTTATTCTTCTTTAGGGAAAAGCTAAACTCTGGATTTAAATTTTGCATTTCATAATTATTTATAATAGATAGTAACCGTCACAGAAGACCGAAATCTTGTGCTTAAAAATTCGTGAAACTTGGAGCTTAATAAATATTTTACAAATTTATATCATAGTCGCGAAAATCTACTTCTCGATTACTGAACGCATTTTAGCCCTATTCTCTTCAACCAGACAGTAACATAAGTTCGGAGTTTATGTCTAACGAAATATCACAGGTGGTCTTAACGACTGTCAGTGGCGTATCTAGAAGATGGTCTTGGAGGAGGGGGTCCGGTCGATTCGGCTTCATACAAAAGAAAAAACAAATTAAGAGTAATTACTTAATTAATACTTAATTAATTAATATTTTTAAAGTAGCTGAAAAACGTTTGATAACATCCTGAAATCCATCCCATTACAGTAAATAGTAATAACACAATAGAAATACACGTTATTCAAACATTTTTTAGAAGATACTTATTGATTGAATTCATTTTTTCTATTTAATATATCAAACGTATACGCAAATGCAGTGTCGCAAACCTGTTAGTAGGTTATACTGTATTTAAAAAAGAGTTACTACTGTATTCGCATACACAGCTGAAAAAAATAAAACAACCTACAAATTAAGAGACTAACAGTATTCCAAAGTTTCAACTTACAACCTACAAATTAAGAGACTAACAGTATTCCAAATTTTCAACTTTTTTCGAGCCTCTGGGGGGGGGAGTCCGGTCCCTTTAGTCCCCCCTTAAATACGCCACTGGCGACTGCTACTTATCAATCTTGTGACATCTTGTGATAATACTTAACTACTTATGAGAATGTATTATCTTTGCCTGCTTTCAAACAAAACCTCCTCGAAAAATCTATTCTTTCATTCTCTTTGTCAACGATATTTGAAATTATCTTTTGATGTGTAAGTGTACAATAAACGAATAACGTGAAGCAAATAAGATGAGTACAGAAGATAGCCACTAACCAACCGAGTTTGCAAGACAAAAGAGTATTACAGAATACTATGAGAACAATTTTTTTGCTGCGAAAATATCCACAACGCATATTTGTTTTAGGAAGTGTAGTGATATAGTAAATTTATGCGGTCGTCTCAAATCTAAGATAGAAACGTACTAGTTAACAAAACAGACTGAAAAAGATAAAGAAGCTAATAAAAAAGTTGTATGCAAATCGTGTTAGAAATAACTGCTGAAAAAACAGTACCGAATGTAAACAAACAAAAATATGAGCCAGTTGTTAACAGGCAGAATTTATTGTAAGCGGTTGTCTGTAACGTGAACAAACTGTTCGAACTGTGGGACAAAACCAGCACGAAAATATCTTTTGATCTTTTCAAAAACTTCAAGTGATCACGGAAACCCATAAACAAGGCAAAAACATCGTCGTTAATGTTGTTGGTGTTAGGCGCGAGTATCAATGTCAGCCGAGTCTCTGACTGTCTGTCTGTCACATCTGGCCGGCAACCAAATTTCTTCTATCCCGCTGAACAACAATCGACTAATACGTAATCGACTGTTATCTTTGGAGCATTCCGTCGCAGCTATATCTGTGTAGCGTAGCTATAATTAGTGATATCTCTGTGTGTTTATAGTTCTTCAAGTTCACTAGAGCGTTTGCAGAATTAATTTAACTTTTCCTATAAATTCTGTAATATCGTGTCACATTTAGATTTCTGGATATTTTCCAGCCACTACTAGACAATTCATTGTTTTCAAGTTTACGTTAGAAAATTTTAATTTTGATATATATTTAATCTTAGGCTTCATCGAATTGTATTTAGTACTACAATTTTTATTGCTTAACTCTTCAGCAAAAACACTCCAACTTAAAGGCGAAAAAGCGAGTGTGTCAGAACTAAAGGATAATAAAATTAATCTACAATTAAGCTAGCTTTACATTAATCACTTGATGTACTAGATATATACTGACACCTTTATTTTTGTTTTACCTGAAGTCACCATCTTTTGGTATTTGACTCGTACGACCACTGCTTTTGATATCTGTTTTAAGAATCTTCCCCTATGTGTCCTTGTTTTTAATCCGGGGAGGACGACAGTCGCTGACAAGGGATGTAGTGGAGTTTGAATCAGAAGAAAGAGGGGGAAAGAGAGAGAGAGAGAGAGAGAGAGAGAGAGAGAGAGAGAGAGAGAGAGAGAGAGAGAGAGAGAGAGAGAGAGAGAGAGAGACGGATAGACGAAAAGCCAGACAGACAGAAGGAGTTTAGAGAAAGACAGAGGTTTAATTGTCGCAAACGATGAACAGAAAAACAATGTTGTTGCATTAACGCCAAACGTTTTTTCCATTCTAAGATGAGCTATCCCTCACTTCGCATAAAGCTCAGCATAAATGCATTTGGTATCAACTGTTCTGATATACAGCAGCCTTTTAAATTAAATTTTCAAGCGCATGCCGTCTACGTACTGGTACTACGCTAACCTAACTAATGGGATGCCTCACAGTGGAATGGGTGAAACATTTAGCGCAGACAAAAGTAAAACCTGTGTTTAACACCAAAACAGAAATGTTCTTGATAACGATATACGTGACAGTTTACTAGTTTTTTAAAACGACTTTTTATAGTGCTACGACCTAGTATAGACCAATAAGTAATTTGTTTCTGTTCGTGAATACTAAAGCAATTCGACTCCAACATACCTTAAAGGGTTTTACATTACAGTAACTCCTTTTGACAAAAGGTCTTTCTCCTTTTGAGCATTTTCACTAGGTTCATGTTGTCCAGAAGATGGATAACGTCGACATTCACGTGCTGAAGTAATCGTCCTTAGTGATTTCTTACAAATTTCTCAATTTATCAACTTCGCTGTCCACAAACTCCACTCTGTGGTCGTTTCTGAATGTATCACGGAGCATCAACGATGTTTCTTAGTAGGCTGTACTTAAGACATGAACGATGTTTTGCTATCTTTTTTTAGTTTAACCCTTGACGCCCTACATCCATATTAGCTTTAATATTTGCGTGTATCGGAGAATCTTAGTGTGTACTGACAAAACTGAAAATCTTCCAAGCTGCCAATAAGTTTTACGGTATCTGATACCCAATTGCTCTTAGTTCCTGTTGACATGAGGTTTCTAACAACGTTTAGATTAAGTTTTAAGCCAAGGTATTTGGCTGTGGTAGCGTATTGTATTAAAAAAGAATCTGATGCGAAGAGAAGACAAGCAAACAGAATTTGTAGGAGAAAAAGGAGGTCAATAAATTACTTAAAGTCGGTCAAGATTTCAGGGAAGAGATTAAAATGAATGCATTAATGTACTTAAAGAGACTGATAGAGGGATAAAACCGTAACCTACGCTATGCGGAGGCAGAAATGGAGTGACTAACAGTAGTACGAAAGCGATTAGGAACGTATGGAAGAGCACTCCTTGGACGAAATCCTGAGACAAGCATATACGCAATATATACAACAGAATGAGACAATAAGTAACCACTGACCAGCAGAGCTTCCATGCATCGAAGAGGTTGCGACAGTCATAAAATCTCTAAACACAAGAAAGCACCTGGCATGTACGCTGAACCGCTTAAAGCAGAAGAAGTTGATCTAACCTCAGCGATACACGGTTGATCAAATGGTAGAAAGAACAATTCGAGGAAGATTGGGATAAAAACATTATATGTTCAAAAGCGAAAAACACTAGTATAAAGACTTTAAGGGAATTTGGCCTGCAATACCATCGTAGCAACAGCATATGGTATTATCTTCTGCTCATGTATGGCGGGTGATAACAAAAACTGTTAGTGAGGTCATTCGCTAACAGTACCGTTTTGCTCAAGGAGGTAAGAATTTATGTTGCATTCATCCATTCATCACAACTCATACGAGTTGTTTGCGCCCCCCCCCACACACACATACATACGCATATACAGACGCGTACACATATATAGGCCTACACACAAATATACAGATTGTCGCACACTTTAAAGAAAACTGCCATGATATCCATGGCATGTTCGAAAACAACAGTGAACAAACATGTGTACATAATATTGAACTGAAAGTCTGATAACGCGTGCTTAAAATGTATTACTAAGGATAGTGTATCGACGATGAGATACCAACGTGAAGTAGAACGTATGGGAGGAGGAAAATTTGGTTTTAGAAGAGTCTCAGGCACTGGAGATGCTACTGGACTGATTGTGATGATCGGTGAGGGACATACAGTGAAGGGAACAGCAACTGGGTTACGATTTACTGATTCTGAAACCCCCCGTAAGAGAGTAATCAGCACTAACAAATAGACTGGAGAGACAGAAGATCGGTACATGAATCAAAAAACACTTAATAATAAAAAGGTCTAACAAAGTGTTTTGACACTGAAAGTGGACTGAAGCAGGTTTTTTTTTGCTGACATCCTAGTCTAATATCCACACAGAGAAAAAATAGAAAAGAAGGTAAAGAAGAGAAGCTGCTGGACGACGTAGAGTAAGGGGTGAAGGGATGAGGGTTTTTAGGACTACCCTGAAACAGACATGAATGCAGAGGCGATGGTTATGAGAACTGCCGTTATATGATGATGATGACTATATATATTTATTAAAATACTTTTGGATATGTTGTGAGCCAAAAGGCCTAAAGACGTCTAGTGATATCTGATGATGGAAATGGTCGAAACGATGTGTTCCATTTTATTGGTTCACGACGATGGCGTATGTCCCTGACATTAAGCCTTAGTTACGAGTTGTACACTTGTAACGGATAGATTACGCCGAGCCTCATTCTTCTTTCATTACGGTGAACAAGTCTGCAGCGACGTGGTTTCCAGCTGTTGTTTTATTATGTTTATCTGTCTCTTTACAACGAATCATGTCGGTGTCGTGTTAACTCACAATTGCGCGACCTTGGAAGCAGACATATGTCATTATGTACATTGGCTGCACACTGTCAGTTATCTAAATCAACTGAACGTTACCTGCGGTTGATGTCGATAGTGCGATTTCTCAGAGACGTGGTGAAATATTGCCATTCCTGGCGCATGAGTTCGCTCAATGCCACGCGGAAGGTAGAGAAAGAGCTTAACAAAGAAACAAATATTTATGTGTACGTGCATTCTTGTGTAACGTGTTGTGCTTGAACGGGGAACAAGGAGGTTTCCACAGGATCCCATTCGACTTCTGCGAGTCGCTTACACCACCAGGCGAATCTCGCCTCCTAGCTTCCGTTTAGGTCTATTTCTCAAGTCGTCTTCACTTGATGGCTTTCGATTGCGTTCTTCATTCCATCTCACCACGAAAGTTATCGTCGTCTAATTTCCTTAATAACGTTGGCTAACAATTCCGTATACTTGAACCACTTCTGTCTGTTTCGGCATAATCTGCATGTGTCTGTTATACAATTGTTTTGGCTCTATCGTTTCAGTTATCTCCGTTTTTCCACCTCTGCTCTTGGTCTAGTTTCTTCGTTTCTTTACCTAGTCCGATCTTGAAAGGCCAACGGCGGATTTCCGAGTTGGCAGCGAGGGGGAGGCTTCAAGATTGTGGAATTATAATTTATATCGATTAAGTAATACATGCAGGATTATTAAAACAAGTTATTGCTGCGTAATGAGAATTAGCATTCCAAATAAACCGAAATAACTATTTTTTTGTTGTATCGACCATCTAAGGACCACATGCCAATTTCAATTTTTTATTCTTTGTTCTTTTCTTTTCCTCCAATATTCTTTCATCTTTTCACTGTGTCTCTTCTTCCTGTCTTCAGTCCACTTTGCACCTGCGTTTTTCTCTCTCCTACCCTGAACTCCTTCCATTTTTAACACTTTTGCCTGAAAAACGTCTCTTTCAACTGCTTCTTCTGCATGTATATTATTTTTTTTTAAATCCTTTTGGACTTCTTTAATCCAACTTGATATTGACGTCTTTCCCCACAGATATTTGAAGATCTACTTTGTTAACGTATTATCGTCCAGAAATAACTATTTTATTTTTGTTTTAATTTTATTACTCACTTAAATCCCATCGTAATAATAAAACGGTACTGATTTGTAATTTAAGAAATACACATCTACGAATTTGTGATTATTTTCTTACTAATTAACTAATTTTGTAATTTTATTATGTTGTCCTTAATTTGTTTTAAAATATCACGTATAAACTCTGTTGTAATTTGATTGACTTCTGTCCGGACTATTAGGCCGTGATCCACTACTGGCCTCCAAGGGTGGGGCCGAAACGTCTGTCTGTTCTATACTGCCTAATAGTCCGGACAGAAGTCAATCAAATTACAACAGAGTTGACGCCCGGCCGTGAAAGCCTTAGGTACCTATTACGTATAACGTTTCACAAAAGTATTCTAATATATAAACACGTTTTAAAATAAATCATTGTCAAATACTTTTTTCTGAAAAAAGATGAAAATAAACGATCAAGGAGACGCGTGATACAGAACTGTTAAAAATGTGTTAAAATTGGATAGTAAAATTTTTTTGTTTAAAAAGGGGGGCCTCCGGGAATAAACTGCCTAGGGTCGCAAAATGTCCATATCTGCCATTGTGTAAGGCTGCAGTTTTCTCTCCAGCAGTCCATGTCCATTGCTTTCAGGCCATCTGAGTTTTCCTCTGTAGCTTTCCATCCTTCCGACCCGTTGCCTTCTTCAGTGGCTCTACCTATTGATAGATTTAAAAAAATCGCAGAGGCCATACCATCCCTGTCCCTTAGCTTCCTGTATCCCCGAGCTCAGCTCCATTCATATCATTCAACATTCCCGTCCACTTCATTCCTTTGGTTTTGTTTTTGTCTCCATTCTATTTTCCTTCAACATTCCTTCACTGAATACAATTACGTCTGAAATTACGCCCAGTCCACTTAGCCTTTCTCCGTCTTATTGTCCCTCAACATTATCAACAGTTCCTCGTTAGTTAGTCTATTCCTCAAACTCAATTTTAGCATCTCTCTCCACACCCACATTTCAAAACTTCTCAGATAATTTATTTCTCTTTTCCACAGTGTCTTTTTTCGCACTACGTAAATAACATTCTCCAGACATAACTTTTGAAAATCTGTTTCTCAAACTAAGTGGTATCGTAAGTGTAATTACTAATTCGATTAGTTTGTTGAATACTGCTTTCCATTATACAGTGACAAATAGACTAAAATTACGCCATATGTGTTAGTAAAACAGAATGATACTTATGTTTCATTTCATTATTACTACCTCCCTTGTCGACACACAACTTCCTAAATAAGTATATCCCTGCATGTTCTTTCTTATCTTCTTTCTTGCGCTCTCTACGACTTTAGTCCGACCTGTGCTTAATTATTGACCTGTCTGTGGTTTCCTGACCTCATTTGTTTCTTTGTGCGCATTATATACGCTGTCGTACGTTTGCATGATATACTTTCGTCTCCCGGTCTTTCTGCTCGACAACGCCCGTCTTGCCTTTTGGATGCTTCATTTATACGCCATTATTGGTCGCCTACGCTTTCATTTTGTGTCTCAGTGTCTCTCTTAACATCTCCCCACGAAAAATCTCATCTAACCATGTATCGCTAGGTCCGCTCTGTAATTTTGCTGACGCTCCATTTACACTACCGTAAGGTCAACAGGACTTCATTGTCACTGCTTTATAATATTTTACGCTGTGACTTTGTTAACATCAGCGTATTGCCTTCTTTTTATGATTCGTTCGGTCGTCATTCCTTTCGTGTTTGATACTAACATTATTTCTGTAACAAATAAATAAAGAAAAGTCAAAGAACCATACCCTCGTGATAATGATTATGTTTATATTTGATATGTGTATATACAAGGTGTTTCTGCCAAACTTTGCAGGAGTATTTGAAAATTCGTGGCTTGCAGTAACTAAAAAACAAAGGAACAAAACCTGAATTTTCTTTAGAATTAATTCTTCAGCAAATTAAAAATTAAGATTTTTAGCAATTTTTTTTACCATTCTGAAATTTGCTAATTTGTGCACAACAATGTGAAAAATTTATACTCTTTGTACTGATCAGAGGAATATGCCTGCAAAATGTGCCAGAAACCTCCTGAAACACCCTCAGATGCATATACTTCGAGATATGCAGGCTCTAAATTCCCTCAAGATGCGTTATCTTTCCTGCAATATTACGCTTATGCTCATAGTTGCTTCATGAAATCACACACACAGAGTTTTTTTATTTAGAAGGTAGTAAGTAATGATTTGTTATTTGTTATGTTATGAACATTGTTTGTATATTTTGACGCATACGAAATACCCATGTACATATACCTAAATACGTTTTTAAGTAGGCCTTCTTTATTGTATTGCGAAATTGTACTCAGCAAGTTTCTTGCAGTTATGTGGACACAAATTGTAAAAATACTCATTTCTGCGTACAAGTGAACAAAACTGAAATGCTTGATGTTCGTTTCACACAGGCTGCATTTTGTTTCGTCTGAAGTTGGAATATTAAAGTTTTCAATACTGAAATCGTTTCACAGGGCTACGTTCTACTCCGTCTAAAGCTGGAATTTTATAGGTTTCAATATTGAAATCTACATAGACAACTAATAATTTACACGTGCCTACGAAAATACACATTTTCAAATTTGCTTGCTTGTATATAAATAAGAGCGTCCGTGCACATATTTCCACTTAACAGCGTAGAGAATTTATTTTTCACTTCTCATTTTTCACTAATGGAGTGTTATTAAAAAGTACCTGTTAGTGGAGAAACAGAATAGCGTGCAAGGATTTATTTGACACGTGCATTGACTGACGACGAGGGTTTGAAAAAGAGAATAACAGCGTTAAAGCGAGGTAGTGACAGACGTAAGGGTAGCACTGAACAGAACCCGTCACCGGTGAAAAAGAAAGCAGCACATCATATACAAACAGTGGCTCTCCGTTTGAGAAACCGGCCCTGTTCAGAGAGGACACGTCCGTCAGTTTTGGGGCGGACTCCTTCATTTATTCTGTCAATATTTGCTCACTTCGTTCCGTGAAATTTCGCGCACATACATTTTGCAAACTCTTTGCAAATATGTAACAGAATACGCTCCCCTGTTTGACGAATTATTAAAGCAACTTTCATTGTCGTCGCCGTTCTTGCGAGATAAATTATTTATCCGCACGTGGATTTCAGGATGTTTCCGGAAGTGTTCGCGGTGATGTTAGGTAGGGTCACTTTATCCTTTCGTCTGATTTCTCATTTGAACGTACAATGAACTAAGGGTATACAAGGATCAACTAAAATAAATATTCTACAATCTAAATGCTGGGCGAATCAAAATAACATTTTCTGTTAACCGTTCTTATGGCGGATGAAATGTACAAAAAAGAGATCTTTTAAAATAAGAATAACACGACTCTGAATCCTAGAATCCTAGAAATTATTTTAATCCCGATTAAATCTTAGTAGAATTATGGAGAAGTTGACAGGGACAGACTTATGGAGGAAGGATAGAGTTAATTCAGATTGAAAGTTGTGGAAGAAGTGAGAAGACTAGAAGTAGGCCTACCTAGGTAAAATATACAATTACTTTATCCATGAACGTATTATCGATTATTTTTGACAGAACATTTACTAAGTTCAGAGTTTTATCCGGTACAATAAGGAGAATATTACGAAGAAGAAACTGAAAGAAAAGTATTGTGCTTTATTATATCGTCCAGTCCAAGCGATTTTATATGAATGAAAAAATTGTTATTTAAATGATTAAATACAGACAACATTTTGACCTTTCTGTAATTTTTTAAAGATACATTGAAACTGAAAGGGATGGGCATATTATAAAATTAAGACGTTTGGTCAGCACTACAAATATGGGTTGTTTTCTCTGTCAAATAACTTCAGCGAGAAGATACAAATGTATCAAGGGATGGGCGTGTCAATTGGAACCGATCATCTATTTACATTTAATTTCACGACTGATCAGGTGATAAAGGCACAAGATGCTTTCAATGACAAATTTAGGCTTAAGAGATTATAAAATACAGTTGTTGCACTAAATGGACTTGAAATCAGTACTGCTCAGACAGAGCGGCTGGTAACAAATTCAGCCTCAGAACCAAGAACAAATGAAGTAGGTCAACGAATTTAAATATCCTGGGGGAGTAATCATAGAGAAACGTGAAAAAATATAAAGACGAGCAGAAAAAACTCGTAAAATTATAAGAAGAATGATTAAATTCCGTATGGTGAGTCAAACAAATTTGTATAGAGGTTAAACTGGGAAGCCAAAGGCATTGCGAGCGCTAAGCTATGGACAGGAAGTATGGAGCTTGAATGCTGCAGCTAATAGACGAATAAGCTCTGTCGTAGTTCAGGGATATAAACTCGAGACGGAGTCCAAGGATATCGAGACTGCAAATAATCCCAAATGAGGATTTTATAGGAAGAATGCAAGCAGAAGAGCATTAACTGAAAAAAGGTGGCTAAAGTTGCTTGATCAAATAATGAGACTGGGGGACAAACGTGTGGCTTGTAGCTGATGTGGGGACAGGGCTCAAGACGCCTGCAAGGTAGCAGCGCACGGAGTGACTCCTCCGATGACTACAAGAATCGTAGTCTCTCAGGGGCGTCAGATTTTACAAGGTCGTTTGGCAGAGAATGGGTGTGCTCCTATTGTTTTTGTAGGTAGGGGGAGAGGATCTCAGCAAGTGAGGTGCTCAGCCGATAGTTTTTGGTGTGGCCTAGTGGCTAACCAGAGGTGGCGCGCCCGAGTAACAGTGGACATACCTCCACTTAAGGAAGTGGTAGAATATATCCCAACATGTAGACGGATTATAGGATCTCCGCGCCTACCGAAAAATATTTTTATTTATTTTTTCGATTCGCTATACCGCAGAAAACTTGCCCCTAGGACAGATAAATAAAATAAAGAAAAGAAATAAAAATCGGGTAATATCTTCCGGTTACGCGTCACTCCTGAAAATCATAAAAACTGATCAGTTTTAACAATTTTTCGTAATTATTAAAAAAACGAAACTTTTCCTACGTACGTCAAACGCTGTAGCTTTAGATAAGTAAAGAAGAGCTCAGGGAAGATAAATAAAGCATAGATATTTCAACTTTTATTGATCACGGATTGCACCTGAAAATCTCATCTTTAACATTAAAATTGCAAATAAATAGGCACTATAAAACTGAACGCTACTTCGTTGCTCGTCTGCCATCTATGGCTTATCGTACGAACGGAAATCTATCCATTGATACAGACTGGAACTTCAGTTGTTTGACACCAGATGTTATCCTTAGTGAAGTAATGGTCGTGAAAAGGTTTTGTGAGTTCAGTCATTAACTAGACACAATCTTACATTTGTGTCGACGTTTCAACAAAATTGATTCTCATCATCTTATACAGTCGAATGAGATACATAATTAATAAGCCTACATACGTAATGGGACAGATTTTACGCCACCCTTATTTTATAAAACATTATATCCCTAGAAATTATGAAAATGCGTTTTTGTCAAGCACATTGTGGCCCATTATGTATACAGATGCGTTTTAAAAGCTATTGCTGTCTTCTTCCCTTTAATCAGCTCTCTTTATTTTCAGTGTCCCCACCATCCCTACTCTAGTCTTCGCATCTCCATGGAATCATCCACCTCATTCAACTATGATCTGCTCGGAGCCATTTTCCTCTCTTTCCTTCATTCGGTCACTCTCGTAACTTATAACTCATAACATAACGTAATGCAATGTACAACACAGTCTGTCGTCGTCTATATACGCGTATTTTATACAACTGTTTTCATTCTGGTATTTCTTATAATTTCATTGTTTCTCTACGTTTAATTTGTCTATCTTTTCTAATTTATTATTCCCTCTCAAATTCTCGTATATTCCATGTGTGTTACTAGATTCTTCCATTGTCAGTTTCAGTTAATTATTGAATCTTCTACAAGATATGTTAAAATAGTGTACTCTTTCTGCTACAATACCGAATAACAGTTTCTTTTGTATTTTTGAGATGTTTATTCTAAATCCTTCTGATTACAATATAGACGTTGTAACGATAACTTATATATATGATGATGATTGTCGATTGGCGTGTTAAAGCCTCACTTCGGGTTCGTCTATTGGTAATCGGATTTTTCGTTACGTACAATGTTATTGTGGACGGGTTACTTGTATTTATATAGTGTGCACTTGAATTACACCACCCGTTGGAAGTGTCAACTTGTAATATGGATAAATAATGTAGCGACAAACTCGCACTGGAGTCGTCTATGTGTAATTATAAATGTGTTATGTTGAACGGCGAGTGGTTTTTGTAAATTGCCGCTTACTCCCACTACGCTGCTTCTTTTCCGTGACGTCACTCAGCGATACCAACTATCGGGTTCACTGCAATCTGCGAATTTTATTTACTAAATACAACAGCAATAATAACGACACACAGTTACCATCAAACATATATCCTGGTGGAATCTTTTATTCGAAAACAACACTGGTTAATGGTTTAATAATTTTAAACAGAATAATCGCAATTGTAGTACAAATTATAAATCTTCTCTTTACCAGTTGGCAGCAGTAGTAGCCAAACGTTCAGTATTTCTTGAGACCAAAACAATGCTTTTTGTTAATGTTTTAAATAAAAATAAATATTATCTCAGGGCGCATATGGTTCGGGGATTATAAATTAAACAAAATATTACACTATTAATCAAAATACAAGTTTACAATTATGGGATATTACAACGTTAGAGTGATAGTTGCACACAGAAATCGTATAGTGGTTACCAGTCTTAAAAAGGTTATGTCCTTTTCAGGCTTTGTTCGTTGTTATGTAAATTACAAGTTCTCGTTGTGTTTAAAAAGGTGTTAGTCTTATATGGTGTTATTAGTGATTGTTTTTAGTGTTTGTGTTATATGGTGTCTGTAGATAAATTGATTATTACTTAAAATACGTGTATACAAAGGTGTGTGTTGAAATACGATATAATGAGATGTCAGATCACCAAATCCTCTTCTTGTGCTCTTCTTGGTTGAAAATAGGGCCCACGTACACGTCAGATCGTCCTTCTCGTCCCTCGTCCACTTCAAATCTTCTTCCTGGTTATTATGTCCTTTATTTCATGTAATGGGTATTCTTCTGTAGTTGAAAAAAGTTCGTGTAGTGTACATCTAACTGTATTTATCTGGTTGTATAGTTTTTCCACACTTTATAACACAAAATGTAAGACGATTTAAAAACGCGTCTATCTGCTAAGATCGTTGTCAAAGAAGTCTCATTTTATTTATCCGAAATTTCTGGTTGCTAAGGGTAAACTTGGAACCTGGTTGGCTAATCCGGATCTACATTGTCATATACTTTTATTATTTCAGAATCTAAATTTCGTTCAAAATCTTTAATTTAACATAACTTTTCTATACTGAATGGGAGTTTAAAACCATTATCAGCATTATTTTGATCTTCACATTTGATATATTTAGACACCAAACATGCCTATTTTTGTTTAAGAACTATGGATGTTACAATTTTGTTATTTGGAATTTTCTTAAATAACTTGATATGTGTTATTTTGGTTCTATATTCCTTGTATACATTATTACCTATAAATACATCAACCCTTTCACATTTGCTTTACAAAATTTCTAACATAATTGTTCAAAATTTACTAAAGTTGGTTTCACCTGGCCTATGTAATAGTATTATTTTCATCATCATGTTTTAACATCTCTAACAATTAAATTAACTTTTAACACTCATCAAAATTGTTTAACATATAGCGTTATTTTAACAACACAAAATATATATTATTCTAATAGTTAAATTCATGTCCACATGGCTATGATTATACCAATTCCTTGCACAAATAGTTGTTTTCTACTCAAACTGTATAAGTGTTTGACACTTAACAAAACATCTTTATATAGTCCATTCTGCTTGGTCAATTAATTTATTTACCATGGTTTAATATCAGTTCTATTGTTATATTTGTTAACACAACATAAAAAAATGGAATTAATATCATAAAATTGGCTTTCCTTTAAACTAACTGTATCATCTGTTACATACAAAAAACACAACACAAATACTATGATATAACACTGTGCCTAAAACATAAAACATGCACATTTTACAAAACAAATTCTATACTAATTGGTTAGTCCCTTGTCAGCTAATCTACTCATTATTCTGACACTGTCTATGCCATATTTACTATTTATATGGGTTTCAACATCCGTATACTTACTGATGTCTGACTTACAAAAATTACAATAAATTGAACACTGTTGCTCCACCTCACCACACAGTTCTAATAATCTTGTTACAGTTACTGTTTATCTGGGTTTTACTCTTGTTATCAATGTTATTGTGACCATGTTATAATTTATTGTTTACTGGACAACCCTATGAACCCTATATGTGACAATTATTTGTATGTTTCATGTATCTATAACCAGGTGTATTTATATTTTTGTTACATCAATCAACTTAATTATTTACTAATCTTTCTCTTACATAATATTACATGTTTGGGCCTATTATCCCTCACTTTGTATTTTGATTATCTGGATATAATGATACATTAATTGGAACCATTTGTTTCTTTATAGTCCTGGTTCATAGACCGTTTGTCTTTATAACTCTTTGTTTGGTCAATACTGAAAATTCATGTCATAGTTGGGGTTTGAAGATATCTGCATCACTTAGCCTAAATCATTTATTTGGGTACGGTCAGTTGTCTTACTAGTCAGTCTAAAATTGTTAGTCGTTCTTCTTCACTATCATCTTTGAAAATATTGTTCTTCTTGTTAGCTTCTTAACCAAAGTCTTCATTAAATCAGGTAAGATATTATGTTGTTCCAAATGTAATGTTACATATTACCCTGCCACCAAATTTGATCATTTTAATAAAATATTGTTTTTTGTTGAAATTATCAATTATCTTAACTTTCACATTGTCATTTGTTATTCTTATTATGATCTGGTATACTTGTCTTTAATTATAAGTGTTCTATCCCTGGAACATGTTACTTCCCTAACAAATTAATCACCATATATTCTGGAATCAGTCGGGGGGCTCTCTTGACCTAATACCCCGCTGTCCTTACAATACATAATACATAAATAAAATCGATTGCTGGAGCTATCTCGTCAGTCAATCACATTTAATAATCACTAGTCTATTCACGACTAAAATAAATAAAAATAATATAATATATTCTTGGGATTGTTCACTCAGTCTAACTTCTCAGATATAAATATTTCTTTCCATTGATTCTTTCAGATGTTTATTTTCTTGTGGCGATATTAATAACATTTTTTTTATTTTTTAATTGGCACTATCTTCCTTCCTTCTTTATCAGTACTGCTTAATCTTCATTTTTCATCCACTATCTTCATTTAAATTAAAACATAACAAGTATCTGTATCTTTAGTTGTTGTGGATTCTCTCACAATCATGATAGGTTATTTGTAATAAATTCGTTTCTAGTCTTGTCTCATTTTCATCGTCGACTGTCTACATTTGTTCTTTCTTATTCATTTTATATCACTATAGTTTCTTCTAAATTATGGATGTTGTATCTTTCTTTTATATTCCAATAATAAGTTCGTAACTGTGTTTAATAAGAGGTGCTTATTTTGTTTAGAATTTGGAAATTTATTCCCAGTTGTTTATCTGTTTGATTCATCATAACATTATCAAACTGTACTGTAAGTTGTCCTTACTATTCATTTGAATTCTGATATATTCAAATTTGTTTATTTGGCTTAATTTAAAGTTATATTTTGGATTATCAAAGTTGGTTAGATGAGCTTACTATGTTCTTTGAGTTTTGAGGTTTTATAATAATAAATTCTTCACTTCTAAATTAATTCTCATAAATCATTAGTTGTAAGTTGTTCTTACTATATTTTTAGAATTTTGTGGTTTTATAATAATAAATTCTTCAATTCCAAATTAATTCTCATAAATAATTAGTTGTAAGTTGATCTTACTATTTCTTTAGAATTTTGGTGGTATTATAATTCAACTTTGTTTATTAGGTTCATAATACATTTTTAAGGAAACTTGGTTGTATGTTCCCTTAATCTTTTTTGTTTCCACATCACTAATGATATAAGTATTATTGTTATTGTTTTTTATAACAACATATGGTCCATTATACAGTAATAATAGCTTTTTTGCTATTCCTTCCTTAGAACTTGGCAATTCGCGGTTTTTTAACAATACCTTATCTCCAATCTTGTACTGGATCACTTTCTGCTGAGTTATTTTGTATTTTTTCCTTCTTTTCTCCACTTGTTCATTCAGTTTGCTGTGGAATCTCACGTTGTTGAACTGGTAAGCTGGGTTGTTTGGAAAATTGATTATTTCACTAATCTCTCGGGGTGGTAGTCTTTCATGCATTATGGTATATGGAGTATCTTGTATTGCTTCATGGTAAGCTAAGTTGATAAAGCTCTCAGTTTGTGTAATGTAGTCACTCCACTTCTGGTGTTTATCAAAACAATATGTCCTGAGTATACGGCCGACCTCCCTCAGTACTCTTTCCGCCGGGTTGCTATTTGGGTGATAGACAGATGTTTTATATGTCTTGACACCTAGATCTAACAAAGTCTCCTTCCAAACCCTTCCTCGAAACTGAGTTCCATGATCGGTAATAATTGATCGTGGAGCTCCTAACTCTGGTATGTATTGTTGGATCACTATTTGCAAAATCTTTTTTGTAGTTGTCCGATTAATGGGGTATAGTTTTGTAAACTTGGAGTAATGGTCGAACATGATTATAATGAATTTATACTGTTTTCTCCCTCCACTACGAGGTAACGGACCACACACATCTAAAAATACTCTCTCTAATTTACCAGTTGATGTAATAGGTTGCATAATTCCTTCTGTTTTTTCGTTATTGCATTTTGCTAATTGACAGATGTGACACTGCCGGATACATTCTCTAACTCTTCTGTTGATATTCTTAATGTAAGTGTGTTCCTCAAGTGCCTTCATTACTTTTAATGCACCCATATGCCCATATCGGCTATGGTAGTCCAGTATTAATTCGGTTTCTAACGCTTTAGGTACCACCACCTTCCATGAGCCTTGGTTATTATTTGGTTTGTAAAATAATATGTCTTCATGTAGACAGTAATATGCAGTGATTTTTTCATCCTGTTGGATCAGTCTTTGTCTAAAATTGTTGATTTTGGTATCCTCGGTTTGTTGTTGTGCAATTGATTTCATGATGTTTTCCAAATCTGACTTGTTTTTTATTATAGTATATACCTTGATGATTGTTTCTTTTTCCCCTTCAAAAGTTTGTTGTTCTATGTTAATCAGGGACAATATATCTGCAGCAATATTCTGTTTTCCTGGAACATACTCCCAATTTATATGGTACTCCTGTAGTGCGAGAATCCACCTTGTCAATCTCCCATGGTTGATCTTGCAATTTTTTAGGAAAGATATTGACTTAAGATCGCTCCTCACAGTTATTGAGTATCCAAGAATGTAGGTTCTGAATTTCCCACAAGCGAATACAACGCTTAATAACTCTTTTTCTGTTACACTATAATTGCGTTCACATCCATTAAGTATTCTGCTTGCAAAACTCACCACCTGATGTTCTCCCTCACTATCTTCTTGATATAATACAGATCCTAAACTTATATCACTGGCATCACAGTTCATGAAGAAAGGTTGATTGAAATTAGGATGTTTTAATACAACTGAACTTAGGAAATTGTGCTTGATCGTTTGGAGTAAATTGTCTTGTTCCTGTCCCCAGGACCATTTGTTCTTAGAGGATAATTGTGGAGAAAACTTTGCTGTCATTTCAGAATAATTTCTCTGAAACTTCCTATAATAATTGCAAAGTCCCAGAAATGATTGAAGTTGCTTTTTATTTTTAGGACTTGGGAACTTCTGGATAGCTTCAATTTTTTCATTGGATGGTGTTATTCCTTGTCTTGTTAGGTTAAAACCCAGGAATTGGACTTCACTGGCGATAAGCTTAGATTTTTGAAGTTTTAGTGTAACATTATTGTCTGATAGTTTTTGTAATACTTGTCCTACTCTGTCACAATGGTCTTCCCAATTCACTGAAGTAATCAACAAGTCATCAACATAGACTGTGGTATATGGAATAGTATCTGGACCCAACACCTGGTCCATACATCTTACGAATACAGCTACTGAATTTACCAGTCCAAACGGTAGTCTCTTGAACTGATAGTTCCTTCCTTCGAAAATAAAGGCGACGTACTTTCGACTATCTGGGTGTAGCTCCACCTGCCAATACCCACAAACCGTATCCCAGGTGCTAATAAATTGTATGCCGTTGAATTTTTTCAGTATCTCCTCAATCTCTCCAGGAGATGTTCTGTCATTAACTATGATCTTATTAATCTCTCTAGCATCTAAGCAGAGTCGTACTTTGCCATCTTTCTTTGGAACTGCTATTAACGGACTGGTATATGGGGAACAGCTATATTCAATAATGTCTTCTGCTATCATTTTGTCTAGTTCAGTCCTCACTGCTTCCTTTAGTGCATAAGCAACGGGATGTGATTTTTTATTAAAATTTACAGGCTCCTTGAATTGTAATGTAAATTGATAATCCTTTACCTTGCCAGGTACATCAGAAAAAACATAGCGGTATTTATTATATATTGAAATTAACTTCTCTATTTGTTGTGTGGTCAAATTACATTCATTTTGTACTGACCGAAATTGTCGGATCTCTTCTAATTTTTCCAACCATAAACTATCTTCACACCCAAAGTATTCCCTTCTTACATTCCACGACTCATCTTGATTATTATTGAATTTTCTTATACTATTGCATGAAGGTACATTTTTGTATTCTACCAATTTTGCTGTCCATTCTATATTATCCACCTTTAATGACACTATGGCTTGTCTCATGTCAATTATTGCTGAGTATTTTCTCAAAATATCACAGCCTATTAGTAGATTAAATGGTAGATTACTAGCTATTAGAAAAATCATAGGTATAGCTACATTTCTGCTGGTCACTGTTAATGATACCTGTTTTCTTATTGACTTGTTTTGCCTTCCAGTGGCTCCGATTAAAATTATATTTTGAATTGGTAAAGTTGGTAAGATGGCCTTACTATATTTTTGAATTTTGATGTATTCATTGTTGTCGATTAACGACACGTTTGCGCCCGTATCTATCATACATCTTGTCTCTAGTCCATTCACTTGGGCGATGATATAAACAATCTCACTATTTGAATTATTTTGCGTTATCGAGTCTTCGTTCAGTAGTTCTTCTCTAACATTTTTTAGGAAATGATGGTGCACTATTGTCAATGTATCGTCAGTCAATTTGTCTCGTCCTAGTAAGTACCCAAATTGCCGGTTCAGTGATGGGACCTGGTGGATTTTCACTGCCGCAGTTCGTTTAAATCAGGGCTGATCTCCTCAGTCCTGTTGTCTGATTGATTGGGTCTGTCTCTGCTCTGTGACTCTTGTACCTCAATGGCGTTATTATTGAACGTCACTGAGTTTCGGTTGTTTCTGTTGTCGTCGCAGCTTCTACTTCGCCGATGTTCATCGCGGTAGTGCTGGTTACTCTCCTCCCGAAAACTTCTTCCACGGTTTCCATTATAGTTTGCTCGTCCCTGGTACCAACGTCTTCCCACATCCCTGTCGTCAACACTTACATAGTTTACTTGTCTTCTATATGTTTGATTTTGACTGTTATTATTGCCGTTATTATTGTGCCTGTATCGATTATCATAGTTGTTGTTATAACCCCGGTTGTTCTGGTACTGGTGGTCTCTGTCATTGGCACGCTGGTATCCATTGTTGTTATTATTTGTAGGAGGGCTACGGTAGTAGTGGTTGTTGTTATTTGCGTTATTTCGTGAATAGTTATTGGTGTTATTCTGGTTTTGGTAACCGCGCTGATATTGGTTACCGTTGTTGTTATAACTATTGTTTGGTCGTTGTCCATTATTTTCATATGGGGCGTCACGGCGACCATTATTTCTATTTATCTCATCGTTCCTTCGTCTATACTGGAGGAAGTTCTTCTCCTGTTCCATCTCTGCCAATAATGTTGACATCTCCTCGATGGTTTGTATACGTCCATTTATTCGGCCTCTTGTAATTTCGCCACCATAGTGGTATGCTAATAACCGCACTAAACACTCTGTAGGAATTGCAGGCTCTAAATGTCTGGCTATATTTATTTTGCCCAGAAAATATGCGGTTGGAGTTTGCTTGCCGTGCAGGTCATATCTGCCCAATCCTATGTCACTCCTTATCATGTGTTGTGTGGCATCGGACCAATATTTAGATTTGAACTGTTTTTTAAATTCCTGGAAGTTCTGTATACTCGGCCGCATCGCCGTCCACCAATTGTCATATACCTTTCGGAACATCTCGTCCAACATGCTCCTTATCACAAACCATCTGTCTTCTCCGGTTTTGGCTATCTTCTCTTCGACTCGTTCTAAGAATAGCATGGGGTTTCTTCTATAGTTTTGAAAATCGATCACCTCTCGATTTTCCTCGCATGTTGTATGGGCACCGGTACACTGTCTGTTCTTTAGGGAATTGATTTCATCTCTATGAGCAGTTGTTTGGTCTTGTATTCGATTGAGACTATTACTCATATCTTCCAACCTCTCTCCCATCACTGCTTGGTTGGTTCTGATATGGGGGAGTATATCCTGGAGGAGTAATCATAGAGAAAAGTGAAAAAATATAAAGACGAGCAGAAAAAACTCGTAAAATTATAAGAAGAATGATTAAATTCCGTATGGTGAGTCAAACAAATTTGTATAGAGGTTAAACTGGGAAGCCAAAGGCATTGCGAGCGCTAAGCTATGGACAGGAAGTATGGAGCTTGAATGCTGCAGCTAATAGACGAATAAGCTCTGTCGTAGTTCAGGGATATAAACTCGAGACGGAGTCCAAGGATATCGAGACTGCAAATAATCCCAAATGAGGATTTTATAGGAAGAATGCAAGCAGAAGAGCATTAACTGAAAAAAGGTGGCTAAAGTTGCTTGATCAAATAATGAGACTGGGGGACAAACGTGTGGCTTGTAGCTGATGTGGGGACAGGGCTCAAGACGCCTGCAAGGTAGCAGCGCACGGAGTGACTCCTCCGATGACTACAAGAATCGTAGTCTCTCAGGGGCGTCAGATTTTACAAGGTCGTTTGGCAGAGAATGGGTGTGCTCCTATTGTTTTTGTAGGTAGGGGGAGAGGATCTCAGCAAGTGAGGTGCTCAGCCGATAGTTTTTGGTGTGGCCTAGTGGCTAACCAGTGGTGGCGCGCCCGAGTAACAGTGGACATACCTCCACTTAAGGAAGTGGTAGAATATATCCCAACATGTAGACGGATTATAGGATCTCCGCGCCTACCGAAAAATATTTTTATTTATTTTTTCGATTCGCTATACCGCAGAAAACTTGCCCCTAGGACAGATAAATAAAATAAAGAAAAGAAATAAAAATCGGGTAATATCTTCCGGTTACGCGTCACTCCTGAAAAACATAAAAACTGATCCGTTTTAACAATTTTTCGTAATTATTAAAAAAACGAAACTTTTCCTACGTACGTCAAACGCTGTAGCTTTAGATAAGTAAAGAAGAGCTCAGGGAAGATAAATAAAGCATAGATATTTCAACTTTTATTGATCACGGATTGCACCTGAAAATCTCATCTTTAACATTAAAATTGCAAATAAATAGGCACTATAAAACTGAACGCTACTTCGTTGCTCGTCTGCCATCTATGGCTTATCGTACGAACGGAAATCTATCCATTGATACAGACTGGAACTTCAGTTGTTTGACACCAGATGTTATCCTTAGTGAAGTAATGGTCGTGAAAAGGTTTTGTGAGTTCAGTCATTAATTAGACACAATCTTACATTTGTGTCGACGTTTCAACAAAATTGATTCTCATCATCTTATACAGTCGAATGAGATACATAATTAATAAGCCTACATACGTAATGGGGCAGATTTTACGCCACCCTTATTTTATAAAACATTATATCCCTAGAAATTATGAAAATGCGTTTTTGTCAAGCACATTGTGGCCCATTATGTATACAGATGCGTTTTAAAAGCTATTGCTGTCTTCTTCCCTTTAATCAGCTCTCTTTATTTTCAGTGTCCCCACCATCCCTACTCTAGTCTTCGCATCTCCATGGAATCATCCACCTCATTCAACTATGATCTGCTCGGAGCCATTTTCCTCTCTTTCCTTCATTCGGTCACTCTCGTAACTTATAACTCATAACATAACGTAATGCAATGTACAACACAGTCTGTCGTCGTCTATATACGCGTATTTTATACAACTGTTTTCATTCTGGTATTTCTTATAATTTCATTGTTTCTCTACGTTTAATTTGTCTATCTTTTCTAATTTATTATTCCCTCTCAAATTCTCGTATATTCCATGTGTGTTACTAGATTCTTCCATTGTCAGTTTCAGTTAATTATTGAATCTTCTACAAGATATGTTAAAATAGTGTACTCTTTCTGCTACAATACCGAATAACAGTTTCTTTTGTATTTTTGAGATGTTTATTCTAAATCCTTCTGATTACAATATAGACGTTGTAACGATAACTTATATATATGATGATGATTGTCGATTGGCGTGTTAAAGCCTCACTTCGGGTTCGTCTATTGGTAATCGGATTTTTCGTTACGTACAATGTTATTGTGGACGGGTTACTTGTATTTATATAGTGTGCACTTGAATTACACCACCCGTTGGAAGTGTCAACTTGTAATATGGATAAATAATGTAGCGACAAACTCGCACTGGAGTCGTCTATGTGTAATTATAAATGTGTTATGTTGAACGGCGAGTGGTTTTTGTAAATTGCCGCTTACTCCCACTACGCTGCTTCTTTTCCGTGACGTCACTCAGCGATACCAACTATCGGGTTCACTGCAATCTGCGAATTTTATTTACTAAATACAACAGCAATAATAACGACACACAGTTACCATCAAACATATATCCTGGTGGAATCTTTTATTCGAAAACAACACTGGTTAATGGTTTAATAATTTTAAACAGAATAATCGCAATTGTAGTACAAATTATAAATCTTCTCTTTACCAGTTGGCAGCAGTAGTAGCCAAACGTTCAGTATTTCTTGAGACCAAAACAATGCTTTTTGTTAATGTTTTAAATAAAAATAAATATTATCTCAGGGCGCATATGGTTCGGGGATTATAAATTAAACAAAATATTACACTATTAATCAAAATACAAGTTTACAATTATGGGATATTACAACGTTAGAGTGATAGTTGCACACAGAAATCGTATAGTGGTTACCAGTCTTAAAAAGGTTATGTCCTTTTCAGGCTTTGTTCGTTGTTATGTAAATTACAAGTTCTCGTTGTGTTTAAAAAGGTGTTAGTCTTATATGGTGTTATTAGTGATTGTTTTTAGTGTTTGTGTTATATGGTGTCTGTAGATAAATTGATTATTACTTAAAATACGTGTATACAAAGGTGTGTGTTGAAATACGATATAATGAGATGTCAGATCACCAAATCCTCTTCTTGTGCTCTTCTTGGTTGAAAATAGGGCCCACGTACACGTCAGATCGTCCTTCTCGTCCCTCGTCCACTTCAAATCTTCTTCCTGGTTATTATGTCCTTTATTTCATGTAATGGGTATTCTTCTGTAGTTGAAAAAAGTTCGTGTAGTGTACATCTAACTGTATTTATCTGGTTGTATAGTTTTTCCACACTTTATAACACAAAATGTAAGACGATTTAAAAACGCGTCTATCTGCTAAGATCGTTGTCAAAGAAGTCTCATTTTATTTATCCGAAATTTCTGGTTGCTAAGGGTAAACTTGGAACCTGGTTGGCTAATCCGGATCTACATTGTCATATACTTTTATTATTTCAGAATCTAAATTTCGTTCAAAATCTTTAATTTAACATAACTTTTCTATACTGAATGGGAGTTTAAAACCATTATCAGCATTATTTTGATCTTCACATTTGATATATTTAGACACCAAACATGCCTATTTTTGTTTAAGAACTATGGATGTTACAATTTTGTTATTTGGAATTTTCTTAAATAACTTGATATGTGTTATTTTGGTTCTATATTCCTTGTATACATTATTACCTATAAATACATCAACCCTTTCACATTTGCTTTACAAAATTTCTAACATAATTGTTCAAAATTTACTAAAGTTGGTTTCACCTGGCCTATGTAATAGTATTATTTTCATCATCATGTTTTAACATCTCTAACAATTAAATTAACTTTTAACACTCATCAAAATTGTTTAACATATAGCGTTATTTTAACAACACAAAATATATATTATTCTAATAGTTAAATTCATGTCCACATGGCTATGATTATACCAATTCCTTGCACAAATAGTTGTTTTCTACTCAAACTGTATAAGTGTTTGACACTTAACAAAACATCTTTATATAGTCCATTCTGCTTGGTCAATTAATTTATTTACCATGGTTTAATATCAGTTCTATTGTTATATTTGTTAACACAACATAAAAAAATGGAATTAATATCATAAAATTGGCTTTCCTTTAAACTAACTGTATCATCTGTTACATACAAAAAACACAACACAAATACTATGATATAACACTGTGCCTAAAACATAAAACATGCACATTTTACAAAACAAATTCTATACTAATTGGTTAGTCCCTTGTCAGCTAATCTACTCATTATTCTGACACTGTCTATGCCATATTTACTATTTATATGGGTTTCAACATCCGTATACTTACTGATGTCTGACTTACAAAAATTACAATAAATTGAACACTGTTGCTCCACCTCACCACACAGTTCTAATAATCTTGTTACAGTTACTGTTTATCTGGGTTTTACTCTTGTTATCAATGTTATTGTGACCATGTTATAATTTATTGTTTACTGGACAACCCTATGAACCCTATATGTGACAATTATTTGTATGTTTCATGTATCTATAACCAGGTGTATTTATATTTTTGTTACATCAATCAACTTAATTATTTACTAATCTTTCTCTTACATAATATTACATGTTTGGGCCTATTATCCCTCACTTTGTATTTTGATTATCTGGATATAATGATACATTAATTGGAACCATTTGTTTCTTTATAGTCCTGGTTCATAGACCGTTTGTCTTTATAACTCTTTGTTTGGTCAATACTGAAAATTCATGTCATAGTTGGGGTTTGAAGATATCTGCATCACTTAGCCTAAATCATTAATTTGGGTACGGTCAGTTGTCTTACTAGTCAGTCTAAAATTGTTAGTCGTTCTTCTTCACTATCATCTTTGAAAATATTGTTCTTCTTGTTAGCTTCTTAACCAAAGTCTTCATTAAATCAGGTAAGATATTATGTTGTTCCAAATGTAATGTTACAACGTTATAAAAATATTACAAACGGTCAACCGAGTTCTATCGACATATTACACGCTGTGCTGACAAAAGTCCTTTCCTTGGGATTGATATCGAGTAAGTTGGGCATGAGGAAGGTGCTCTTGGCATAAACGCGAACGCGTGTCGGTATTTAAGTCAATAAACATGGAAATAAAAGTAATGCGTTATCAATTGTAGAATGGCCTTACATGATTCGCTTTACACGTGTTTTGACTTATCTTCCTGATACGTAGCTTTCGTTATTCACAATAATTAATGTTTTATGCGTATATTTGATGTAGGATATTTCTTGTAAAATAAGATTTTTTAGGTCTCTTTGTTTACTATATTACAGTGAAATCTTAAAACGATTGTCGATTTCGTGCAGAGCCGAACGTCGAATTAAAGAAAAAAAAATAGTTTGATTTTATAGAAATATATTTAATTTTTTTGATTTATGTAATCTTACGCCTCATTTCTGTTAGACGTGAAACGTTCCATAGTTTAAATAATAACTTTACAAAAAATCAAAGTTACAAACATGGTAATTAAAATTACGCCTACCGTACGTCTAAACAAAATATATCGTCAATAAAACGAAGCAGATAGTTGTCTCGTCACCAAAAACACAAATGACAAAATCATCACAACACAATAGCCTATGTCGTAATATCACCACAGTGATATAATATCACTGTGTGTCATAATATCTACGTGCTACTCCTCTCTACTTGTAATCATTAAGTGTATAATTTACACAAATCTGATACAAATTTTACTGTGGTGCTGGGTGACCAGAAATGTAAACACCTTAAAAGGAACCTTTGAAGAACTGGAAAGGGAGATCCAGAACGTAGGACTTTATGCCAACGAAGAAAAGACGAAATGTATGAAAGTGTCAAGGGAAGGAGGAGAACTGAAAAGTAGGATGCCATACTGTTCATGGAGTCCGGGAATTCAAATATTTGGGTGCCTCCGTAAACAATGAGAACAAAATTAGCAATGAGATTGCAAATAACATTGTGAGTGGTAATAGAGTTTTTTATGCCCACCAGAAAATTTTCAGATCCAGTTTAGTCACCAAAAGAACCAAACGTAGATTATACAAGACCTTAATAAGACCAGTTGTGACGTATGCTGCAGGGACCTGGACACTACTTAATAATGGCATACATAACTTAAGAGTCTTTGAAAGAAGAATTATAAGAAAAATCTTTGGACTAGTGAAGGATGGTGAAGAATGTCGCATACGGAACAATAAGGAATTGGAGAAATTGATAGATGGCGAGGACATAATGAGGTTCATCAAGTATATGAGAATCAGCTGGTTGAGACATGTGATGCGCATGGAGGACGACAGAATGCCGACAGCAATTCTTAGAGGGACAATAGATAGGCAAAGAAGGAAAGGGAGACCTAGAAGAAGGTGGTTACAGGACGTAGAAGACGACCTCAGGAGGATGGGTATCGGTGACTGGAGGCGGAGGCTGGAGGACCAAGGTGTTTGCAGGCTACTAGTCGGGGGGGCATCGTGGGCTGTAGCGCCAGAGGAAGAAGCAGAAGAATACAGATTCTACACAAATTATTCATTACTACAAATTTTAAATGTAGCCTAATATAAACGTTTTTGTTTCAAATATTCTGCCTAATGTATGAAATATAGATGAAGGTTAAGTATACAACACACGTACTCTATAAACAAGACCGAATTGCCAGTTAACTCCCTCATTTAGAAATTTCCCCCAAAATATAACGCATGTTTTTACTTCTTGACCTGTAAACAATTGCAGGATATAAACAACTAAGACGCCCATCCAATATTATCCACGTTTTAAATATACGTTACAAAATTACGTTTACGAAAAGATTTAAAACAAAAATCGTAGACTGTATAATAGAAGAAAATTAACTGACTCGGTAATTTTAAAAGAATGTGTGAGGAAAGAAAACGAGAAGAGTGTATGACACACAACCTTTAAATAAGAGAAACAAAGGGGAATAAAATAGGGCAAAATGAAATAAGAAAAGAACTTGAAAAAAACGATGAAAATTGGTAGACACAGCCAAGGCACAGGACAGCCCAAGACAAGAAGAATTGGAAAGAAATGTGGAAAAGAAACACCATAAAGTGTTTAACTCAATTAACCCCTTTACACTCATAAGAGTAGATGAAAACGGCTGGAGTTATTATTAAAAGAGTTTAAAATCTCCGGGCTGTTGCGCCATGGTCAACTGCTTTGTGATGACATTTTTCCATGCACTAGACGTTTCGGCCACCCACCAGATGCCTTCTTCCGAAATAAAGTTGAGGCAAAGCAAGTTGCTTTACACCTCAACTTGGAATACGAGGGTCAGTTGAAAAGTTCGCTGAACTACAGATATATAGCTCAGTGGTAGAACTAAAACATTTCGTGTGTTACAAGACGTATATTTCACCTGTTAATTTCCAGATATATCTGTCAATTTATTAACTCCTTACCCGTTGTTTGAAATTTTCCTGTCACGCGTGTTTTAAAAATGCACATAATCAAACATCGTGTTGTGATGAATTCTCTGTTAAAAACGTTTTAGCCCCAATGGAAAATCAAAACGAAATTGTAAATGTGTTAGGAGATGCTGCGCCTTCAGAAACAACGGTAAGTGGAGCACACTCGAGTTTAAACGTGGCCGTACAAGCACTGAAGACGATCCCAGCAGTGGACGTCCAAAAAGTGCAACAAAAAATGACATTATTGAAAAAATGTCATAGAGTGTTGGAAGACCGCAGATTGAGGAGTGGATGACGTTGCTGAAGTCATATGCATCTGAGCGTTTGCGTCATACTTTAACTCAATGGCTGCCGCATCTGGAGTTGTTGAATTTTTTGACGTCCAGTGCGGGGGATCATCTTCAATGGTCGTACGACCACGTTTAAACTCAAGTGCCTACTTAGAAACCGTTGGTTTTGAAGTCGCAGCATCTCCTGACACATTTACAATTTCGTTCTGAATTTCCGTTGGCACTAAACAATTTTTAACAAAGTATCACACAACGATGTTCGATTTTGTCCATTTTTCAAAACACGCATGACACGTCAATTTTAAACAGCTTCTAAACAATGAATAAATCTATAGATAGATTTGGAAATTAACAGGAGTTGACGACATAAAATACAAATATTGCAGCACACGAAAAATTTTACTTTTACCGCTAAGCTACAGATGTCGCTTCGCGAACTATTCAACTGATCCTCGTAGGTTCGGAATACCATCCCTTGTCGAACTAGTTTTAACTTTGACTACGGAAGAAGGCCTCCGTCGGTGGGCAAAACGTCTAGTGAATTGAAAAATGTCATCCATCACAAAGGAATCAACCATGTGGTCCAATAGCCCGGAAATTTAAACTCTTAACATAATTAAATAAGTTTATTATAACATTATATGTAACTTTATATACACATCTATGTGTGACACACAGAGAGAGAGAGAGAGAGAGAGAGAGAGAGAGAGAGAGAGAGAGAGAGAGAGAGAGAGAGAAGGAATGAGAACAAGGAGCGAGTGGGGGGGGGTAGCCTACTTACAAAGTAGGCCTATCAGTTTGATGTTTTCGCATGGGTCCATGGGTACAATATATAATTTCGCTTAATTGATTGCTAGTTTTTGAATCTGAAGATACAGTTGACGCTGAGGAAGGAGTGGCACTACACAGTGTTCTTTATAGGAATGTATTGGATATTACACAAGAGTGAGAGGGGGAGGGAGAGAGAGAGAGAGACAGACAGACAGACAGAGTGGAATAAACAGACACAGAGAGCTTTTTAATATCATATATTTCAAAAGGTAACGCAAGTATTAAATTACGTAATAACGCCAATGTTGCGTAAGTTGTGCTGCCGTGGAATTCGCAGAAATTTACTTAACGATACGAGAGCGACGCCGTACGAGAAGAGTGACTTACGACGCTGTCAGCAGACAAGGCTGTTGTTGTTGAGTTCCCATATTATATGGGCGCCTAATATTTTTCCATTAAAATGTAAACCACTGCTTTTACATTACTTGTGGCGGAACTAATTTTGTTTATGGTCTTGTTTTCATTGGCTACGTGATTCAAACGCTGTATATCAAGGTACACGCACGCGCGCGCGCTGCGTTCAATTTGCCTGATAAGTGAGGTCAAAAATTACGGTTGTAATATCTTAAATGAAACGGAGATATTGTCGTATCTTGGCGGGCGACGGAGAAGAGATAAAAAATGGTGACATAAAACGAAAAACAGACAAAGGAGAATCTCTAGAATAGGCCTGCATGAAATTTACACGCGTGTCTGCACATAAAAGATAAAACTACAAAAACTGAGAATTTTAAAGATAAAATTTGAATATTTAAACGACTAGCAGTCAGGTATTTACATGAACAGATAGTTAGCAGAACTAAAACCTAATTGGGATTTCATAATGGTTACATCCGTCGAAAACAGCAAGTCGAAAATTTTCGTGATGTGTAGCTAATGTTTCTCGGCGATTTCGGATGGTAACCCGCTTGTTTCTGATATTTGGCCCATAAAAAGATTCGTGAAGATGTTTTCACTCTTCGAATTGACCCTACGTCACGGTCTATTTCGTCCTCGAAAAGCCGACGCAATCGTTTCAGCCCTTAATTGTACTGATTCGGCGTTTCCCGCTACCTCCGTCAGCCTCACAATGGTACGCATAAAATGGCAACAAGTTAAAAAAAAATTGTTTAGCACAAAAACTAAACCACGTTAAAGAAATCGCAGCTTTTTCCCACGTGCAAAATAGGAAATTTCAACTGAACATTAATTTAAATAAAAATAACTGAATGAAACATATTTAAAATTTTCTGGTAAACTTTACTGTTAATCTGGCACCACGGCAGCGGGAGGTGCGAAAAACCATCTTAAGAGATGAATGCAGATTTTGGGATACAAGTAAAGATTTCTTCTTTGGATTTCCCACTAGGAGAATTGACTTAGTTGGAATTGACTATTATAACTTAATTGACTGTTATAACTTAGTTGTACTTTCACTTCGCGAATCTCGGTCTACCCAATTGTCTTCTATTGAACGCCTCCGTTTACTGATGAATGTACCATTCCCGTCATTTAGGAAGTCTTCCTTGATTAGTTCTTCCCGATGCTCACTCTAATATCTTTTTCTGTCTGTCTACTTTCTAGCATTCGCTTAATATGATCATGTAACAATAAACGACAGTCGTCTAAATTGTTTGCCACGCCTATACTTGTCTATTTTACGTCCGTACTTTATTTTTACTGATAAACTGTACGCATTTCTTCTCATAACAGTGGCTTCACAATTCTGATTTTATTTAACATTTTCTCATAAAGAGGCCCCATGTCTGTACTATACATTACTAGTCTAGATTGTGGAATATTTCTATCGTATGCTCTATAACACTTCAATGGTTTTTATATTAATTTATTTTATTCAAGTCTTCTTTCATGTCTTAGTTTTAAATTCCGTCTAATTTTTTGCATCCTGGTATTGATTTAGTAACACATGCATAGAACAAGTAAGACATTTCACCTGTCTTATACGTTACTTATGATCAAGATAGAGATATAGAAAATAAAGTTACGAATTTCACAAGAATGTGTGGAACGATTTGGAGAACGTTGGGAAATAAATATAGAAAATAAACCCAAATGAAATTTTATAAAACAATGGCAATACCTACACTACTGTATGGTTCTGAAATTGGGTCATAAAGAAAAAGATGAACAGAAGATACAAACAGCAGAAATGAAATTTCTGAGATCAGTTAAAAGGTGTAATAGACGAGATCGTATAAGAAATGAGGAGATAAGAAGTGATTTAGATATTTTTGCAGTTAATCGAAGGATTAAAGAATACAGAAGAAAATGGATTCCACACATAGATAGAATGGGAGAAAGTAGAATACCGAAGATAGCGAAAGATCACAACCCTAGAGGCAGAAGAAAAGTTGGTAGGCCTAAGAAAAGGTGGACTGTGTAGTAGGAACGGGCCGCTAAAGCCTTAAACCGTTAAGAAGATGTTGATGTACTGATTTAGCATTTAGCAATGATCAGACTGCATTTTTGTGTGACATGAGAGGCAACTTGAGCTATCAAGACTGTCAGGATATCGTACTGTTACCTGGTAAACCTCTAGACCACTTCTGAAGTAGAAAAGAGAGTTTTTATCATTGCCGTTGTCATAATGTAGACGATGATGCTGATGATTATGGTTATGACTATGACTGGTGTCGTAGTTGGTGTTATTATTATTATCATGTCGTAGTTTTTCTTATAGTTTATTATACAGTCTTTCCGTAAGTCGGAATTTTTTGGAAAATTAATCGAAGCAAATTTATTTACACTCAAAAAAAATTTTTTAACCCTGAGGACCAGGAGACCAAAACTACGAGAGTCCATTATCGCTTGATCGAAAAAGAGAAAATTAAAGTTTTACTCTTCAGGTTACGTATGGCCGTAATTGGGCAACCGAAAATTAATATCAACAGAATAACTAAACTACAGTAAAAATTAGACCAGATCTAAGAATAGAGGCATGACTAAAGTAGGTAAGTGAAATTGTAACGTTAGCAAGAGATCAAGTAATCAGGGTTATGAAATCTGGAAGAGGTCTTTATTATAGTTCTTCATAATCGTTATTATTAGTATTATTATTATCATCATTGTTATTATTATTATTATTACTACTGTTTACTAGATAAGCTATTTAAACGGTAAACTGGAGGTATATGTGACAGAGGAAATCCTTCAAGAAATTTATTATTCTGGCAGTCCGCAGGGGTCCTTGGTGTCCGAAAACAAAGAAGGACGCTTCGTGGAGGTTCCACGCTCCAAAGAGTTTTAAGAAAATTAGTGTGGATTGGTCACAGATTAAGAACCTGAAAGAGGTACCATAAGAGATGTATCGAAAAAGTGGACTTATATAGAACAAAAATACAATAGAACCAATAGATACGTAGAACCAGCAGCTGATACGTAGAAAACGATAGTTAAATGGGATTTTAGAAAGTCTGGACGAGATATAGGTAGACCAAGGAAGAGATGGCTTCAGTGAAGGCAGAACAGGCTGTAACCCTATAGCTTGGCGTGGAGAAGAAGAAGACTAATAATAAGAAGAAAGTCTGTAAGAGGTGTATCTGAACTGGTCAAAAAACAAGGAAGAATTAGGAAGAATGGAGCCGCTTCGCGGAGGTCCTTCGCTCCTAATGGAAGAAAACGCGATAAGAAACCGGAACATATACCTCCAGAGACGCTCATCAATGGAACAAAAAGTGACGTCACCAGCCGACATGTGGAGAAGATAATTAAGAGGGATTTTTAAGAAGGTCGGAATACTTACAAAGAGGTTAACTTTAGTCCAAAAACAAAGGAAGGAGGAGGTGCTTCGTAAAGCCCCCACTCCAAACGGGAATAAACGAGAACTCTAGCTTGATCACGCGGTTAATAAATCGTAGACATACCAGAAGAGAGGCTCTAAATAAGAGAATCTACTTCAAACAATAGAAGACAAAAAACAGCAAGACAATAGAACAAAAAGTAGAAGACAAACAGCTGACATGCAGAGGAGATAATTAAGAGAGATTTTTAGGAAGACTGGAATAGGTGTAATACAACTGGCTCTTAAAAAAAAGGAAGAATCGAGGTGGTTCTTGAGGTCATGCGCTCCAAATGGGACTTAAATTTAAAAAATTCACACCCGTTAAATTATAAAGGAGTCAGACCAACACCTATATGTAGAAACATTCTAATCTAAACACACGCACACACACGCACGCATACACGTATCAACTTGTGCACGTGTATGCGTGTTTAATTAAATTAACTTTTTATACTTTATTGTTACCGTAAGAAAAAATGGACAGTTTACATATAAATACTTTCAAACCGGCTGTTTGTTGTTCAGAAATGTTAGTAGTACTATACACCCACGCACACACACACACACACACACACACACACGCTCGCGCGCGCACACGTCGCATTGATTTCAGCTTTGCTTGTGTGCAAACATATTAATCGTCATGTAATTATCCAGTCCAACATCAGGCGCATTGTGTTATAAATCAATCTCGAACGACTGACTATTAACAACTTACGTACCGGTGACGTGTGTGTGTGTGTGTGTGTTTGTGATAAGACAACCGGTTGAAGTGAACGTGTTGTGGCAGTTCGTTGTGTCCTTCGTTGTATCGACCGCGCCGTTGTTCACCGAACAACTTTCATTTTAACTCACACACACATAAACAAAAAGTAAATGTTAAGGATACATTAGCGAGATGATATACTGATAAGGCGTGTATAAACGTACAGTGTGGGTGCAGTCATAGTCGATCATATGCCGAAGGGATAAATCATATTTGCACGTGTGTGTGTGTGTGTGTGCGCGCGCAACTAACGTTTACTTTCCACCGGCTGTACTTGTTGGCTTTTCCTGCGCTGTTCTAGCTACTTCAACGTCAGCTTCGTTGGACGGCTGTCTAATCGAGAAGTAAAACTATTTTTTCTTTCCGATAAATATTTTGTACAGTAACAACGCGACCACTTCAATTACTATTATTATGAAGAAAACGTGAGTTTGTTTGACCCCATTTCAGATTCAATTACATACGTGAAGTCAGTCTGATACAAAAGAAAAAGGGGCGGAGAATGTTAAGAAGAAATTATAGAAACAGCGCGAGTTCGCTGCCTAGCGGCCCTTTATCAATGTAAGATTACAGCAGTAATGTAATAATTGATTTTGTTGTGTACAATAGTTTTTTTCTTTTTGCTTTGTATTCTGAAGGAGCAGTAGTAGGCTTTCACGAACCTGCGAAGCGTTCTGATCAATCGAAGTTTCGTTCCCTTTGCCACTCCGGTCTCACTCACTTCGTCATCTGGTGTAACTGTTGCACATTGTAAATGAATGGAAACAGAGATGGGAGGAAACTAAGAAATTGCTCAGTTTTCTATCATTACTATGATTCACATTTAAATAAAACGTTTCCTTTGGCATATAATCATTTAACATTTATATTTTTTTTAGTGCGCAACCTCTTTTAGAATTTAGTTTTTATAGTTTATAAGCTTAAAATGCTAATTTTTTTACCATAATGATGCGGCCATCTATGTTAAACTCTATTTCAGTACTCGCATTTACAGATGATAACTTGTATTCGCTTATAATCTTCCTCAACCAAAACTCATGTCCCTCATATTTATCGACTACAGTTTCCTTGGTAACTGTGCGTTAGTGAAATAAAAAGACGCAGAATATTTTGGGAAAAGACTGCCACTCGCAGAAACCAAATGTGATGACATAGGCCTGCAGCTTTGCGTAAGAATTTCCTCTGACACTTAGTTATTGCTGATGCATACTTTTTTATCACTATCAAATGTCGTGAGGTACCTGATCTCTTAGGTTTGACACCTTCGTTGTTGTAAATTTGTTTAATCTTGCAGTAATTTGAGTTGCGACTAAGGATGTTATTTAAAAACAACAACAACAACAATAATAATAATAATACCCAAGGATATCGGAGGATATGTGTGGCACAATTCATGAGACACTGGGAAAGAAAGTACGAAAAGATACAGAATGGAAATTTTATAAAGTGATGGCGGCACCAGTATTGATGTACGGGAGTGAATCGTGGACACACACCCAAAATCAGAGAAAACGAATTGAAACTGCTGAAATGAAATTCTTAAGGAGACTCAAAGGATGGCACCCCAAAAGATCACATAATAAATGCAGACATAAGGCAAGGGCTGAATGTATACTCGATAAACGATAAAATTAAACAAAATAAAGAAAACTGGATACAACACATAAGTAGAATGGGTGACTCAACAATACCAAAAAAGATAATCCAGTACGGTAGACCAAGAAAACTGAAGAAAACGGTAGCTGTGAAGACGGAACAGGCTAATCCTTAAAGTGAAGAAGAAGAAGAAGAAGAAGAAGAAGAAGAAGAAGAAGAAGAAGAAGAAGAAGAAGAAGAAGAAGAAGAAGAAGATACTATTACGCTGACCAACTTACTCCAACTTTGTGGTAACCAATTACTTAGGTGAAGTGGTTCGACAAACTGACGAGTCTGGGGAATGCTGTCAGGGCAGCGTCGAGTGATCAGAGTCTTGGCTTGACAGGACGGTGTATATACAATAGGCTGTGCATCTATTGTAGAAGTGAAGGAACCTCTATTAGGACACAGACTGCAAGCACGGAATGAGTAAGATAGCCTGCTGCGACCGGGCAGAGAGTGCTCTTCAGCCGCAACGATGACAACTCTTTAGCGGTAGAACAACTCAGAATCAAAGCACTTCAGGTTGGGAACTGGGTGTTGGGCTAACAATTCGTAACTGTTAAATTGCCTTGTTGAAATGATTATCATCAGCCGGGCGGTTAGGCCGTGGTCCACTGTTGTTGCTATTGACAAACGTTTGGGCCCCACTTCGGAGGCCATCATCAGTGTCTAGATTAGCACGGTGTCCGCCTGTTCAGGTACTGCTCATGGTGGGGCCGAAACGTTTTTCAATAGCAACAACTATTGCTATTGGGCACGGTCTAACAGCCAGGCTGATAATAACAAATTCAACACTGTTGAAGCCAACCGTGAAAGCTTAAAAACTTGGATGTTAAATTACCTATTGTTGTTAGCGCTATCGAAGAAATAGCCGCACAGAATCAAAGGCAGTTCACCAGAACTAACAAAAAGAATTTGGGTTTTGGACTGGGTTACCTGAAACATGTTGGTTTGTATAAAGCAGGAGCATTGAAGTCTAATTAAAGAAATATGAAGCGGATATTATGGCATTACTGGAAATCAGATACCCTGACCATGGAATTATCCATAAGAGAGGTTATGATATATAATACAGCAGTTATATAAATTGACAAAATTTCGAAATGGGATCATACTTCTTACGAAGGTAAAACCCTGGCTCATTGGTTTTAAGCGTCAACCATCGATTATGTAAATTCGTGTTAAGGGAAAACGGTTTGATCACATCCTTATTTGCGCACATGCTCCAACAGAGGGTAAGTAAGCTTATGTTCTTTAATGAGTTGTTGGACGGAACGGGTGTACAATATTCTCCTCCCGATGTCACAGTTATTTTGGGTGCCTTAAATATTAAAAGAGCAAAGAAACTCACTATCAGAATTATGTTGTTAAACATGATTTTCACAAAACTTATAATGCCAATAGAGATGGGCCGACAGACTTTACGCGTGGAAGGACAGGAACACGGTAGTGATCAGTGCAATCACACAAGAAAAGATGTTTACAAACCTACATAGAGAGCGCACAAGATTGACAGTCACTCAGACTGACCACAATTGATAGACTACTTCTGTCGGTTTTAATTCTTGTGTACTCATTTAGAGGAGCCAACACTGACTCTGACAATTACAGATAAATTATCAAATACAAAAAACAAACTTTTTTCTGAATCCTGTATTCTCTAGTTACCACTGCCTCTGACATTATGTTTCTGGGACGGCTTGTTTGTTTATAGAAATGAAACAAAAAAAGAAGTTAAGAAAACGAGAAAGAAACACAAAGGCGCACGGTATACAATTTGCCGTACACAGTCTTTCTTGCGTAGGCTGTTTGGAAGAAACGCACGTTACGTTGCTAACGGTTAAGTGTCTCTTCTGTTCTAATTAAGTTTATATTAGAAAAAAATAACTAAAACCGTCATGGACTGCCTCTTTCTTTCAACACTAGACGCAGTGTGCAGATCCCCTGTCTATCAAATATGTTATTGCACTCGTTTGACTCCAAAGAGAAGAATAAATACGCAGAGTAAATGTTGACTTCAATAATCAAAATTCGTTACAATTCAGTCACTTAATTGTGTTTCGAGTGCAATCTGTCCTACGATTGTAATAAACATGTAAGTCATAACAATTTTGTCGCAGGTTATTACTTGACTGGTAGCAGGGGCGTCTTTACCGGAGGGGGGGGAACGGGACCGGCCCCCCAGAGGGTCGGAAAAATTGACAAGGAATTTTGTTAATCTCGTAATTTTTAGGTTTTATAAATTATTTTTGCACACCGTGGTGTGTGTTGTCCGCTGCATAGTATATATAAGAATGCTACGAAGGCTATAAGACTATGGCAGTACCAATACTGTACTGTTTACGCTAATATAGCACTCATTATTTTTTAAGCATACAAACAGATTTATAACCCAAATTTGGGTATACATTTGAAATATGGAATATAGGAAAATCAATTCAGTAACTCAGGAAGACGTTGTTAATGAAATGGTCAAAAAATGAAAGCGAATCAAATTCTAAAACATTTTCAAATAGTTTATCTTTTTTGGTATATACAACTTTCTTGGTTTACCATTTTTTTTTTTTTAATTAAAACTGTAGTTATCATTTTTTAATGTAAAATGTCAATAATATCGTGAAAACAATGTTTTAATAGCACGTATTTTTATTGTGTTATTACCGTTTACTTTAATCGGATTGATTTCAAGATGTTATTAAACGTTCTACAACCGCTCTTAAGATTATAATATTCATTATTCTTATCACGTTTTATTCTTTTATATCAAGCTGTCACGCTCGGACCCCTCCTCCAAGGTCAAAATCGAGGGCAACTTGGAATCATATCATATCATATCAACCATATCATAGCGCTTGGAACTTATGTGTTTTGTTATCTATAGCTATCACAATCCAAGTAGGTATTCAAAACGAAAAGGTCGTTCGATTCATTGACGTTGACAACTGTACGGTTTCGTACGGAACTAGCCTTTGTAATCCTCACCTTCCTTTTCATGTAGAACAATTTTAAGATTATATTCTTCACACATTTATACTGTAATATAATTAATTACAAGAAGAATGGACACATTTAATTCATCTAAAGCTAGTAACGTCTTTAAAAATATAGTTCCACTGGAAATTCTGAATATAAAACTCAGTATCCGGCCGAAATTGTTACAGAAACCTATCCGTTATAGGGAATAAAAGGTCCTTCCTAATTTGTTAAATAGATTTGGTGGTCTATAATATCATAACACTGTCAATTATTAAGCTTTGTTTATTATGACCTTTAAGGAAAGTAAACAAAAGACTAAATGTACTTACGATTTCATGCAAAACACCTAAATTATTGTTAATTTGAATAAGTTAACTAACTTAACTATGTTGTACGCTGGAGAACTTTGAACACTACCTGGACTTTTTAGGTGACTGTAGATTAGCTAAAATTAATATTACAGTTCAGTATTGAAATTTACGCATAAATTGTCTTGTCTTAACACTATTTAATAGCGCTAAGTAGGATACAAATTTTCCAGAACAGAAAAACGTTTGTAGCAATCCTCTTTACTTTGTGTTCTTGAGACAACAAACGGGGTACCCAACGTGCGCAAACTTTTCGAAATCCCAGCTCATCGCTGACAATCCTCCCGATCGATGCTCGACTCGTACAGGTAATCGCGTAAGAATTTCGTCAAGGGTGACGCGTCTGTCCTCCAACACAATCGACTTAACGGCGTCAACAAAAGAGGTGGATTCTCAGGTTGATGTTGAGTGTCTCCCACTGCGCGGTTCATCGTGTACATTCGTTCTCCCTTTCAAGAACGATGTACGCTACCAGCGAACCATTTGAACGCTCAGCACCCAGGTCCATACACAGAAACTAAGTGACTATGAATTTCAGCCGCTGATTAATGTTTTGCAGCAAAAACCAGAATCACACAACGCACTTCGCAATCGGACACAATGGTAAACGGAATGTCAATGATTTAAAATTTCGTGTTGTTCTTACGTAGCTTCGAAACGGATGAGGTTTTGGCACTACGGCCACTACACACAAATAAAAGTTCTCCAACCTTCGTCAACCTGCTTGCGCAATTTTCCTTTGAAAGCAAAAATAGGGAAAGTTACTTTTCAGATGACCCTCGTAACTTATATAGAGACGATGTCAGATATGATGCGAAGTTGTGGGCAGAGTATCGTTAACTCAACGTCTTTAAATATACTGTAGTGCAACTCAGTAATTCGGACATAGATTTCAAAGACTGAAACCGAGAACAAGTTTTCTTACTTCCCAAGTTCTGATCAACATAAAAGCATTGGACTTTCAAAATGTCATGACTCATATAACAAGGCCGCCAACAGCGAAAATAAAAGTATTCGGAGCAACCAAATTGTTCCGATTTCTGTTTTAGTCGGACAGGCCATTTTTATTTTGAAGCTTATTACTTTCGTTTTCCCAATTAAGATGGTCGTATTGTAATTGTCCACAACCGTTCGCAAAACATGTTCAACGCTCTTTGGAAGTTCACTTTACTTTCCGAATCACAAATCTAATATCGTTTACACACGAATGATACGTTTTGTTATCGACAGAGCGAGAAAAGACATATTTAAAAACTTTTCCGAACATAAATTTCGCCAGGAACAAGTGTCCGCCGAACACAAATTCCAGAGCTCACAAAATTACTGATTGAAGAATACACTGGCCGGCGTACACCTCTCTGTTATGCAGCCCGCGCGACAACAAATTATCACTGATAATACTGTTGTCACTAATTTATTGTTGTTGTTGTTGCAGACAGAGGACTGGAAAATTTACCGCTCGTTATGCAACGCAATTAACAAAATATACATCATTTTGGGACAACGAGCGTGCTCATTGCTCCGTATACGTGTATGAACGACGTAACATTTGTTTGGCGCTTTCGATACAAATATAACAAAACGATGTAACGATTTAATATGAATTATCGTCATCGTCATCGCGAAAGGACGGAAGGACAGAAGAATGTGTGTCGTGTCACAGGTAGAGAGGCGGATCGCAATTCCCGCAACAATTATATGGTATAACACGCGTACACACACACATATAGAAATAATACTGATTGTGTTGTCGTTCGTGGGATATGGAAAGAGAAGTGGGGGCTATTCACACCCTGTCCATACCCCAGCACCGCCGCCACTAGTACTACTACTACAACTACTACCCACTCTGCTATTCGTGTGTGTGTGTGTGTGTGTGTGTGTGTGTGTGTGTGTGTGTGTGTGTGTGTGTGTGTGTGTGTGTGTGTGTGTGTGTGTGTGTGTGTGTGTAATGACATCGACTCTTTACAAAACTCGTCGGAGTCAAAGTCGTAAATTTCTACACATGTAAAAGGTAGTTAGTTATATATGTTCGCCACCTTTATTTATCCCCCCTCCGCTCACGTCTCTTACAACAATCTCTTTCTCTCGCATCCCTTTTTGAAATAATAAATCAAGCCTGCGGCTCAGTGTGAATCTCTCTCTCTCTCTCTCTCTCTCTCTCTCTCTCTCTCTCTCGCTCGCTCGCTCGCTCGCTCGCTCACCCGTGTTGCGCGGAGGAACGTATGAGTGACTGAACGTATGCGCGAGTACGTGTGTCTACAGTAAGAACCGATACCGAGGAGGATGACGCCCCTCGCGCCACGTCGTTCGTCCCTTCGGTTTTCGATATGTTTTCCGTTTTGTCGCGTATTATTATCGGAGCGGTGTACGTCGCTAAATTGTTTCACAACGTTCGCGGGGCTAGTTCGGACACGCCGTGAGTATGGGACGACGTTTCACAAAGGCGCGACTGACTACACGTCTTCTTTATGACAGTTTTAATCGTCTTATCTTTTGTTATCCCCGGCTCATAAATAATATTGCTTTAGATGCAGGCACTAACAACCGGTACTTTATGATCCTGTTTTGGACATCAATGTGTGTTATACTATCGACTCTCTCTCTCTCTCTCTCTCTCTCTCTCTCTCTCTCTCTCTCTCTCTCTCTCTCTCTCTCTCTCTCTCTCTCTATCGCATTTTTATTACGCTACCGATAGAATCAATTTAATTTAGTGGGTGATAACTTGTTGAATGGGTGATGATCTTATCATTCCTTCTGTTATAAAAGTTTTGTTCAAAAAGAGGATGATGACCGAGGATCACGTCTGTTAATATAACATCTATGAACCGAAACGAAATATGTATTTAATTTAAAATTTCAGTTATCACATTCTTGTTCTTGTGTGGTTTACAGTTGATTGTGAGTACTGGCCTCCTCCCCAACAAGACCGCGATCGACTCTGACTCCAAGCCGTCGTATCCCAAACTCTGATATGTAGTCTTCTCACAGCATCAACTCCATTGGGCATCTTAGTTTACCTAAAACAACCCATTTTCTACTACACAGTCTCTGACGATTCTCAATAAAGGTCGTTAGCTTTTTGATTTGATTACAACCAGGCGGTAGGGAACCTATTATTTCAGGTTGTTGTTTCTTTAAAATGTTGCTTCCGTCCTGCCGACGAATTCTCTCTGACAGGTCAGATTATACTATCTGATTCAGGCCATCTGTTAAGGTGACTGAATTGTCCTACTTGACATTAAGTGTAGAACACTATTGCCACGAGGGCAGGGTACAGAATACAGAATACATGAGCATGTAGCTCATGTTGCTGTAGCATACCCCCTCCACTAAATTAAGTTTAGTAAAACGTTTAGTAAATGTAATTTAATTTACTAAAACGACATATAGGCCTAATAGTAAAATGTCACTTAGGATTTTATCTAGTCATTTATGTGTCTTAGAACTGATTATGTTAGTTCAAAAGATGAGTCAACTGACAAGTCCATAGTCCTTGTTCACTTTTATAGACTTTTATGTCAATATTATTGACGTTAACTTTCTTACGTTTTTAAAGCATCTGACATGGGTACATGGATAGAAAGAAGATATATGAGTTCTATAAGAGGAAAAAGTGTAAGAACGTATCCGGAGTGGAGGCCTAGATCCGCTACTGTCTAAAGTACAGGTGATGGGATTTTAAGGGAGTGAGTTTGAAACGAAGATGAAGATAAACGAAGAAGAGTAAGTTCGAGATTTACCTCCAGGGTGAAATGTATATTTAACTGTCAGGTATGAAGTTAAAACTGTTAAATACTTTCAAGCTCCTCAATATCTACTGCAAACATTCAATACAGGGTACTTTTATTTTAGTTTTGATTTAATCATATAGTTTTCTACCCGTGAATGTAAGACATTTTATAACTTAAATAAAATCTTTACGAAACCTGAAATATGTCAAAATCTTACAGTGTCACCTAAACAATCATAAAATTATTACCACGTAATAAGTTATAATTTTATTAGGTTAAAATCTATATGATATTTCACTACATTCGCAGTCACTAAACGTGAATAAGTAGGTAATATAAAATTTCTTATCTTGTTGTGCATGCTCAGTAACAGTAAGCTAAAACCTTTAGTACTTAATAAACTTATTCCATACCTTTCTATATTGCTCAGGCTTCTTTGCTTCCACCCATGTTTCTCATCTTTACTGCAAAATTGTACCCAGTAAGCTGTCCCACATCTGCTTTCGTTTTCCTCCCTTCTTCGTCTGTCCTTGCGTTTTTGTCTCCCAAATCCTGTTATGCGGTGTTCATCTTTTGTAGATGAAAACGTTCCTAAAATCCAACTTGCAAATCTACAATGACACAACTTTTATGAGAAACAAGAGGCTACTAATCTCAATGAACAGTGGTCTCAAAACAAGGAGAATTTTATAAAGATTATGTGTATTCTGTAGATGGCTCTTGAACAATAATCTCTCAAAGAGAGATAATGAACAATTATAGAATTTTTGAATTTTCTCGATAGAATCGAGAAGGATGGAAAAGATTAATTTGTTGATAGGTTGAGTAGGAGAAAAAATGTATAGTGGAAGGAAAGATTAAAAGGGACAGGGAATGAAAAAGAAAGGGATATTGTATGGTGGGGTAGAAAGAAGGAAGGATTTGATGGGACAAGATTACGGAGCCGTTAAAGACCCAGCGTAGGAACACACAGCATGGAGAGAAGAGGTCAGGCAAACCCTGACTTCGAAGAGGTCTCCGTATTGATGATTATGAGTTTGACAATGATGGTGTACGTTTTAAATGCAGATACATCAAAAAAACATTTAAGTAAAGTTGTCATTTGATAGAAATGTCTGTGGCAAGACAACTTAATTAGTACTGGGGCTGCAGGTTTGTTGGAATATTAAAGATAATATTAATGGTAGATATGCTAGGGGAGACAGAGAATTTTGAAGGTTACCGACGAGGATTTAAAGTAGCTGATGACATTAGGACGGCTGAAGAATGTAGCTACCATCTTCAGAATGTAGGTAGCAACAATCCCAGGGAAGAAGTATGTGAAATCTATAGGAAATCTACTCTAAGCCTGTTCGTAATCACTGGTTTCGAACAGAGGGTCTGTTTGCCATGAAACAATGAGTCTGGATATGACATTTTTATCCAGATTTCTTCCCTGTTTATTTCCACATGTTTGATGTTAAATATGAACTCAAGTGTCTACCTCTCCCCCTCGTCCTCCCCGTACTCCTCCTCTTTCTTCTTCTCCTCCTCCTCCCTTCTAGAATTACGTGATACCACCTCCTCAGGTCACCAAGTTTATGCTATCGGTCTTCCAGTAGGTCGTTTCTCTATTGATTATAAAAGAACCCATGCCTGAACGATCCGTCAGCCGTCAATCTGTCTTCAGGACATCTTCTTAGTCATCCTCTGCTACCCGTCGGGTGTTGAGTTTTTCGAGAGAGCTCTCCATCTCGCTCTGTCCAGTGCCAAAACTGTTCCTCTGCCTCCTACACTCTTCTTGATGTTATCCTCCCATTTCGTTCTGGGCTGTCCGCTTCCTCTTCTGTCTTCTGGTTTTGCCTCCCATACCCGTTACGAGTACCTTCCCTCATTCATCCTACAGAATGACGTGGCCAAACCAACGTATTTGGGAGCTTTCAATTTGATCATTTAAAGAGAATATCTTCAAATTCTTCCGGATGTTAACGTTTCTCACCCTATCTCTAAAGAGTTTTCATCTCAATTCTCCTCAGGAATCTCACCTCCATTGCTTCTATTCTCTTTTTATGTCTGTCCATGATTCGCAACTGTATGTCAATGTTGAAGCTTATACAGATTTGTATACTGGCAGTTTGGTTTTCTGTGACACTTCGTTTTTTCCCAGAAACGTCCTGTTGATAGCACCATAAAGCTTACTTGCAGCGGAGATCCTCATGTCTAATTCCGACTCAATTCTGCCATCCTCACTGAAAACGGCCCCTAAATACTTGAATGTCGCCACTTGTTTAATTTCCTTATATTCTTCAGGACACAACCATATATTTTAATAGTTGTCAGTACTGCAATTTATTGAGGAAATATTTGGTTCTCCGCGTGTGTCCTTGTCGCATAGCTGTCCCCTTGTGTACATTCCTTCACATAAGGCAGAAAGTTCGTCTCGAATACTTGAAGCCTATTTACATCTCTTGGTGTTGTTATCAAATTGTCAGATTCATCAACATGGTAAGGATTGTCATCAGTATGACTTCGAATGAATTTATGATCTAAAAACAATTATGAAATCCACAAAAATCCTATCAATTGATTTATAGCTGAACCTGTTGGCTATAACCATACGAATGCTACATTCAATTATGACATTTAAATTAAAGATTATGAGAAATCTTTAAAAGTCTCTTTGTCCGTAGGAATAATCAATCTATTATAAAATAATCCATGAAATACAATTAGTGTGATAAGTTATAGGTATCTTTAGAAGGCGGTTTCCGTAAAATCATCTGACAATCGATCTACCAGACGCGAGGGACTATTAACAGGTTCTGTGGAATTGTAATGACGTCACCATCGAATTGACACAACGACAGAGAATTAAATTCTCGATATTTCTCCGCCTGTCACCGTTGCAGCAAACTCTTATCGCTAAATGAAATCTTTTAATAACGCGTGTAGATCATCGCCGGCGCAATTCGAAGTTCGGAGGCGTCCGTACTTTGCGACCGTAATTCACGAGTTATTGCTCGCATATGTTTCCATTTTTTGTCGCTTCGTTATCTTTCACAAAGTCATAAAGCCGTGTTCACAGTGAAAAAAAACACAAACTTATCAAACAAGCAAGCGATATTTCGGGGTTTTACACAGCTAACGTACACGCGAACACACACACACAACGCGTTCTATCTATCTCTTTCTCTGTTTGATCCGATTGTCAAAAGAGCTTATGCGTGTTTCCGATTGTTCCATGATTTAGAAGTGTGAGACGGAGAGAGGAAGAGACAGATTGGGCGGTGGCGGTGGTGGTGGTTCTGTTGCCTTTGTCCGACGCAACTCAGGTTTTTATACAACCGACTATGACCATCATGGAAATATCTCTCTCACTTTTCTCCCCCTTGCTAAGTCATATCACAACTCCTAAATCTGTCCGGGTTGAGTGAATTATTACTTAAGGGTGCGATATATATATGTATACGGCTCGCCCTGACTGAGGGTGATTATATGACTAACGCCTTTCAAAGACGGCCTTTTTATGTTTGCAACTGCACGTATTGTAGCTCGCGCGTCTCCAAACATACACTAACGCGCGCGCACACACATACTCATACATAAATCACAAATTTGTACCCCCATCCATCCATCCATCTATCTATCTGTCTATCAGTTTCACCCCATACGCGTCGGTTACACGGTCTTTATGTTTCTGGTATTTCTGGTAATTCTACAACTGAATTGCTTTGTCCTGAGACTGCGCGAGAGAGGAGTAATTCCGTCGGCTTTTGTTGTTACGTTGACGTGTGAATTTATTGATTTTTCCCTTTTCTTTTTTTAAAAAATCCTATTTCCGTAGATCTCGTGCGTTATGGCGAAATTATGTTAATGTCATCAAGCGTTTGTGTGTGACGCTTGGACCAATCAATACGTCCATTCACTAGTTTGACGCATTACATTATTCCAAACTTGCTATTATTTATTTCGGAGCTCTGGTAACACTGTTATTTTTGAATTTTAGGAATCGGTGAAAAACGATTACTACGAACAACCACTGGCCTTTGTCGCGTTGTTCTCGAATATCAAAGTTATTCGTGTGCTAGATTCCGTTTAACACAAAGAGTTGTTCAAGTTTAACCGTTTTTTAAATAGATTGTTATTCATTGAACGTATACGGGCAGACGAACACTGTGGTACTGGTATTTTCACATCATCGTTGAATGCCTTGGAGTACGATTTGATAACCATTACAGTAATTAGCACGACTACTTACGTTATAATGTATTCATTTTTTATATGATGGCCTGTCGGTAAATGTATTCACTGCATTCATTGAAATAAATCTACCGATAAATAAACTGTATGCGGCAAGGACGTATTAATTTTATTTTATATATAGGCCTAATACTTATTTGAGTAGTGAAAACCGTAAACTTCATCACCATAAACCACCACTAGGTTTATGAGGAAAATCCTGTCTCTAGACTTTTATCTTCATGCGACTGCATGTTCTCTACCAAGGGGACCTTCTGCGTGACAAGAAACAATTACGCCTCTTTTGAGAGACGGAATACTGCCTCCGCGTGGCTTAAAGTACCGTCCTAGGCCTTTCTCTGTTCTCCGTATGTGTTAACGATGTACCCATGGAATCTGCAGTCAAGATAGCTCTGTTTTCAGACAAACAACAGACATTGTGGGCGAATCAGCAGAGCGGTTTTCATTTTTATTGCGAGCCGAGGGTGGAAGGTTCTACCTTTGGATACCTGTCTTATCAACAAGAGACACATTTACGACTCATAAAGCTGACCGACTGTTTATTTTTGCAGTAACCGATGTGAAAATGATAAACCTAATACGTCAGTATTTTCATAAAATGTGATGAAGCCCGCATCTGTCAGCCTGTAATGGACAGCTGCATAAAGTAAAATAAATGACGAGATAATCGGTTGTATGGTAGTTTTCCACGTCCTCGGCCACTTTAAACTACTTCTTGTTTTCTTTCACTATAGAAATAACACGTCAGGCGGTATAACATTTAGCGAAAGCCCGGACCAGAAGACCCAAGTCGTATTTTAAAATAAAAATTCAGAACCCATATTCAATTACATACATAGGCCTAAATAAATATTGAGACACGTAAATAAATTTATATCTTCTCTCATTATTTTTGTGTAATTATTTTAATAATAAATACATAATATTTGTTTTTACAACAAAATATTTATAGATTTTTTTATATAGGCCTGTTTCGTACATATTTACACTTTTTCATCTTGTTATTTGAGTTAGCAGCCTCTGTAATTCATACTTTGACGTGCTCACTTGCTGAACTGTTACCTGTCATGTTCCACCGCGGCCTTTCAGTGTCTTCACCATTGTCGAGTCCTTATATTTGTCGTGGTTTAGGACTTGATAATGGTGGACACTTAAAGGTCTCGTCCGGGACATGACAGGTAGCAGTTCAGCGAATAAGCATGACAAAGTATATTTAAACTGTTTCAACAGTAGGCCTATCAACTATCATCTTTAGAGAATACATATGAAACAGTGTAAATATATAAAAAATATGTAAAATAATATATAAATATATTTTTGAAAAAGAATATTATTTATTTATTATTGAAGACACATAAATAAAATACAAATTCAAATGTATACAAGCGCAAATTTTACGCATACAGGACGCAAATAAAGTAACAGCAGGTGATGACCGTAGACACGCTGACTATCTGCTTAGGAGCAATGGGTAAAAAAACACGTGGTTTTAAGAACATTCCAGGGAGAAAAGCAGGAAGTTTATTAGGCCGTCGCGTGTGTTACGAGATACGTTTAAAGTCAAAGAGTTAGCAATCACAACTCGTCGTTACGAAACTGATTAGACGAATCATGATTTCAGATTGGATACCGAAGTAAATTGTGGAATATGATACATGTGGAAGAATTAATGTGGTTCCATTGAGTTACGGTAGTGAAGGCTGAAGGACACAAAAACGCCTGGAGTTTAGTCAAAGACTAATTGCCTGAATATGGTTTATTTACCTCTGAGTGCGGGAAACTATTAAGTTTTATCTATTGTATTATCTACAAGGGCGTTGGAAAAGTGTTAAGGGTAAGTTGGAAATACGGCTTAAAAAGCGATGTTGTTTTGAATACAACATGACAGTCCAAAAGGCGCCGTGCACATTAAAACGAAATATAAATTATCATTTCTTATCTGGTAGGTATTTTGTACTTTGTAGATGATAAAGAGGCCGCAGATACAACTTAGATATAATGTGGCGCGCAATAATACCCTTACCACTTCATTGAAATTAAAACAAACTCTGATGATGACACATCGCGTGATTGCTAAGAAAAGGAATGTTAATAATAAATCGATAAAAAGTTTGACAGTGTAAATGAACATTAATGTTTTTTATAATACAGCGTCTGTTGATATGAATTTAGCGTCTGCATTCACAAACAGTATACCGGCCGCTGCCGCTCCTTTGATACGACCGCCCATGTGCAGTGCCGCAGCGGTCCAGCTTCCATGATTAGGCATGTTAGGCATGGTTAGGTCTTCCGGCTTCGCCATCTTATCTTCGTTTCCAACACGTCTCCTTACCGATGTCCTGTACATTTTGTGTATAGCTTTCAGTGCTATTCTTTCTGGAGGCACAAGCATGACAAATCTCTGATTGAAGGGAAAAAGGATAACAGTCTGAAGCCTTTGTAGTAATAGCGTGTTGTTCAAAATACGGTACTTCCCGATACTGTCTCTGTCCACCAATCAAACTGCTCCGTCAGAACGATGAGATTACCGTTGTTGAGTCCACATGTGCTCTCGGCAATGCTGCAGTTAGTAGTCGTTAACCGCAAGTTATCACCTTGATGGAGCCGACGTGTCGGGTCGCCGTCATTCTATGTCGATGTAGCCGTTGTTTAATGATGTGCAGAAACATGTCAACAGTGTAACTACATTGATGGAAGATTAAAAAATAATAATTACGGCTGATAACGGTTGCTTTGACGCCGACTGGTAACGATTTATATGAGGAACCTGTTTCTGAAATTATGAGATCCCCCGAAAGATAGATTGCTGACAGAATATCATAAACTTCTCAGCAACGCCGTAATGACCCACTTTTAACTCATTTTAGAAAAGAACACCGACTCAAAATAAAAGATCGGAGGCTTAGATCAGATTGTCCCGTACCCTTTATCGCGTTCTCTCTCTCTCTCTCTCTCTCTCTCTCTCTCTCTCTCTCTCTCTCTCTCTCTCTCTCTCTCTCTCCCAATTATTTTTCCATGTCTTCTCTGACGTTCGTAGACGTGCTAAAGCAATACATACAGACGGATTTAAACAACAAACATACTCAACAAAAGCTTCGTAGAAAATTTATTTTTCATTCTGCTCATTATACTCGCATATTTAAGAGTGAAACCGCTCGGCGTAAGTACCTCGTTTATATCGACCAGGAATTTCTTCGTCACGAGGAGTAACGAAGACGAAGAAGAAGAAGAGCCGGAGTGATACTAGCCAGTGCTCTCCTCAGTGGACCTACCGCACGCAAATAACGAAAAAAAGGAAATAATGAACTTTAAGTATGCAATATTTATGTAGCAATTTGTCATTTAATTTAATTTAAACATAAAAATAAATATAAAACGGGAGAGAACGTTTAGCAGGCGACTGGTTATCGTCTGGCGCGCACTTTAGCTTGTCTCTTATCTAATCAACTTTATCTGGCTGTTAAATCTGGACTGTGCTCGGCCGCGTCGCGGCTTTTGTAGTAAACACCGGTGAGCGAGTGCGAGTGCGTGTACTCGCGGCGTCCGTACTCTGTTAACGATACTACAGGAGGATGTATACGGTTGGACCTGACGATAGCGACGGACGAGACAATAAAACCAAGCCGTTTAGCACCACTACACCATTGTAAATATATTATCATAAACATACGTTGTTTTTATGTTTATGACTATAAAGTTTTATTACTGCCAGTAGGCTACTTATCGTTAATTTTATTTACCTGTTAAGTCGCTGGCTACTGTGGTAGTAGCCTTTATTAACCAGAAACGTTATTATCTTATGTGACGATGGTGGACTGGCTGGTCAAGCAAGGAGAACAGGTTACAAATCTGTATGGGTTTCTGCATTATTTTGAACCTGGATGCCGTCCGTGTAGTTCAAAGTGTGCGGTTCTAAATGCCCATATAACCTATATACCAGTGCCGTTGCGTGGGTACATAACACCTGTCGCCGGTTGTAAAACTTAACCTAAACATTAATTCAAATTTTTCCTTGTACCAAAGAGCATTTTTTATCATTCGCTGGGAGAAGAAGAGGGTCCCGCCAGTACTGTGGGAATTGGCGCACATCTTGCCAGTTACTTTCAAACATTGAAACAGTGAAGATGGCGTCCAACGGTGGGCCCGAAACGTATGTTAGGAACAGTATTAGACCCCGGCCTAATAGCCCGGTAGTGAACAATATTGAAGGGATTATCCGGTTTGTTTAAAAAGAATATTTCATAAAGTACTCTGTGCAAAGTTAATATCTTTACTGAAGGAAAAATATATAAATATAATAAAACAATTTTTACTTCCATGTTCGATAAGGAAATGGAAGTATGGTCATGGCGAAAAAAATCGTGTTCGAGATAACGGCAGATTCTGATTGTACTACCCTAAAAACATGAAAAAAGTCATTTTTCGAAAAGTGTGTGTGTGTGTGTGTGTGTGTGTGTGTGTGTGTGTGTGTGTGTGTGTGTAGAATTTTTTCTATGGCAAACGATAATAGCCTCAAATTCAAACAGAATCAAATAATTTTTTGCATACAGCCATGAATTGTAGAGGACTCAAGGCCTATGGTTTTTGGTGAAGATCGGTTAAGGGAAAGGGGTAGTTTACCTGCAACGTTTTACGTTTTAACAAGAATAAAGTGCTTAATTTTGATAAATAAAGTATCCTTAAAAGAAGGTCATAATAATCCACTGTAGAAAGGTAGATGAAATGTTATAAATGAAAAGGGTAGTTGAAGGGAGGAGGGGGTAATTTTTTTTACTTCCATGTTCCATATAAGGAAATGGAAGTATGGTGATGGCAAAAAAAATCGTGGTCGAGATTATTGCAGATACTGATTGTACTACCCTCAAAACTTGAAAAAAGTAATTTTTCGAAAAGTGTCTGTGTGTCTATCTGTCTATAGATTTTTTTCTATGGCAAACGATAACAGATACAAATTCAAACAGAATCAAATAATATTTCGCACACAGCCCTGAATTGTAGAGTTCTCAAGACCTATTGTTTTTGGTGAAGATCAGTTAAGGGAAAGGGGTAGTTTATCTGCAACGTTTTTTGTTTTAACAAGGGTATTTTCTATGGTAAACGATAACAGCCGCAAATTCAAACAGAATCAAATAATGTTTTGCATACAGCCCTGAATTGTAGAGTTCTCAATACTTATTGTTTTTGTTGAAGATCGGTTTAGGGAAAGGGGTAGTTTACCTGCAACGTTTTATGTTTTGACATGGGTAATTTTGTCTATGACGAATAACTGCCGTAAATTAAATCAGAATCAAATAATGTTTTGTATACCTTCCTGAGCTATAGAAAACCCAATGTCTGTTGATTTTGGTGAAGATCGGTTAAGGGAAAAGGGTAGTTTACCAGCAACATTTTATGTTTTAACAACGGTAATTTTTTATATGACGAACGATAACTGCCGCACATTCAAACAAAATCAAATATTTTTTTTGCATACGTTGATCGATTGTAAAAGACTGAAGGCCTGTTGGTTTTGGTGAAGATCGGTTAAGGGAAAGGGGTAGTTTACCTGCCACATTTTATGTTTTAACAAGAGTAATTGTTTCTATGACGAACGATAAGTGCCGCACAATTAAACAGAATCAAATAATTTTGTGCATACCTTCCTCAATTGTAGATAACTCAAGGTCTGTTGATTTTGTTGAAGATCAGTTAAGGGATATAGGGGTAGTTTACCTGCAATATTTTATGTTGTAACAAGAGAACGTTTTTCATGAAGAACGATAACTAACGTAAATTCGACGTCCCAAAAGTTTGAAATTAAAAAAAAAATATCGGTATGGAGAACCATACATGACTTCCATATTCTAAGATTTATATTTAAAATCATTTTCAGCCAAACAGCCAGGGAAGGAATTTTAACAAAAAATTACTTCTTTGTTGCCAATAACGTAGTACACATATAAAAAAAAATTATCCCCTCCCCCTTCAACTATAATTTTGATTTATAGAAAATTACCCCCAGCCCGTTCAACTAGCCTCTTCATTTATAGATATTTCATCTACGTTTCTACAGTGGATTATTAAGATCTTATCAGGATACTTATCAAAATTAAGTACTTTACTCATGTTACAACAAAAAATGTTTCAGGTAAACTGCCCTTTCCCCGTAACCGATCTTCACCAAAATCAACAGACATTGAGTTCTCTATAGCTCAGGCACATATGTAAAAAATTATTTGATTCTGTTTGAATTTACGGCAGTTATGGTTCGTCATATAAAAAATTACCCATGTTAAAACATAAAACATGAGATTTATAAAACATATCTAAGATTTATATTTAAAATCATTTTTGAAATAAAATATTTTCATAGAACCTACTAACGCTGGGGAAATCTGAGGAGCCAATCAGAGTTGGGTCTACCTGTCACTCTGCTGAATTTGGTGGAAAGCCCTGTCACTGTCGTCAAAGTATCAGCCTTGACAGGGTCCTCTTTTTCTGCAAAATGGGAGAGGCTTGAGATGGAATGAGTGACATGGTCCCCACCTCAATGAAGAACCCATTGTTTTATAAAAATATATTTAAATTTTGAAAACTGAAAATTCTTTTCTTGTTGTAAATATTTATATTTTATAATCAAAATGACTTTATTTTTGTTACCTGGCAACAAAATTATTTTATTTTCAACAATTACTATTGTTTCAAAAAGTTTAAATAAATTTTCAAGTACTTTACTCTTGTTAAAACGTAAAAGGTTGCAGGTAAACAACCCCTTCCCCTTAACCGATCTTCACCAAAATCTAAAGTCCTTGAGTCCTCTACAATTCACTAACGTATGCAAAAAATTATTTGATTCTGTTTGAATTTGCGGCTGTTATCGTTTGCCATAGAAAATACGCTTGATAAAAAATGTTGCAGGTAAACTACCCCTTCCCCTCAACCGATCTTCACCAAAACCAATAAGTCTTGAGTACTCTACAAATCAGGGCTGTATGCAAAACATTATTTGATTCTGTTTGAATTTGCGGCTGTTATCGTTTGCCATAGAAAATACCCTTGTTAAAAAAATGTTGCAGGTAAACTACCCCTTTCCCTCAACCGATCTTCACCAAAACAATAGGTCTTGAGAACTCCACAATTTAGGGCTGTATGCAAATAATCTTTTGATTCTGTTTGAATTTGCGGCTGTTATCGTTTGTCATAGGAAATACCCTTGTTAAAACATAAAACGTTACAGGTAAACTACCCCTTTCCCTTAACCGATCTTCACCAAAATCAGCAGATCTTGAGAACTCTACAATTCAGGACTGTATGCGAAACATTATTTGATTCTATTTGAATTTGCGGCTGTTATCGTTTGCCAAACAAACAAAATTACCCTTGCTAAAAAAAAACCGTTGCAGGTAAACTACCCCTTTCCCTCAACCGATCTTCACCAAAAACAATAGGTCGCGAGTACTCTGCAAATCAGGGCTGTATGCAAAAAATTATTTGATTCTGTTTGAATTTGCGGCAGTTATCGTTTGCCATAGAAAACAAATCTACAGACAGATAGACACACAGACACACAGACAGACAGACAGACAGACACACACACACAGACACTTTTCGGAAAACGACTTTTTTTCATGTTTTGAGTGTAGTAGAATCAGAATCTGCAATAATCTCGAACACGATTTTTTTTGCCATCACCATACTTCCATTCCTTAAGGAATATGGAAGTAAAAACGGTAAATTCATTTTTTCTTAAAATTTCTTTTAATTTGATATGGACCTTTTTGATTTTTAAAAATTTGTGTTCTTCACATTTTTGCTTCCCACGCCCAATTTGTGAGGAGATCAATGTCAAAACAATAGTGTTCTGTAGGGTAAAAGAATGGACACGCGTGTCAAGTTTTACGAAAATCAGTTGATGCGATTAAAAGTTATAGTGAGGTATACCCCAAATAGCAGACAGATGTATAGGTATACAGGGAGACAAATGCCAAACGGTCGAGTCAAAACTGAGAACTTCCTTCACTCTTTCAATAAATTAATAATGTGTGAAAGTAATTTGTGTATGTTTTTCCGGATCAATCTTTATTCTTCTCTATACACGTTGCGACATCTGCTATGGTTGTCTCCCTCAGGAGCGTGTCTTGTATTCTGATAAGCATGTCTTGTGTTGTAGTGGCTCGTGATAGGTTCGGCGTGAGTGACGTTCGGCTTTTGGCGTATAGTGTACCGTTTTACCGTGTCAGTGTTGGTCCCAAAAGTATTGTCCACATTGCGATAAGATTCTTTTGTTTTCTCTGTTGTTGAGGCAGTTCTGTCCTTTCTGTATTTCTATGGTTTCCCTAATTATTCTTTCGGATGTGTAAGTCTAGTGGCTATAATTTTGGTGTGCGTGCGAGCGGGCGGAGCCGTACATACAACATACATAAGAGAATCAAATTAAGTTTGTTATTTTTGATTGTTTAAAGTAAAGGTACAGTTGTGTGGTGACATTTATAAATGTGGCTTGCCTTCTCATCTGATATTATTGTTTCTCAGATTTAAGCGAACAGTAGTAAGTTTTCGGGTAAAACTGTTACACTCAGTAGCCGGACTAGGACAAAAGGCTGTCGCTGTAACAGTCTCCCCTCCCCTTCCCGCTCAACGTCACTTCGGATTACAAACCACAGCGACCAATAAATAATTATGACAACAATAGAAACCAGATTGAGCCTCTCCGTTTTGGTACCTTTTTCACACATCACTGACGCGTTCGGGCCGCGTCGTGTACGGTACATTGTCTGGACGCACACAATTTACGACGTTCACTGCCTGCTACTTGTTATGGGAATAAAGTTTCGAATTTATGTGTCTTGCGCTAATGAATCTTATGTTGTGGCTTCGACTATAGGTTTTTGTAAACGTAAACTTTTCGTTTTGAATCTAATTTTAATCTGATTGTGTGTGTGTGTGTGTGTGTGTGTGTCTGCAGTACATCTAGCTTTTATATAATTTAATATGTGAGAAAATAGTGAGAAAGTACGTAAGAAATACAATTTTTAAAATATGTAGTAAAAATTATAACACGTTGTATAAGTACTGTAACATGAGGATGTAGCTATTTGGCAATATGTTCAGCGCGAACGTCAAAAAACTAAGGGGGTTTTATAAAGCTGTTCCACAGTTCTAAAGTTAAAAAAAAAAGAAAGTTATTGAAGAATAAAGTATTGGGGGAATCGGTATTCTTATCGAAAATTATCAGTATCGTGGTAGACAACGAAGAAAGTCTGAATCATATGCCGAAGAAATAAGGCGAGGAATACAAAAAGTGAACTTAAGACAGTCTTTGATAAGACGAAGTACCTAACTTAAGTAATAAGGAATAAGGACAGCGTTATTAACGAATTTCATAACTGAAAACGGAAAGTGTGTAAAAGCGACTGATAAATGTCGAAACTTAGTATTTGTCTCTTGAGGGTAGTAGAAGAGCGGGAAGGTTGCTTTTTACAACCTAAACGGAAGAGCGGTAACGGTTGTACCAGGGGAACCCAGGACAGTCGTGGGCGATCCTGGAATGGTGTCATCAGAGAGACTATGGGAGACCGGAATCTTGAAAACATTGTTGCCTTGATAGAGTCGTTTGGCGAAAGGACACAAGCTTCGGGGAAGGGGAGATGAGTAGTTGTAAAAAATTTACAGGCATTGCACAAATGCAATGCACAGAGAAGGGCATTGAAAATACTTTAATAAATCTAAAAAATATATATATTTATGTTCATTCACCAATCAGTGAATTCATTCTTCATTTACCAATGTACAGATTATAAGTTAAATGTAGTCGCATTCATAAGCGAAGTTTTATATGTGTACTACGTTATTGACAACAAAGAAGTAGTTTCTATGGAAACTCACCGGTTCCCATTTTCGATCATCACGCACCAGCGATCGGCCGCCAATGTGCGACACGTCCTTATAAACATTTTAAATGTTAAAATTTAAAACAATACGTAACTTTGGTCACATGTGAGGTGAGATTGATTTTCCAGTTTATAGCAGCGAAACATTAACCCTTCAAGAACGTTTGTAGTGTCTGACAATGTTTAGTAGTCTTGGTACGAATAAACTAATTACTGAAGGTTAGAGTTACGTGTTCAGAATAAACTCACGAATAGTGTTTTTCCGAGCCTGGAAGCACTGAAAAAAAATCTTCCAAAAGAGGGCGATAAGCCATAAAATTAGGTAAACAGTGCCCGAAAGGAATAAAGTGTACAGATTTCATTTGAGAATCGAGCCAGTGACTTAACAGTGAAAGTAGTCATGTCTAATATTCTCTCCTTCATTATTTTAAATTTACTTGCTTTCAACATTTAGTCTTTTCTCCAAATGCCGGTGTACAAGTGTATAGATACATAGAAGACCTTATAACATATTACCCGAATTTAAAATTACAGATTTCCTCCTACAGTATTTACTTTTCTAACACTATACTATTTTCCATACAGTGGGTCTTTTTTCTTGGTTTATGAGTCAAGCTGCAGTCTCGTATGCGCTTCTCTCAAGTTAAGCACAGGTTAAGGTTATGATTTCACTCTTTTAAGGTTGGAAACATTGTCCGTTTTAAGTGGTGGTCACAAATTTATGTTGTGGATAAGTGTGAAGTAGACTGTTAGGAAGTGGTTGCTATAATATTTCAAGAATTCACCAATTATCCAAACTGTCACAAAAATATTCTATACAAAAATATCGTTTCATGTAAAGAACAACCAAAATCCTCTGACAAAATCAACAGGTTCAAGGAAGGAGATAATGAACTATCGGGGTTAACAACAAGAACTCGTGCACTACGACGAAATATGCAGAGCTGTGAAACAAACAAAGACAAGACTCTAATGATATCGCCTTCGCCACTACATTGTGAAATACGCACTAAGTTTTTATTTAATTCGTATCCAACGACGTAACTGCTGACCGACTATATCATTTCCACTGGGGAATGAACGTTTAATTAATTTAATTAAGAAAGTTGTGTTAGTGGTTATAATCACAAACAGAATTATCACTGTTGTACACCACTATAAAAAAATTATTCCGATTAGCGCTTTCAAGCTTCTCAGCTCATCGTCAGATCAGAAATATTTTTCTATAGTGGTGTGGAACAGTGATAATTCTGTTTGTTTAATTAATTGTCAACTAGGCACAGATTACTAACCGGCACGTAAACGACTCGATATCAGCAGTAGTGTTAGCTACCCTCAGGTAAAGAAAACTGTTTAATTTCACGCTGTTAAGACTGGCGACACATATGGTTATTAATAAGTGTGATTAGTTTTAAAGTCATTTCAATAAAATGCCTGAGAATTTCAGTAAGGTCTTGTCATCACCGTTAGCATTGTCTCCCCACTGATGACCAAACGTCTCATCATTAATTCTCCAAGACTTCACACTAGAGGTACTCCTGACAGCCTTTTGGATCACAATAAAAAATCATCCCTCATCTTGCCAAATACTATCGTTGTGATCTTTTTACATTTTCTGATTACCAGTCTAGCAATCTTCGTTAACAAAGCTAGACCAGCTGGTCTAGCTGTATCCTTCCCGCTTCCATTTAACTTCTTAGAGCATAATTATCATCTCTGCTTCGTATGTTAGACACGTCGATATTAAGATACACGTATTTTTCTCGGCCTACCAATGCTTCTTCTTCCTTTCTCTGAAATCTTCGTGATTCTATTATAACAAAAAGGTATAACCTAATCTAACAAAAGTTTAAAACAAAGTTAGGTATTGTTTGTTGTGGTTTCATAACTACATTCAGTTACGTTTCGAGGTTTTAGCGGCCGTTTTTTACAGTTTTTGGAGAAAAACGAACAGAAATATAGAGATTCACAAAATATAAATTTGACGAAGGACGGAAAGGTAACAAAATTATAACTAATTTAGAAGTATTAAGAATGAAATCAGGACACTGAAGAAAATAATACTAAAAAGAAAAGCACTGGTATGGAATTATACAAAAAGGTGGCGAACTAATGTTGACACTGGCAGTAAGTATCCTAATCTCGGAAGGGGGTTTAAAAATAAGAAGAACAATAAAGAAAGGAAGAGGGGGAGAAGGAAGGAGGAGGAGGGCAAGAAGAAGAAGAAGAAGAAGAAGAAGAAGAAGAAGAAGAAGAAGAAGAAGAAGAAGAAGAAGAAGAAGAAGAAGAAGAAGAAGAAGAAGATAATGATGACGATGACGACGATGATGATGATGAAAGAGGGGAAGTAGGAGACGAGGAAGAAGAACAACAGCTATAATCAAATTAACATACGACATTAAAAAGAAATGAAAAAGAAACAAACGAGACAAGAAGCCCTGGACAGAGCAATATGGCGTCAACGCTGGTGCAGTGAGCTGCTTATCGGTAGAGTATCGACTCAGAGAAGAATAAACCAACTGAATCGCTTTCACTAGGAATGAACGATAAGGAAAATTTCTTGCTTTTGCCTTCTCACAACGGAGTGTGATTATCAGATTCGTGTAGTTGTATGTGTTCTGGAAAGGCGTGGCTCTCGTAACCAGAATCGGAATTCCTCTTCTGCACTGTGTGAGGAGTGTGTGGACGCGCTCTTGAGCGTGTGTTCGCGTGTCTCCCGAGTAAAGGAACGGATTTACATGTTAATGCGTCGTCTCAATCTTTAAATTTGTAAAACCTGTAAGCACTCAGTGCGGTGGTAAGTAAATCAAACAAAGAAGCGACAAAAAATGTCCCACGTCCGTTGTTGTTCAAAGGAAAATCACGCCTACTATCGTACTCGTAGCAAAAGCTAATTTATTATCATTACCAACATAATAATTCTAAATTATGGCAATACGTTATACAATTTATATGAAATGTAAAGTGTAAACCAGTTTGTCCGTTTGAAACAGTTGGTACGCTCTCTCGTTGTGTGGACGCCCTTCTTTCACACAACACATCCATCCCTTCCTAATTTCCTTCTTGTCTTTCCACTTTACGCCCACGACGCTGTTCCGTCCGTCTTGTTCTGTTTGCGTAGAATAGATTCTTTTTATCTTCGTTCCTTCGTTCTCTTTGCTGTCACTCCCACTTTTCTTCTCTCTTCTTCCTCCGCCTCAGAAACAACGCTTTCTCTCTCTCTCTCTCTCTCTCTCTCTCTCTCTCTCTCTCTCTCTCTCTCTCTCTCTCTCTCTCTCTCTCTCTCTCTCTCTCTCTCTCTCTCACACACACACACACACACACACACACACACACACACACACACACACACACACACACACACACACACACACACCATCGTCGTTGATCATTATTCATGAATTTCAAACAAACGATCTGCATCTGTCTGTCGTTTTCGAAAGTTAACAAACTAGCGGTTGTCTATTATTAACTACTAGCAAAATACCCGTGCTTCGCTACGGAGTTTCACGTTGTACGTAATTGTACAATTATTGCTCGCTTAATAGTATAGGATTAGACAGATTGTACAAATTCTCAACTCTTAGTTTGTTTATTTACATTCATAGCAACAGGTATTTATTATTTATTTCGAGAAAATCGTTAGAGCCGTTTCCGAGAAAAAAAGGACATACATTTATTAATTACTTGAACTTCGAAATTTTCTCGACTATAAGAACCTGCAAACAACGAAGTTTTTTTCAATTTAAAACAATGATTAGAAACTCAGGACTAAATATATTCGGGGTTTCCAGTAAACTGAGATGTCAACCACTTCATTTACCAAGTATGCAATTCCCGCGATAAATTTCAGTATTTGGTTTTTTGCCCCTTAGGAGTGAAAGTTTTTAAAACCGTTTCTTAGTGAGCACCTAAGACCTATGATGAAGCTATGTTCAAAGTTTCATTGATATCCATTCAGTGGTTTCAGAGATATCGTGATCAGTGAGTCAGTCAGTGGTATTTGGCTTATATAGATATCTATATCTAGCCGATTTACCCAGCGTTGCTCGGGTTCATAATTTATTCATAGGCTCATAGGCACCTATTCTTGTTCTAACGTTATATTACTTGTATATTGTATAATCTTCCTTATATTGTTACGTTCGCATTCTCACTGGAGGAATACTCTGTAGCGCACCTGTTTAAGAACATGTCATAAACTGTATTCTTATATCTGGAGAAGAATTCTGTTGCGCGTGATGCTCCTGCTCGATTTCTAACTCTCGGAGAGGGCGAACAGCTAAATTAGTTTTCAATAAAATGTCTACAGTACTTGCACGCGCTGCGTATTTAATTGTCGTTTTATAATTCATTGTGTTAATGTTGAAATAAGGCATTTGTTAAATTAGTGTCTCCTAAACTTATTCTAACAATACAATACCTCTATAGATTTCAGCTTATCAATTTTTAAATTCAAACTGAAGCAAGTGCATTTATATTGTCTGAACACTATGATCTGAATACATTCGCTATCAAAACTTTGTTTTTTATACCCGCTTATAACTTACTTCGATCATAACTTATCCAATTTTAAATTCAAACTGAAACAACTCTGAATTCACACACTATTAAGAAGTTTCTTAAGATGCATACACCACCTTTGATATCATAACCTATATCTTTATTTATAAGAACCGTGGACTCTGGTCCCGCCGTCTTTCGCGGGATCCGACCTAAGACTCCCCGGGTTCCGTGGATGAACTCCGGGGAAGGCCCGTCGGACGACTCCCGCGCTATTTCCTACGCGGGAGACTTCCACCGATGCTATGGTAACCAGAATCTATTCTATTGGGTTGCCATAGTAACCAGATCTAATAGTTTTTTTAAGACCCAAAGGACCCCCCAGAGGATCGTTTCGAAAAAAACACCTGTCCTATGTTGGTTCTCCCGTTGCGTAAAATATTTGTGCCAAGTTTGGTTGAAATCGGTCCATTGGTTTAGAAGGAGATGTGGAAGACCCCAAAGGACCCCCCAAAGGATCGTATCGAAAAAACACTTGTCCTATGTTGGTTCTCCCGTTGCGTAAAATATTTGTGCCATGTTTGGTTGAAATCGGTCCAGTGGTTTAGGAGGAGATGTGGAAGACCCCAAAGGACCCCCCAGAGGATCGTATCGAAAAAAACACCTATCCTATGTCGGTTCTCCCGATATAGGATAAAATATTTGTGCCAAGTTTGGTTGAAATCGGTCCAGTGGTTTAGGAGGAGGTGTGGAAGACCCCAAAGGACCCCCCCCCCCAAAGGACCCCATCGAAGAAAACACCTATCCTATGTTGGTTCTCCCGTTGCGTAAAATATTTGTGCCAAGGTTGGTTGAAATCGGTCCAGTGATTTAGGAGGAGATGTGGAAGACCCCAAAGGACCCCGTCGAAGATAACACCTATCCTATGTTGGTTCTCCCGTTGCGTAAAATATTTGTGCCAAGGTTGGTTGAAATCGGTCCAGTGATTTAGGAGGAGATGTAGAAGACCCCAAAGAACCTCCCAAAGGACCCCATCGAAAAAAGCACCTCTCCTATGTTGGTTCTCCCGTCGCGTAAAATATTTGTGCCAAGTTTGGTTGAAATCGGTCCAGTGGTTTAGGAGGAGATGTGGAACATACATACATAGATACATACATACATTGGGGGGGGGGGTTTGCCCCTTAGGAGTGAAAGTTTTTAAAACCGTTCCTTAGTGAGCACCTAAGACCTATGATGAAGCTATGTTCAAAGTTTCATTGATATTCATTCAGTAGTTTTTGCTCTACGTTGATTCTATGTCAGTCAGTCAGGCAAACTTCCCCCCCCCTTTTTTCCCCTTTAAAGGTCGAATTTCCAAAAATCCCTTCTTAGCGGATATCTACATCACATAAGGAACCTACATGCCAAACTTCAAGTTTCTAGGTGTTATAGGTTCGGAGATTTCGTGATGAATCAGTGAGTCAGTCAGTGAGTCAGTGGTATTTCTCTTTTATATATATAGATTGTTTTTATGGTTTAAAAAGGTAGATTATGAAATTACATCAGGAGACAGGTCTAAAGCCTTAAACGGTGGTCTTGTGGATATTAAAAAATAGCCTTAATGTTATGAACGATATAAAAAAGGTAGGAGTTCCATCATTAACAAAAAACTTTCTTAATCATAGAAGATTACTATGAGAAATTCTAAAATACTGAAACAAGTACTAAATACTAAAGTCTAAATTTTTCATGACAAATTTAATTATTTTAATGTCTTGGTATATCATTTTTACTTCTCTGTTCCATAAGGAACTGGACGTATGGTAATGGCGAAAAAAATCGTGTTCGAGATAAGGGCTGATTCTGATTGTACCACCCTCAAAACATGAAGAAAATTAATTTTCCGTTAAGTATCTGTCTGTGTCTAGAATTTGTTCTATGGCAAACGATAACTGACGCAAATTCAAACAGAATCAAATAATTTTTTGCATATGTGGCTGAGTTGTAGAGGACTCAATGCTTATTGATTTTTGTGAAGATCGGGTAAGGGGAAGGGTAGTCTACCTGCAACGTTTTATGTTTTAACAAGCGTAAAGTACTTAATTTTGATAAATAACGCGTCCTGAAAAGAAGGTTATAATAATCCACTGTAGAAAGGTAGATGAAATATCTAAAAATGAAAAGCGTAGTTGAAGGAGCAGGGAGTAATTTTCTATAAATGATAATGATAGTTGAAGGGGGAGGCGGTAATTTTTTATGTGTACTACGTTATCGTCAACAAAGAAGTAGTTTGTTGTTAAAATTCCTCCCCGGGCTGTTTGGCCGTGGTCCAATGTGTTCTGCAAAACCAGACGTTTCGGCAGTGGCATCGACTGCCATCATCAGTGAAAATCGAATGCGCTAACGTGAGGTGGTATACGTTAGTGACCACAGTACTGTGGTTAAGGCTGAAGAAGGAAGTAGTTTGTATAGAAATATTTCATTTTAAAAATGATTTTAAATATAAATCTTAGAACATGGAAGTCATGTATGGTTCTCCATACCGATATTCCTAACCACGACCTCCATGACCTAAACAGTGAAGAATTGTTCATTGACTTGAAAGACATCATACTTTTATTAAAAAGGGCAAAAGTTAACGGAGAACAAATGGACTTTACACCTCATGGACTGCTACAATACATGACTTCAATAGGATTAGAACGGTACATAGCAACAGCTTTAAAAAATTATCGTACTTTACCAGTGTCTGTGTCTTCTTGTGAAAGATCGTTTAGTAAACTTAAATTGATTAATTCGTACCTACGATCAACAGTATCTCAAGACAGGGAATAAATTCTAGCGATACTTTCAATTGAAAACGACATTGCTTCGTCTTTAGATTACAGTGATTTAATAACCAACTTTGCATCAATTAAGACCAGGAAAGTTACATTTTAAAATGTCTCGTTTTAAATATTTATTATATATTAAAAGTAAATATTAAGTGTTTATTTATAGAAGACGGAATGTTTAACCTATAATGGTAAGTGATTTATTTTATTACTTTTAATGTAGTTCTTTGCTCAACTTTATGTTGCTTTAGGATATCGTTTCGACGTTGCGGTTTAGACCTACAAGGAATTTCCATGTTTATTAGAACATTTTTATGTTATAAATTTTGTATATTACTACATTTTGTATAGTCTACATTTGTTACTAATAAATGTATACAATCTGAATACCGGTAATATTATAATATGTAATTTCTTAATTTTGACTTAACAAATATTCTTAAGACGTTTGTTGGACGTGATTTCATACAAAAATCTACACATTTGGATTTATTAAGTACTCTGTTCACTCCATGGATCTTCATTTCTGCTCTTCTCCCCTTTTAATTATGAAGGCGAGGCGGCCGACGATCTCCTTGCCCCGGGCGCTAAAAAGCCTAGCTACGCCACTGCTTGATCTTGTTCTTCTTTTTTTATTTTTTTTTTCTCCGTCATGTACGCAATAGATAAAATCATCTGTTCCGGTTCTCGAGGTTCTAGCTACCTTTTTACATTATCTTCCAGTATCGCTCTGGAACAAAGAATCGCTTTGTGTAAGCAAAGTGCTTGGGCAGTCTGCTTTTTTGGATCTGTACGCATGCTTTATCCATTTCGTCCTTTTGTGATCAGATATTCAGGGCCATATCCTTGATATTCATATTTCCTCCTCTTCTTACACATCTCTAGACGTACTGAAGAAACTTTTTTTCGCCGGCTGAATTTTGTTATGATATCTTTTGTCATTAATGAGCTACCTGGCCCATAGATAAACATAGAGAATAACCGATGAAGCCAATAATTTATTGTAACTTCAGAAAGGTTTCTTTTAAAGCTTCCCAACTTAGCTACAGTGAAAACTGCGTGAAATGCACTTAAGAGGCATGTGGTGATGACTTAAAAGTAGTTTCTTTTTAAACGTTTTCTTGAGTTATAAAGGAGTAGTAATTAGGTGAGGGCTTTTAAGTTTTCCGATTTCGAGTCTATGACAAATAATTTAGTCAGCAGAAGATCAATTCTTAAAAACTGTACCCTGAAAGAGTCTAAATGGCAGAATAATAAGAAAAATACACGTCAAACACATGCAATCTGTAAGCCTAAACTTCCATAGGACGCTGTTATTGTTACAGGTCGGGTATTTATTATATTAATATATCAATGTTGTACCTCAACATTTCGATATTCGTTTTAGAGGTGAGCAAAAACTTACATATTGTATAAGCTACTTGCCTACCTACCCTTCGGTGGTTGATCCAAAGACGAGGCTTGGTCTCTACATATTTCTGTCATAGGGTAACTATCTCCTTTTCGATAGCATTACTTTTACGATCGTTCTCCAAATCCTGTACTCACCGCTTCCTTCGTCTCTTCTTTCTGGACTACATCCATCATTTTATTGAACGTTCTATTTACCTTTATTTGGTTGAAACGACTGAGCCACCTTATTATAAGACGGATTACGTGTTTTAGTGTGCTTTGCTATATTTTCATTTTTCGTCAAAGCCTCAAGTGCTCGTCTACTTCGCCACCATACTGCCACATCGTACACTTGCCTATAAATCTTCTACGTATCTTCCTTTCAGAACATATATGTATACACTTTTCGGCGCATCCACAGAACAGGACACTCTAAGTCTTCTATCCTTTTGTACAGGCCAAGAGATGTCGTACAGGATGAGGACGATCAGGTCGGAACCATGGATTTCGATTTTCGTTTTGAAATCAGAAGTTGTTGTAGGAAGAGTTTAATGACTAGATGGAAACGAGCCGTTTACAGGAAAATATGAAAAGTGAGAGATCGAGGTAGAAAAAGAGAGGGGAGAGAGAGGGAGTGAGTGAGTAAGAGAGAGAGAGAGAGAGAGAGAGAGAGAGAGAGAGAGAGAGAGAGAGAGAGAGAGAGAGTGTTGTCTCGTGTCGCTACAATAACAGATTCAAACATGAGAACATGAAGTAAACAAAAAACGAGCACAAAGCAACCCTTTCACAACATCACTGCAAAAAAGAATCAGTAAAGAGAAACACACGAGAGACGGCAATTTAATCTACAATTTACAAACAACCTAATACTGAATAATGTTTAATACATATTATATATTTTAGTTTTCTCAAATACATGGTCCAACTTACCGAACGAAATCAATTCAATGAAATTAATAACGATCGTAAATTAATAAATGTATATCAAGTCTGTAAAAGAGTTTGCAGCAGTGGGAAATATTAGAATAAGCTTTTCATGGTGAATATCTAATATATGTTAGCTTATATATAGGCGTACGTATACACACATAAGACTATATAAACATATATTATTAAGAATTAGGACCGTTGCAAAAAAGGTATCATTCGCATACATAGGGAATGTACAGTGTATGCGTAAAATGTGGGTGAGTTAAATTGTAGGGGTACGAGAGCGAAGTAGCTGGGAAGAAAAGCCATTGTGACCGGCGTGAGAGCGACTTGTTTATGGCGGTACATAAGTTTCATAGCGAGTTAGTCTGACATATTCACATCTCAAGATATTATCCCACACATCCCGTCACCAATACAGTCTTGTAATAAAATCTTATTTCTTATGGATCCAGTTGATATCAAGTAGTTTTCGGGGCCGTTCCATTAGCATGTATAATCAGTACATCACAGTTAATAAAATCCAACTCTACATTTATTTGTGCTGCCTGTGAGACTGTGTTTGTTAAATACGTTCGTCTTTCGAACGTATGTAATATACCCTTTTGCTCTCTGTGTGCTTCTGCTCTCTCTATCTCTCTTTCTTCCTCTACATCTTCCGTTTACTTGTCCCTTTCTATTCTGTACCAGGTTCATTGTTACAGCCACTCATTTATCCTACTATTTATATACACTATTATTATAGAAATTTTGTTTATTATGCATGACATTACACTTTTATTATCTCAACTCGTTATTCATTAATACGCAAATTTTTATTGCGTGCGGTTTAGCGCATTGTGGAATCAAAATGGACCAGGAATTTAGATTTTTTTATAATGTTTGGAATTAGAATTACAGAAAATTACAGAATTACAGAAAATGTCGCAAAACGTATTACGTACACTTCTCTACTTAAACCTTAAGTTTAATGTTAAATCGCTGTTTTCACACATCCCACTTGCTGAAGTGCGAGGAATTCTGAATTCTGCCAGAAATTTATAGTCTTGTCCAGACCAAGAAATATTATTTACCGGTACACACAAAATATAAGTAGGTATTAACAAAATTAGTACTGTTTACGTATAATATATTGCAACAGTGCAAATGTATAGGGTACTGTGCATTGCACAAAGTAATTAAAATAATTAATTAAAGTAAATATTGTTAGCAATAATAATTCATCTTTCTATCTGAACTGTAAAAGGAACGACCAATTTTCATGTCGGGACAGGCTGATCACGCCAGTGTGTACACGCGTATGTTACATGTGTGTGTGAGACCTGTCGATTCCTGAAAAGCGTCACCCTTAATGAACGCTATTAATTATATGAATTTATTTATTTTGTAAAGATTGTGTGCATAATATCACAAAACCAAACACACCAAAGGGTGTATAAAAATAAGACGCACATGTGTATAAAAAATAGTGTGAAAAGAATAAAAAGTGCGATTGTAGTGAAAATAAAAATAAATAAAACTTATGTTAATTAAGATAAAGGAAAACGGTTTATACACAGTGAACACATAAAAATTACCGACAAGATCAATATCGGGTAATGTGCAAAAGACTATGCATTTCGCGAAGAGAGGCGAATTAAGTCTGATAATAATCGTGTGTGAGAAGGGACGCCAACGACAGACTCTGACATGCAGAATATTGTCGAAACATGATTTTAGCGCCCTAGGGTATAAATACACAAGACGCGCTAACTTAATTCTCTTTCTCGTTCAACCATAGTAGCAGCCGGAGGCTCAGCCCGGCAATTACAACTCTTTCTCGTACAACTACCGTAGCAGCCGGAGGTTCTGCCCAGAGACAACAACTTTTGTATATAAACCACAGCAGCAGCCGGAGATTCTTCACGACTACTCACCACTTTCGTGAGAACACCTGCAACCTGAGGCCATGACGGGAGACGAGGGAGCAGCCAAGTACATGTAATAGAATCTAGAGAGGGACGAGGATCAAGGACTCCAGGACTACACGACTACAAAGGAGCATCCAGGATCGCGGACCTAGGACCGAAGAGGATACGCTGCCAATTTACCACGACAATAAGGTGAAAAACAATCATGTATTTGTAAAACAGAGACTCACAGAAAGACAATATAATTAACGATGCAAAAAGAGAGACAATCCAATTCAAAGATGAATTAATAATATTTACAAATGTAAATATTTCTTGTATAGTAATTAGAGTAATGTTTTAATAACTGTTTGAACTATAATTTTGAATCAATAACTTAGTCATTGATATTTAAATTGATATAAAAGTAATTAGTAAATTTTATTAGAAAACAAAGCAATGCATATGCAGAATATTCAAAAGAAATTAAATAATCTAATAATTATCACACTAATGAGCAAGCCGAGAGCAATATTAGATAATTATAAATGTGTATTATAGTATAAGATTGTATATTATGTCTATGTGTAATACGAGATTATCACTTATATGTAACAATTAGATATGTGCTACGACTACACACACAAGCAAATAATAATGATATTTTAAATCGCAACCAAATGAAAAATTTTTGATTAATACATTTTTAAATGATTTTAAACTAATTACGTTGTGTTATTATTATGACGATTACATCCATCATATACACACACGAATTTAATGTGTTGGAAATGGCTTCCAAGAACGTCGAGGAGCGCACATTAAATAAATAAAAAATATAGTTGTTGTAATATATAGTGTTATGTAAAACAAGAGTATTGCTTTAAATACATATTATACATATTATTATTTTATTATTACTGTACTTATTTATTTATGACTTATACAGTCAATAGTAAAAGGTTAGGAAACGGTCATGTATGAAAAACCCCGAAAGAATAATCTTTTTCCCGAACAAATTAAAATATACCCTTACCACACTACTGTTTTCTAATTAATAATAAATTAATACTTTGAGAGGGTTCGAAAATTTAAGTATCTAGGAGAAATAATTCAAGAGAATGGTTTAGAAAAATCTGCTATAGAAGAATGGATTCATAAGATGGAAAGCGCATATGGTATAACTAAATATATTTACAATAAATATATTATACGATATATTAAAAACTGCATATCGAAAAATGCGAAAATAAGGCATTACAGTACAGTAGTGAAGCCAGAATGCCTATATACAAGTGAATGTCTAGGATCGAATTATAATTTAGACAAACTAGAAATATTGGAAAGACGAATTATTAGGAAAATATTGGGCCCACGAAAAACTTCAGAAGGTTGGAAATCAAGAGGTAATGATGAAATACATCAAAGCATTGAAAATACGTATAACAGAAACAATGAGAAAAAAATACTATAATTTTTTGGACATATATATAGAATGGACGACAATAGGTTACAAAGCAGATCTTCAAATATCTGTGGAGGAAGAAGTCAACATCAAGTTGGATTAAAGAAGTCCAAAAGGATTTAGAAAAAAATAATATGCACGCAGAAGAAGCAAGTGAAAGAGAAGTTTTTCGGCAAAACGTGTTGAAAATTGAAGGAGTGTAGGGTAGGAGAAAGAAAAACGCAGGTTGAAAGTGGACTGAAGACAGAAAGAAGAAACAGTGAAAAGATGAAAGAATATTGGAGAAAAAGAAAAGAACAAAGAATAAAGAATTGAAATTGGCATGTGGTCCTTAGATCCCCGATACAAAAATAAATTGATACTTTGTACAGTTATCACACACACACACACACACACACACACACACACACACACACACACACACACACACACACACACACACACACACACACACACACACACACACAAATACGTACAGCAACAACAACAGGAAAGGTATAGGAAGACGGAAGGAACAAAAGCATGTTAAATAGTATTTTCCGTTATCGCTAAAAGTAATTCAGTCTTACTGACGAGGAAACAACGTCACGGTGACGGGGAGACGAAGAGGATCCTAGGAAATATTGTTACGACGGTCTCCTTGATCGTCGTAGGTACAGCGGAAAACAAAATAAGTACAAGACACCAATTAAGTTACTAATCACCAGCTTTAATTTTCACAGTTAACAGTTCGTAATTAACAACGCAGTCTCTTATAACAAATCAAATAAAAATTGTTCACATAAAGTAAAATGTCACTAATATTAAACACAATTGTATTACAATTATACCGCCCGATTACAAAACGCAACACTTCACTAATAACTACTTGAACGTACACAGTAATCTCGCCCGATAATAACTGGAACCGCTCTGTAAATATATCGCCACTATACTGAAAACTAAGGCCGCTGCCGCCATGTATTTATACCTGTGCTCACAGACCAGAACGTTCCTAATTGCGTCTTAACGCCCCTGTGAACTACGTAATTACCTGTGGCCTTGGCACAGGCCGCGCAGCTGGCGACTTCAAGAAAACTCTCGCGGATGCGTTGACAGTCACGTATGCCACATACATTAGAGCGAGATTCTTCTGGCACATTCGACACGACAAACACGTAGACTGTTCTGTAATGTTGTAACGCTTCCTCCTCCTTAAGCCTGTTCGTCCCGAACTGGCAAACAGTTTCTGAAATAATACTCGACCAGGGGATCTAGGTGGACGTCCTTGGGAAAGATAATTCTCCGGTTCTTCGAATTCAGTCTCGTGTGATCCGTTCATCACGTTCCCAGGAATGCGAGTCTTCCGCTCAACCACTAGTTTTGCTGGAATCACTCCCGTTGCGTCATGACCTAAACATCACTGGCTGATCCAAGTCTGTTTGGTTCTCGTCAACAACCTCTTGCGTAATCTCATCTTCAGCCACTTTGCCCTCGGGCGCTTCTATCAGCTCAGGAGCAAGCAAGAGTTTTGTCTCGACTCCCATAGTTGGCTTTCCAATCACTTCTTTTGTCGTTACACTTATTTGTATTTCCTCTGCTAGTTCTTCCTCCATTTCCGCTTGCAGTATGGAGGATTCCTCTTGACCAGACCTGTTGACTTTTCCTTCGACTAATGACACTCGCTTAATCGAATGGTTGGTAGGACGTCATTTTAGCCATGCAAAGCTTTATCTTCTCTTGGCCAAACTTCAGGACACTCTCTCTTAAGTCCACAACGAATCCGTAGGCATTCATAATGTCCGTGCTAAAAATCACTTCATCGACAATGTCTGCAACGAGGATTTGATGGCTAAACTCGAGAAGACCCAGGCGTACACGTACGTCTACCTTTCCTAGCACCTTGACGGGCCTTCCAGTCACAGTCTGTATTGTACAAGAGCTAATTAGAGGCTGGCGGTTGCTGACTAAGTTAGGGCGCACAATGGACACTGTTGCGCCCGTGTCAACTGTAATGATGTTGGTTTACCTTCCGCAAACCCATTAACAATCAAGTTTCCACTGGTCTTATGTAGCGTGGAAACTGCTGTTCTGAGGCTTTACTTCTCCAATTGGTGCGATCACTCTCCTCTCTCGGTATCTTCTTCTCCCAACAGTCTACCTGTAGATGGCCACGTTTTCCACTGTTGTAACATTTCGGTCTTCTGTCTGTATCCCATCGTTCAAATCGTTGCGACTCTCTTGAATTTCTGAATTGTTAGTCTGACAACATTGTTTTTCTGCACCCATCGTAACGGCAATGTGATACAGGGATCTTCTGACTGCAATGTGATGGCACAAATCCATTAATGTAGCGGGACGCTGACTTGGCAGCTTCAAACTCTAGGGCGTAAACAAGAGCTTCTGACCTATTTCGGTGTCTTGCCATTCGTAACACTTGCTGAAGTTCACAATCTCCGATGCCATCAATAAATGTCTGCACCGCAAACCTTATTCGAAAATCTTCTGGTGCTTCAGGATAGGCCACTCTAATCAGTCTGTCGATACTTGCTTCAAACTCTTGAAGACTCTCCCCGGAACGTTGTCGCCTTGCTCTCAACTGGGTGTAGTACACATCTCGCAAATGTTTATCATCATACCGTAATTCCAGAGCTTTTATCAATTCGGCATAGGTGTGTTGGCTGTCAGGTGGCACTTTCTGTAGTAATTCTGCCGCAGGTCCTTTTAATGCAAGAACGACTGAAACAGCCTTGTCTTTCTCTGTCTAATTATTTGCGCATGCAGCAGCTTCGAATTGGCGTAAATACGTCGCCCAGTGCGAGCTTCCATCAAAGGTTAGGGTCTTGACATGAACTGTTCCAACCGCAGGCGAGGTGACCTTCTCTATTGACTTACTTTCTGTGTTTTTCTCTGTCTTTATCATTGGTACAGTCTGTTCAGAAATTTGTTTTGGTTATATCTTCAGGCACTGTTCAACTTCATTTTTAATCTGATCTTTTATATTTGTAATCGAATCTTCTATTTTTGTTGACATAGCTTTTTCCACACTCGTGACTGATTTTTCTACTTCAGCTATTATATTAGACATCGATTCTTTAACACTCGAGACAGCTTTTTCTACTTCAGCTATTTTTAATGTCATTGATTCTTGTACCTCCGATATTTTAGTAGCTTGTTGATTAAGCTCACCTCGTAGGAGACCCAATTCTGCGGTACTATGTTCTTACATCTGTTTCTGCTCCTGTATTAATGCTTTGATGTCTTCTGTTTCACGCTTCCGTTCCCCTGCCTCCTGCAGGAGGTTTTTCTGTCTCGCTTCCGCTTTCTCGTCTTGTCGTTTCTCTGCTTCTTCTCTTTCTTGTCTTCGTTCTTCTTTTTGTCGTCTTTCTGCATCTCCCTGTGTCTGCCGCAGCAGTGTTTGGAAAGCTTCCATCATCTGACTGGCATCCATGTTTACCGGTTAATTACGAATTACCTCGTCTTGTACAAACTGTCCACTGTTTCCAATGTTAACCGTTCTATTCCACTTCTGACATCACTGTTACGACGGTCTCCTTGATCGTCGTAGGTACAGTGGAAAACAAAATAAGTACAAGACGCCAATTAAGTCACTAATCACCAGCTTTAACTTTCACAGTTAACAGTTCGTAATTGACAACACAGTCTCTTATAACAAATCAAATAAAAATTGTTCACACGCAATAAAATGTCACTAATATTGAACACAATTGTATTACAATTATACCGCCCGATTATAAAACGCAACACTTCACTAATAACTACTTGAACGTACACAGTAATCTCGCCCGATAATAACTGGAACCGCTCTGTAAATATATCGCCAATATACTGAAAACTAAGGCCGCTGCCGCCATGTATTTATACCTGTGCTCACAGACCAGAACGTTCCTAATTACGTCTTAACGCCCCTGTGAACTACGTAATTACCTGCGGCCTTGGCACAATCCGCCCAGCTGGCGACTTCGAGAAAACTCTCGCGGATTCGTTGACAGTCACGTATGCCAAATACATTAGAGCGAGATTCTTCTGGCACATTCGACAAACCGTAGACTGTTCTGTAATGTCGTAACAATATTATGTATAATTAAAACCAAGCAAGTTTCTGATAAGTGTCTTTTTTAATTAATATAATAACTTACATCAAGAATCGCGAGAAAATGTGCCAGTGGCTGTGTGTGTGTGTGTGTGTGTGTGTGTGTGTGTGTGTGTGTGTGTGTGTGTGTGTGTGTGTGTGTGTGTGTGTGTGTGTGTGTGTGTGTGTGTGTGTGTGTGTGTGAAAATGTAGTCACGAATATGTGGCTAAGAGTGTAGAGATGTATATGTGTGTATATATGGTGTGTGTGATGACACACAAGTGTGTGGTATATGTGGTGATGAGACACAAGCTAGTGTTATTGGGTGCTTTAACGGAATTTTTTTAGTATCGGGATATTGGAAAAGAAAGTTTTTTTATTATGTTTATGAAACGCTTTATCCAAAGTAGTGTATAATTGAAGGAGGGAACGAGTTCTCTGGTTTAACCTTTGTCTGTCTGCCTATCTGTCTAGCTGTCAATTTGTGTATCTGTTTAGGGTATGTCTCACGATACCTTTTGAACACGTTAACCGATTTTCATAAAACCTGACGTCCGTGTTCATACTTTTATCCTACGGAAAGCAATTGTTTTTGAGATTGATCCTCCTAAAAATGGAGGGGCGGGAGACAAAAATATAAGGGGTCAAAATTGTGAAAAAGGCCGTGCGGGGTATCAAATGAAACGGAATTTTAACCTCAATCTGGGTATTTGAGGTCTAAAAATTTGAATATGTTTAGACGCCAGGGACCAAAAACTGGTTGATACTATTGATAAGATTGTAAAAATTCATGTGAAGTATCAGATTAAAGAGAATTTTAACTAACAATAAAATGTAGTATTAAATTTTGAAAATTTAAATATTTTGGGACCTTAGGGGCCAAGGAAAGAGATTAAAAATTTGTAAAAGGAATTGTAACGCAAATCCGAATGTTTCCAGTTTTTTGTGTTTATTGTACGATCGAACGCCCTACAATTGTTATATTAATAAAGAATGAGTAGAGTAATTGAAAGTTTTATAATTTTTCCCATAATTGAAAAATGAGCTAAATCAAAATTTTTGTGATTTTAAATGATCTTACTTAGTTCAAAGTAGTGACCGATTTCTGCAGCTCAGGGATCGTACTATTAGGAAACAAGACAAATGATGAATCACTTTCATAGGGACTGAAAAAAAAATTGAATTTCAGGAAAGGGCCTGTTTGGATACATATTTGGAATAGCTAGAGACGATAGATTGCAATATAATGATGGACGACAAAATGGGTGAGTAGACGACTTTCTACTAACCGATATTGAATGAAAACGGTTGGTGCGGCCACTTGCAAAAAATGGAATGCATAAGACAATCGAGAAAGATCATCCAATGGATTTTCTTAAACGTCGAACGCACAAAAGTCTTAAAAGACCTAGATATAAGTAATTTCAAACTCAATAGGCTAGACAGAATTGGGGCAATAGAATGGGAGAATACCATGTAGCTTGGGTAACGGATAACGTTGTCGGACGTTTTCAAACACACACACACACACACACACACACAAAGTCTAAATCTTGCCTACTCTAAACTGTTCCATAATTCTGGATGGTGGGTGTAAACATTTACTCAACGTTTTCGTGTTTTTGGCAATCCTCTAGCAGCTACCACTGTTATATCTCCTCTCTACAAAAGCATTCTATTTAACATTGTATATTGTACCATATCTTCCCTGTGGTTACCACGTCTTGGTTTTTCTTCCTAAACAGATTTCACTGGCCTACGATCCTTTCTAACAAGTTGGCCGAGCGACCACTTTGGTCACTGTTTCTCTATTCTTTTGATTATTGATCGGCTCCTAAATCTTTTTTTGTCAGTAGCATTGTTTCATGACATTTTGATAATGTTAGTAAATAATTAGCATAATATTTGCTACATAAAAGATAATAGATTACTAATGATAGCTTACCATTGAAGTTCAGGAGTGAAGAGGGAGTGTATAATATGTTTCCTGCATCTTTACTGTGTATGTTGGATTCTTTCCAGATTCTGTACTTAACATCGCACTTATGCTATCTGAATTTCTTGAAACTTATCATACATTTCCAACAGTATGTGCAAACCCTTCATCTAGTTACCATTCCTTTATATTTCATGAATAATTTAGAATTTGACATTATCAGGTTTCCGTTCAAGTCCGTGGCTTTTCTTAATAGAGGATCCACAACAATAAAGTAGTTTCAAGCCACTGGAACTTTTCAGTCAAGTGCATTATACCACGGTTATCGTTATAACTAAGTTGACGTGCAACTGGGCCAGTCGTGTTGCAAGATTAGGGGACAATACGTAGACAAAGCCTATAAGTGTATAGAGACTCATGCAGGACACATACCAGAACAGGCAGATCTGTTAGCAAGATTGTCCGACGACTTAAGAACAACTGAAAAAAATATCGTATCCACAGGCACAAATCCAGAGTAATGGAGATAATTGTGGGAGGCGCATGTCCAGCAGCGAACGATATAGACTTTGACTGATGATGTCTTATCATAATGGAAAGCACATATGCAGTATGAAAAAGAATGTAGTTCTTTAATACACAAATTGGGAATAGGAATGGTTTAGAAAAACTATAGATCAATTTCTTTACTGCTACAAAGTTTTTAGCAGTATCACACTGACAGACGGTCATCTGTTCAAATAGGTCTTAGAAGGAACTACACCTTAATGGACTATTTAGAAGCATGAAACGACTTGAAGGATGTTGCATTCTGTATGGGAAACGTTTTTTTTTTTTTGAGCGTTCATCTATTATGAGAAAGTTTTTGATTTAGTCTACATCAAAACTATAATGAAGGCGTTAGAAAAAGAGATAAGAAAATGGCATTAAAGATTGTATCTGAAGTATATAGTTTATTGATTAACTAAATCAAACTGCATTGTTTTACAATGCATTCAGACTAATAAAACTGGAAACAGAGAAACTGAAAAATATGAAATACACGAAGTGAGCATAAACACTTTCTCACATTTAATATATTTACTGTACGCGTACAAACATACAAAATACAAATACAGTTTTTTCAATTACAGATTGACTCAAAACACGTTTATATGTAGCCTATTAGTAAATTTCAACGTGTCCTCCGTTCGATGCACGAAACATTTCCATGCTAAACTCGATGTCTCTCCAGGTTTCCTCCAACATCTCTTTAGTCATATTTCCTACTGCATCCCTTATCATTTTCTTTAAAGTGTCTACCCGGAACCGGCGTGGAATAGAGATTGGCTCTAACATAACACCATCTAAAAGTCAAGAGTGGTTATGTTTGGTGACTGTGATGTTAATCCCTTGGAAAGATTTTATTCAAAAACTTATAAACCTGTAAGTTCAAGTGGATTGTGAAGCATAACATATGTGGAAAATATTCTCGGATGAAATTTTTCTAAAAGAGGTAAAGCTCCGGCTCCGGCTATCAAGATAAACAGTCCTTGAAGACATTGGTTCAAGGAAGAAGAAATGCCAATTTATTGTGTTATTTGTTAGGCTGCACGCATATTAACTTTGGCGCTATCTCTTCCTCACCTCGAAGTTGTCCAAGTCGAGTATATATTTGCGGTCGGTATAATCTTTTGTGTGGCAAATTAATTTTTTACATGTCGGAAGACTCAGCCAGTATATTTAAAACATCAGGTCTGCAGATATTGTTGCGTTGTGTTTTGAAAGTACACTCGGCTTGAAAAGGATGGCGTTCAACTAGAAAGGTGTATTTGAGAACACATGTGAAAAAGGCAAATATAATGTTTGATGAAACTGCACCAGCTGTGGAGATGAAAATTGATGACGAAAGTCAGACATCTCTGAACGAACCGAATTATACGATTATGAATAAATGCACTATAGACATGTAGACTTCAGAAATTGTTAAGAGAATGAAATCACGTAGACACCTTTTATTTGTACAGACAGTGAATACAATAATAACAAACAATAATAACAGTGAATAAGTAATAAAAAACAGCTGCTGTTTGAAAAGAAAAAAAAACTTTTAATAAATTTGTACAGACTGTAAAAGAAAAATTTACAAAACGTTTTTACTTTCTTTAATTTCTCATGGGTCAAAACATAAGCTACGAACACGAGAACGATACACAGGGAAACATGGAGAATACTCTCAACGTATTACAAGGAAAAACAGGATAACAATGTTAATGCGGATCAAACTAGAATAAATATTATTTACAGATTCCGAAAATCTCATTGAGTCATATCGGCAAGGATTTCGGATTATAGATCTCCACATTGAAGACCAAGATTATAGCTTTTTGTGGAGCTGACCCCATAGTGCAAAACTTGTTGTTGTTGGTGATGTTGTTCTGGAGGAGGTCAGCAATTTCGAATGTCTGGGCTGTAACTTATCTTACATAAACAATGATGTCGTGAAGAAGCTCCACAAGTTCAAATATATGTGTGGGACCATGAGGAGGACTCTAAAAATATAAGGTGATGTCCCTCCCTAAACTTCCCTATGGGTTTGCGAATTGGACTTTAACGAAGTCCCAGGCCAGTCGTATTCAAGCGGCCGAAATGAGATTTCTCAGGCACTTGGCAGGGTATACTGTACAAGATCGTAAAAGAAATGTCGCTGTACGGCAGGAGCTGAATATTATGAGTAAACTTGATAGAATTTCCTAATATAGGAGAAAATGGTTGGAACATCTTAACCGAGTGGATGACTACCTCATCCACAATTATGGAATTACAAACCGAAAAGGCGCAGACATGTGGGCGTGGGAAGAAGCGTTGAAGTGATCAGCACTAGCCTATCTCCTTGGGATCGGAACAAACCATTTTTGGTTTAGTCCTTGTTGAAGATCATGAAGAGATTCAGGAAATACAATGAAGGTGTTTATGACGTTTGCCAAGTAGGCCCGAACTGCTTCAGCGGAGATCGAGAGACGCATCAAGGGCATGCCATCTCTTTCCAAGAAGAATGGACGATTTATTTAAGAACTGAACCATAATTGCTTAGGAGAGAGGTAACTGTAAAATAACTGAAGAGAGTGGAGCGATGCAGTAGTGGGCAGTGACGTCATGACGATGACGTATCAGAAACATAGATGTTTCCGTTTAAGCACTGTGGGACAACGAACTGAGGAATAATTTCATTGGTAAGAACTCGTTGGAGATCGATTGGCATACCGTTTATACAGTACTGTATACAAAACCGGAGAAACATAGTCTCAGTTCAAACCTCCGCAAACTTATTAAAACAGAGTTAAGTTACAATGCGGTGATAAACATAGCCTACTCCTACGCGGAACGCTTACCCTGACGTGTTTCGTCGCGTTTGAATTACCATTATACAGTTTTGCCAACTGTAAATAAACTCAAGCATCGGCAATTTGTTACAACAGATATATGTTAATAACACGTATAAATTTCAAACTGGCCGCTTCTAAGGCGCGCGCGCGCGCGCGCGCTCATCTCGGATGAATTTACTAACCGCCTTATTAGTACGTGTACACTAGAAGTTACGACCACTAAATAACTATAACCTGCCAACTTCTTATCTACTATTACTTTACATATCCTAACTGACAATTTATTTTAATTTTCTCATTTAATGATATATCTTCTATCATTATTTTATTGAATTTTTTTACGTTGGGTTTCCTCCGTATTTATTATAATTATTAGTTTTGTTTTGTTGTTGTAGTTGTTGTTATTGTAATTATTTTTATTGTTATTAGCATTATTAGTGTTATTCTAAACGTATCATATGTAAAGATGGGCCAAAAGATATTTTCTTTTGCAATAAGAACAACATTATTTATTAAATACGGACATTCGCTATCATTGTTACTTTTTTCTTCTTCTTTTACTTTTCTTCACCGCCAGTCCAGGATTAGTGAGAAAGATGTTGTATATTTTAACTAGTGTATTTTAGATTATTATAGTAAGTCGTTCAGTGGATAACTGCTGGGATTACTTAACGTTTAAATATACCTTCCGTTTCAAATATACACCGAAAGTGTAAATCACTTAAGTTTCTCTTTCACAAGTGAAAGTTGTCCTAACCGAATACACTACCCTTAGAAATATACTACACATGGTCTCTTCCTCAGTACTGGGATGAGTAGGCAGAAACCTTGACAAACATTTTCTGACACTGAAGACGGCTTCCGATGGTGGGTCGAAACGTCTGTCCACAAATACAGTGGACCACGGCTTAACGTCTCGGCTAGTAATAACAATACAGAGGACCACGGCTTAACGTCCCGGCTAGTAATAACAATACAGTGGACCACGGCTTAACGTCCCGGCTAGTAATAACAATACAGAGGACCACGGCTTAACGTCCCGGCTAGTAATAACAATACAGTGGACCACGGCTTAACGTCCCGGCTAGTAATAACAATACAGAGGACCACGGCTTAACGTCCCGGCTAGTAATAACAATACAGAGGACCACGGCTTAACGTCCCGGCTAGTAATAACAATACAGAGGACCACGGCTTAACGTCCCGGCTAGTAATAACAATACAGAGGACCACGGCTTAACGTCCCGGCTAGTAATAACAATACAGAGGACCACGGCTTAACGTCCCGGCTAGTAATAACAATACAGAGGACCACGGCTTAACGTCCCGGCTAGTAATAACAATACAGTGGACCACGGCTTAACGTCCCGGCTAGTAATAACAATACAGTGGACCACGGCTTAACGTCCCGGCTAGTAATAACAATACAGTGGACCACGGCTTAACGTCCCGGCTAGTAATAACAATACAGAGGGCCACGGCTTAACGTCCCGGCTAGTAATAACAATACAGTGGACCACGGCTTAACGTCCCGGCTAGTAATAACAATACAGTGGACCACGGCTTAACGTCCCGGCTAGTAATAACAATACAGTGGACCACGGCTTAACGTCCCGGCTAGTAATAACAATACAGTGGACCACGGCTTAACGTCCCGGCTAGTAATAACAATACAGTGGACCACGGCTTAACGTCCCGGCTAGTAATAACAATATTTTAGCAAAATTTGACGCCGGCCGTGAAATCTAAGGAATTGCTACCGTTGGAAAGTTTAAACACTTTTTCATTTCTGAAAAGTATATAGACGAAGCAAAATAAAGACCAGACCACCAGAGGGTTGCAGTGCGTAGCACATCACCAATATATAGCAATAAGAAGAAGAATGCATTTTGGTATATAAAGAATTATACTTTGTTTCCGTAAAAGAATAGCCAACCGTAGAATCTAGTAAAGGCAATTGATTGTATAGAATTTAACGAGATTTATTAATTACACTTGAGCATTGTTAATTAGTTGACTAGAAGAGTTGCACTGAAGATAAAAATAGTTATAAAGGAAGAAATTGAAGTAGTTGTTGTGAATCAATTGAACTTACATTAGTATATTCGTTATTAGATTTATGCAAGACAATATAGAATTAAGAGTTAATTTTGTTAAATGAAGCATTCTTTTTTGGTATCTTTTTGATTTCTGAATTCTTAATAAGTTAACGTATTCAACTTATTCAACTCTATACGCTTAGCCACTCAGGTGCATAGTCTAGTGTCTTTTACTTTACCTTTAGAACAGTAGTGACGAGGAGAACTAAAAGACATATCAAAAATTTTGGGAGGTGCATAAGATAGAATTGTAGCTGAACCCTACGAAGTGTAAGGTGATGAGAATAGGTACAAAACACCAGCTGGACGTGTCCGGGAATAATAGAATTCGAGGAGGTGAAAGAGTCTGAGCATTTGGGACAAAGAATGAGATGTAAATGTGAGGAAGATAATTAGATTGAGGCGAGATTAACTGGAAAATTATTCGTTTACTAAGGGCGAAACAGTTGTCTAGAACGATCGAGGAACGCAAATATTCACGGCCGGAGTTGTCAGTGTGATTAACATTATTATTGTCCAGGCTGTTAGGCCGTGGTCTGCAGATTTCACTACTTTGTGAAACGCCAGACATTTCAGCCGTACCCACGTCGGTTATCCCTGGCTGCCGCTACCATGTGCGTGAGATGTGTACCGCACATGGGCGGCCATACCATAGAGGCGGCCGTAGACTGCCAAATTCATCAGCAGATATTGGAAAATAAATTAAAACAATATGACATATATCTAACCATTGTCATTCGAATATTTCTCACGTTGCCGGTTACAAAGGCAACAGGCGAACGTTCGTTTTCTAAACTAAAAATTAAATATAAAAAACTATTTACGGTCTTCCATGAGTCAAGAAAGATTATCAGCCCTAGCTACTCCATGTATAGAACATGAAATGTGTGAGGCAATCAATTTGACCAATGTTATTAAAACATTTTCTGAAACCAAAAGGCGAAAAGCGCTCTTTTAATAAACTATAGTGTCATAAAAACTCTGAAAAGACGACCGCGCAAATAAACTATTATATTTTTGCATATGTATTCCACACTTCTACTAGCACATCATCCTCTTATATCATGTAAGTACTCAACTAAATACGTTTTTGAAAAACATGTTTATTAATAGTATTTGTCAATTTTACTATTTATGTCTGTATCAATTTTCAGTTAAAATAATATTACATAGTGTGGCAAAGTAGGGATATGAAAAGTATATTCAGGAGGGCGGCAAAGGTAAAACTTCACACTGGCGCCAAGCACCCTAGCGGCGGCCCTGCGGTCATCATCAACGGAGCGGGAACTGAGCTTGTGGATGCCCGCTAAAGACTAAGCTAAGAATAAGTCGACACGTCTGGCGTTTTACAAAGTGAAATTTTTGGTCCACGGCCTAACAGCCCGGACAATAATAATCTTAATCATACTGAGACAGCTCTAGATATGAAATTAACGTTTTACAAAGTTGTGACGGTCCCTGTGTTGTCGTACGGGTGTGAAGTATGGAGACAAGAAAGTAAAGTACTGGCCTCGGATATGGCGTTCTTAAGTGCGGTTAAAAGGTGTTCTTAACTTGATCGTGTAAAGAATGGGGCCATAAGAGAAGAATTACAAGTTTTTAACTCGAATGAAAGATTGAAAGTTTATAAACAATGGCGGAAAGAACACTTAGAAAGAATGTCAGATTCAAGATTGGCCAAACAAGTTTGGAAATATAAACCTATAGCAGGGCCCGGGCTTAGGTTAATGGCGCCCTGGGCAAGACTTAACTCAGACCCCCCCCACCCTCCACCACCCACACCAGATTTTAAGGAGAAAATAAAAACATCCAATTTTAATGACTAAAAATGTTTTATTTATTAAATACATATTATTTCAATAGCCCAAAACAACTAACTGTCATATACGTTCAAAATATTTAAGAAATACAAAACTTTTAAATTAGGTTACAGATTTTTTCCTAGCATACAGTTTAGCAAATCTATTTAATTTAATTAATTATGTAAAACTACAATAGTTGAAAAAACACACAAAATACTAGTAACGCATCTTCAAGATTTTTTAGAAGCAAACAAATTTTAAATGATTGTTTTTTTCCTAGCGTTCAGCTTAACAAATCTATCAATGATTTCTGTAAAATTTGTTTTCAAGGTGATGTCTCTCTCACAGCACATTAATACTAAAGAGTTGAGCTTTCTGTCTGAAAGGTTAGACCTTTTCGCATTCTTCACTCTTGTCAGTACAGAAAATCCTCTTTCAGCAGTACAGTTCGTGATTGGTAAGGTGAGGAAGATCCTTAAGGCTATTTCCAAGTTAGGAAATATGATACCCAAGTTGTTCTGTTTAATGTATGTAAACATTTTTGGTATCCGTTGTATCTGTTCCAAATCAATATAAGCTTTGAAGTGGCAACATTCATTCGGGAAATCTCCATTAATGTCATCATCATAAAACTGAGTCAAATTTGTTGCTGCTTTTATTATCGCTTCAGTTGAAGTTTCTGATAACAGAAGTATCAATATTTCAAATCGATCCACCAAAGCATCATACGATTCTCTCCTCCTTGCTAAGTTTACTAGTAGGGAATCAATTATTGTATTGTACACGTTAACCCTAAATGCATTCCTTTCATCAAGATCGCTTTTAACCCCATGGGTTTCATCTGCAAATATTTTCCGTCTTCTATTCCTGTTGTAGGTGGGTGTTTTGCAGTCTATAGCAGTATTTTCATACGTGTTAAACTCTTCCCTTTTATCTTTTATAAAAGTTTCCAAGGTTCGTAGCTGTTTGGAACCTGCTAATAGATCAAGAGTGTGTTTTTGCAAGTTATTGTTACATTTATCAATACGTTCTAAGATATCATTCCAAAAAAGTGATAAGAAAATGGTTTGGAAATTTTGGAATTTTAATTCAAGGCCTTGAGCTTCCAACCTCACAGCATGTTTAACACCTGGGTCTTCAGATATTTCTTGAAGGCAACTTTGTATTTCTTTATAGCCTTTCACTAGAGCTTTTACTGCATCCGCCCTTGCAGACCAACGGGTTTCCGACAAAGATTTGACCACTGGAGTTTTGTTTTTCTCAAGATGCGTTTCCAAAAGCTCCCATCTGTTTGTAGATGCCGAGAGAAAGTTGTAAAGTTCTTGTACAAAAGAAAAAAATATTACTACTTCTGTACAACACTCGACAGCCGTAGAACCTACAAGGTTAAGCGAGTGTGCAGCACATGGCACATAGTCTGCAAATTTATTGTGCCCCTTAATCCTGGCTTGAAGTCCTGTGTAGGGGCCTGACATATTAGATGCGTTGTCGTAGCTTTGCCCCTGCAGTTTTTAATTTCTAAGCCCAATTCTGTCAGACATTTCAATAAAGCTTCTTCTAGTTGGTCAGATGAATGACGAACCCGTGGTAGGAGCTTAAATAAACGTTCTTTAGCTTCTGCTTCCATCAAAGATATGTATCGAAGCACTACTGCTAATTGATCCGTGTGAAATCGAAGTCTGGAGTCGAATCGACAATGAAAGAGTAGTACTTGGCATCCTTTACTTCTTGTGAAATTGTTTCTAGAACACAACTTGCCATAATGTCAATAAATTCGTCACAGGATTGGGCTGATAAGTAAGACACATGACTTGAACCTTTATTAGCATATTTTGAAAGATGCTGTGAAAGGAAAGGATCATACTCACTAATCAATTCCAAACATCCCGGATAAAGGCCATTTGAGGTAGACCCAAAACGTTCATTGTCTCCCTGAAAAGGCAAGCCTCGTGATGAAAGAAATCTTACAACAGAAACTATTCTTGATAACACATTTCGGCAGTATGTTACTTCTTCTTCATACTGATTTGATACAAAAGTTTTTATTTTCATGGATTTTTTTCGCCTTGTTATGCAAGTAAGAATGTTATATCTGTGGTTAGGCGACTGCTCGTGTTGTTTGATCAACTCGCTGCCATGTTCCCAATCGTTAAACCCGGAAGAAAATTGTGTTTTGTTAATATTTTGTTGAAATAAGCAACAAGGAACACAAAATAGCTTGCCTGTAGACTGGGAGTACAGCAGCCACTTTCTTACGAAGGTTTCCCTGTTTAGGAGCGTGCCTTTAAACAAATTAGTTGATAAAGTGCGCTTTACTTCATTTTTGTAAATGCGCTCAGACCCTGAAAAATCCCTATTTAAGTCTTGTTCGTGAGAATTTTCTAAAATATGCTCAACAACAACAGATAAATCCACATTCCAAGTAGCAGGATCTTGTAGAATAAATGTTTTAGGTAGTTGGCCTAGCGTTTGGGAGCTGCTTTTAGATAAATCTGGCTGTTGTTCATTCAAGATATCAGTTACTGGACTAATAGGCTCGGTATTAACATCTACATCTGCGGTATTACTCAACAAAGGTGTAATTGGTTTATTTGAGCCTACCGCATCATGGTCGCTTAGGTCTTCCTCGTCGTGCCTTGAATGATCGGTTAGGTCTACTTGTTTTTTACTGGTGGATGATGGTTCGTCTTCATCTAAAAAGTCAGTGGCTGTGGCTGTACTTGTACTCGGCTGAGTTATAGAGATGTCCTGAGTTGTAGGGGTGAATAATAACCCAATTTTGGGAACCTTTAAAAAAATGTGGCTCCTCGTTTTGTCTTTTCAAAACACGTTTCCTGTTCTCAGCACCACTTAGTTTTTTATTCATTTTGTGTTTTATCGAGACCAAAATATCTCAGCACTAACTATTAAACACTAAAACACAAACACAAACGAAGTTTGGTCGAGTTTACACTGTAGTACTGGAGTTAATAACACAAGTCATTAACAAAAGAAAACTGTCAAATCTGCCAATAGCAATATAGTGTGTCGTGTATTAACGGATTTTAATTTTTACTGACAAATAAAAAAATACGACTATACGGTACCTAAAGAAAAACATACACAAATACTAAGTACAATCCAGTTCACGATCACATCGGTTGGGATCAGGGCCGGCCCCAGCGCTTCTGCCGCCCTTTGCAGTATTTATGAGTGCCGCCCCCTCCCTATTTTAACTCTGAACACATTCACGCACACTATACCTACTCTAAAGATACGGCGATTGCCTTCAAATGACGACTAGGAATGTTTGCGTTTTTTGTGTTTATCAAATAACTAGAACTTTTTCGCGTTTACGAAAGCGGCGAAAGCATGCGGCTATATAATAAAGCCGTAGGGTATATAGCTTTATCTGAAACGGAAGGTGATTTCCTTTGGCTCCAACGCCAGACGTATCACCCTAGACGAAAAGCTAAATTCGTCGGTGTGATTTATAAAGACTACACTAGGGAAACAACAAACTATAATGAAGATAAACGTTTGACAGTTTTTATCTGTGACGTAATAACTGAAATTATACATATTTCCCTACTAAGAGAACACATTTTTTTGCACAACGAAGTGAACGCGATAACATTGAAAGCGGCGTATACTGAAAGGAAACATGAAAGAGGAAATGACAGTATTAATTTTTTTATTTACTTTTTTTAACCGCAGTGTGAACAAGTTTGTTGTCAATATGAGTTGGAAGTTACTGATATTGAGTAAAGATATCAGGCGACATCCACCGCTGATCGTTTATCAAAAGGCTATACGTGAGGCAGACATCATACACACACACACAGAGGAAACTATGCGTAGATAGGCGCGACAGTCGACAGTACAGTAGTGGCGCGTGCCGGCGTGCATTCGAAAGTAGTTTCCTTCATTCCTAGAATTTTAACAATAACATTCAACTGTCTACTGTCTTAACATGTATTTTTTCGTTCTTTGGCGCCCCCTTGGACCAGGCGCCCTGGGCATTTGCCCAGTGAGGCAATTTAAAGCCCGGGGTCTGACCTATGGGACGCAAGTGTTTGTGTAGACCCAGGAAGAGATGGCTTGAAGGCGGAACAGGCAGCACCTTGCCTATGCAGTGATGTGAAGATGATGACATTGCGTTGTCTACAAATCGAAACTGGATCTTTGTAAAACTACATGATATCGACGACATTGTGTGAATATGAATTGTGGATTATCAATAAAAATGCGCAGGCGACACTAAGGAGATGATGTCAAAGGAAGATTGAGATAAAATGGGTGGAAAACTTAGAAAACGGAAGGTGGTAAGATTACGAGAACAAATGAGAGGTAGGCCTACATAATGTGTACTGCGAACCAGCAACAGACATGCCGTCAGAGCAAGAAGATTGGAGTGGCTAGGCCATATAGAGAGGATACAGGAGGCATATAGGAGGAATCCAGAGAGGAAGACCACAGGTGGAACGCTGTCAAGGCGGATTTGAGAGGAAAAGAAATATACAAAGTTTCATTTGGGTAAATGAAACGAAGGATAGGAAAACGGGGGGTAATTATAACGCATTGGACACAAATGGGCTGCTCGGAAGCCATTTAATGAAATAAGTAAGTTTGTTGCGACATGTACAGCGATTGAGTATCAACATACATATAATAAAGAAATTATAAGTCTATAAGTGAAATTATAGCGACAGGACAGTCAAGAAGAAGATGGGTAAACAACGTGAGCAACGATTTAGAAGAACTTGGAGTGATGGATTTGAAGAGACGACATACAGTGGTAATAATGTTTAAAGTGAGTAATAGCGAAAATGTGTAATTACACGAGTATTCCTCTTGAAACCCTCAGAGATTATGGCTAGCCAGCTGAAATCAAGTCTTAGTCACTCTAAAGAATATCAAAGCTCTTTGTGAGCTATTCAAACAACTGAATGAGCTATTCACTCTTCGGACAATTAAATTTACCATAATTTCTCCTGACAGATGTGGTCAATCTAGTCCCATGTGGTGCACAAACATTGCTGTTTGGTCGTGTAAAATTGACGTTGACTTTTTACCATTGTTATGTGAACGACATTTTATCCGTGAAAGCGTGTACACTGATTGGACACAGTTTAATTATCATACAGTTAATCAGTGGTAGTAGTGAAAAAGTGGTAATAAGTCTCGTGAATTTTCGAATAGAATTGTTGTCTGTTAAAATCATTATTCGTTGATACAATTTACATCGATTTCAATGAAAATACGCTAAAGTATATCTTCACCTAACTCAAGTTTTATTTTTGCTACACACGTTTGTGTGTGTGTGTGTGTGTGTGTGTGTGTGTGTGTGTGTGTGTGTGTGTGTGTGTGTGTGTGTGTGTAAATCATTATTTGCCTATGATTTATTCCTGGTAATAAAAAAAAACATAATTTCGACTCCAATTGTATTCTTTCTTTGTTAATAATCCATTAAATTTTAAATTAAGAGAGTACCTCAACAGAATTATTGTTCTTTAAATAAACAAGTCTTAAATGAGTAGGTAGGTAAAATTTCAACGAAATTGGTCGGTCCCATGTTGTTAAAGTTTGGAAACCACCGCTTTCGACAACACTGATAAACTCTACTGAATATTATTTCCCCCTTGTACGCTGGTTTGTTTAATGGGAAGCTGCAACCAACTTCCTTGTGCAGCAAACAGATGACCGGGAACTACCAGAAGAAAATGACGTTTATCGGGCTGGAACCCGGACAGCTCACACAATTCGGGGTGCGCTTTCTGCCTGTTTATAGTAAAATCACACGTGATCTATTGGCTAGATAATCCTCCAGACAGCGACCACGTAGAGATGCGCTATCTGTCGTTTAGGTAAACAACAGAATTGCCAGACCGCCCGTTGGGCCCGTTTTTGCGAAATCTGCCGTCTTCGGCCATCCACGCCACGAGAGCGCGGCTCTAAGTTCTCGTGGATAAACTCCATAGAAAGCCATGATACTGTCCCTCAGACGTAAAAGCTGATACCCTAGCAACCACAACGTTCAAATTCAACCTTGCTCGACTTGCACACTAGTTCGGACAACAGAGTTCCGCTTTTGTCTGCTGCAAACACATGTTCGTGTAGTACCGCAAGAAACTGGCGCTCATCGGACGGCACAGAATCCCTCGAAGATTGGTTCCATGTCTTAAAATCGTTCTAACACGAACCTCAAAAGACCTACGTATGCGCTTCCTTTAACTTTAACACTGACCAGTTTCTTCTTATTTGATTGGACAGCTCAAATGCAGTAACTATATCATGGCGTGTGTTGATAGAGCCTAAAAGAGGCCTGTTTCATGGATTTTCGTGATAAGCATATTATTTCTGTGCGTGTTCTGTCCGTGTCTGTATAGCTTGGAGTTCCATACTCGCGTCTACTTTGTTATTAAATTTTGTCACTAATTTTTATCGTAAGAAAACACATATCCAGCTCTATGTTGTGAATATTTTGAAATATCTGTATTCCTACGTTATTATGAAATTAGATTTTCTGCACTGTACGAGAAAAAATAAATAAATAAAAGTCAAGTGTTCAGCACTGTTCATTTATGAAAGAGGTGGAACAGAACCGGAAAAATTATTTTTCTCTAGAACAGAAATTAATTTTTAGTTTTAATAAATTAATTTCACTTCAATGAAAGTCAAGTAAAGTGTTTTTGTTTATAAATAATAATATATATTCAGTTTATTTTTGAATAGATTACTGCTTGAATATTTATATAAGGGACAGATACTGATTACTCCGATAAAACAAACATTTATAAAAATGTTCTGTAAAATATAGAATGTAAAGTTTTAATATTCGATAGTCTCATGAGTGAAAAGCGTCCAAGAGTTTATAATCCAAAAGGGTTAAATTACCAGTGTTACACTGGCACATCCAAAATAATTTAGGTGAAAACATTAAACAGGCCACTTTTCTCTAAATGTATGTATTTGTTTATACGCGTGCACACACGCACACACGCACACACACACACACACACACACACACACACACACACACACACACATATACACACAAAACAACGTATTAGAGACAAGCAAATTCGCATTTACAACAAGCAAATGTTCGCTTTAATGGGAAAGTACATTTTTGATTGCTCGTCGTGCGACAAACCGCTCTGGGGGTGGAGGAACAATTTCCGGCTTTGTTTTACACAAACACAAAACGGATTTTCTACCACCACCACCACCGCCACGATAGTCGAAAAATTTTAACACCAATGTGGTGTCGTCCAAATAGTAACAAATAAACAAACAAATAGGGTTTAACTCGAGACAAAATCCTCCATCGCCACCGTCAACACCACCACCATCGCCGCGACGCTTCTACGATGACATTTCTACTTTGGGGAAAAAAAGGGTAGAAAGTAGTGTGTGGAGAGTTTGTCCAAACGTGGAGTGGCAGGCAACAGAGAGTTCATTGTTTTCAAAATGGAAGCGTCAATATGGGATAGAGAGAAAGGGATACGAGGCAGAGAAAGAAACAAAGAAAGAGAATACGTATGTGTGTCTGTAGAAGAGGGATGGAGAGACGGCGAGGGACTGAGCGAGAAAGGGTGGTATTTTTTGTATGTGTCTGACATTACCCCCGCTATTCGTAGCCCCCATGAAGGCCTGGTGACTTAGTACGACCGGAAAGCTATTAAGGTGCGTAATGGAGAACCAGTGACCGTCCCGACCGGCGCAGACATTGCATCGATTAGACGCTGCCACGTCCCGACGCTAACAAAAAATTCGCCCCCTCCCCGCCTCGCGCAACCCCATCGTACTCTTCAATACACTCGACAATGTTACGTAATCAGTCCGCGCGCGCTCTGTCTCAAGAAATTTGCTTACATTGTCTGAACGCTGTAAGTTTTTTAAAATCCGGGTGTATTTTCTTTGCGATTGGGTTTTTTGTGTCCCCCTTCTGTTAGGCCTACTGCTTAACTGTTTAAGCGCTAGTTGAGATGACCGCTAAGGAGGGTTTCGTTCTTACAACAGCCGGAACAGCAGCAGCAGCCTTCAGCGGGTCTTATTACTCTAGTATTGATTTTTCTTCAGCATGCATTCTCGCATATGTTTTCAGCCTGTTCAGTAACAATGAATTCTGTTTAAGTATGATGCATTTGGAGAAATGTTCTGGTCATTGTTAAAATGGAAATAATTCCATGGTTGTTTTATTAAATTTCAAATTAGGTAATTATAAATTATTGCTCAAGGACAACACCATTTAACTCCCTCCTACAGAATAAACGCAACAAAGTAATAATGAAACAATCTAAAAAATTATATAGCAAATGACTTTCTACGTGATATAAACAAACTAGTGTATGCTTCTTGCACATGAAAATAACAGAACTCGATGAAATATAGGTTATAACTTTCAAAATATCTACATAATTAATGAATTATTAAATACTTATTTATAATAAATTAAAAAGTAAGTATTAAATTTTAAATAGCCTGTCCTACGTCTCCCAGAAAAATTTTGCATTATTTGACACTGAACATATACAGTGCTTGTGACGTACTGAAATTGATTACATAACAACATACATAATAAGGAAATATATGAAAACATAAAATTTATTAATTGCAATTGTTTTTTATAATTATTATATAAAAACAGGAAGAAACTCACGAACTACATTTTAACAACGTTATAGGCTAATAAAAATATTTTCATCCTCTGTTCACGTAGCCTACGTAATATAAGAAAAATTAAATTAAATTTAAAGCTGTTACAGTCATTCCTATCTTATTTTTAGGAAGGATATAATTTTTGTATCTTTAAAAATATTTGACTTAAAGATATAAAAATTACTTTGTACTATAAATAATCAAGTTCGAAAACTTAAATAAATATTTACTTTAAAAAGTATATTTGTGCAGAATCCGTAAAAAAATTACAGTTGGTGTAACATATTTGTTTTAAAAAAATGTACCTATGTATTATTATTACATACATGGTATTCTTAAAATATAAACTAGACTACATTATAATAAAATTTAGTATTTAATTAGAAAAAGTTTCACGGAAACAACTAAATTTGTCTCCCAATGTGAAGGTTATAAAAATTTTTCAAGGAAGTGTTTGAAATAAAAGAGTATTTTAATGTCATCATCGTCATCAAGTTCGTCGTCGTCAGTGTCACCACTTTCGTGCTGACCACCTCGAGCATTCGGAATTAATGCTCCACAATAATGCAAGTAGTGTTCACTGTTCATACGCATAAACATTATCCAGCTGGCGAGATCTCTGTTGTTGCAACAGTAGCGTATCTAGAATTTGGCCTGGGGAGGGTGCCTGGTCGTGTCGGTTTCATTCAAAAGTAGAAAGCTAAGACTAATCAGTATTACAATCTTCAAAATGGCTGATAAAGGTGTCATAACATCCTGAAATCAATCCTATTAAAGTATTCGGTAATAACGCAAAAAAAACGTGCTACTGAAATATTGTTTGCAAGATATATATTAACTGAATTGATTTTTCTGTATTTCATATTTCAATCGTATTTGCAAATAATGTTATCAACCTGTCTGTATATTTAAAAAAGAGTTACTACCTATATTAGGGTAGACAGTTGAAAAATAATAAAACAGCCTAAAATTTAAGAGATTAACAAAATTCTTCAACTTTTTCGACCCTCTCGATGGGGGTCCGGTCCCGTTCGTCCCCCTCCCCTAAATACGCCCCCTCTGGAGTCGCAGGAAGTTATTACTTTTCATCTCTTAATCGCCAGTTTGTTTCCGACTCGAAGTCCCATTTTATTTAGGTCCCAAGAGTTCAACTGTTGGCTTTTCAGTATAACAATCTCGCCACGTGACAGCCTGACAAGGAGTTGAGAATAGGGAAGCTATGCGTTTCGCTTCTTGAAAACATTATATTCTCATCATAGTCATTTTAATATATGATATAAAATTGAATAATATCAACGAACTGCATATCTCCTTTGTTAAAAGCAGTAATTTGGGTATGTTTTTATAATATGTTTTACTCTATTTTGTTGTTATCTACGTTTTCCAGTTGCTGGACCTTTCTATTCGCTTACTATCTCAACACTGTCTCCTCTTTACCTACCCCTAACATATGTTTACAACAAAATCGTTCATCGTATCCAACTAGGTTGGAACTTATCGTTAGGTGGCAACACTGTAACAGAGATTACTTATTGACGGTTATTCTAATACTGGTTTTCCGGTTAGTTTTATTGTTAGTGTAGCAAATGTGCAGTGTTTAAAAATTTGTATCATGTTTTACATTTATTTGCATTTGTCGTTTATTAGGTGGCTTTGTATTTCATGTCTTAAATATGCAGTTTTCCCAAAATGTTCATCAATTTTTGCCTTTGTTTTGCACATGTTTTATTAGCGTCACGTATTAATATCCGGATATTCATGTCCTGTGTATAGAACGTAGGCTGACATATATATTTTTGTTCGACCTGTATGAAATTTGCATTCAATTTGCAAATACCGTTGTTATTCTTGCATGAGTTGTTTCATTTTGTACATATTGTTTGTTTTGTGATATTTTAATATCTACATTTTTAATAGTTTCATTAGTTTTTTCATTCTGTTGTTTATAAACGTGAACGCTCTATTTCCGTATAGTAGAAAGTTCAACTATAGGGTTTGTGATTGCCACATGAAGAAGCGTACTTTATGAAGATGATATACATTTTTGCAGCTCTAGAGGAGAATACCTAATTTAGTACTGATTTCGTACTGTGCTTATTTCGTGGATACATTGTGAACACAACTTCGAGACGGGTTTCCACGAAATCAAAGCCCGCGTGTAGAAGTAATTACGTACTTGATTTTTGTAAAAGAGACAAACGAGACAAAGAAATTAGACGAAGAGAATGTAAAAATAGTGTCAGATAAATCATTGCATAATTCCCTGCATATGCAGAACCTCTTAACTTCTTTTTTGTTTCAGTTAATACTGCTATATTAACATTTTTTCTTCAAATACTTTTGCTATTTCCAATTATTTGCTACTGATCCCGCTAACATTCCACGTAGCTAACTTTAATTTTTCCGCAATCCATTTATTCAAATCCTTATTCTTTGTCAGGGTCCTACTTCCACAGTTTCCAGACCCTACTCCGAGGCTGCTTTGGATACTACTAGTATTGTAAAGTTTTACATGAACAGGTTACTGCCCTGTTGCATAACCTCCTACCAGGAGGACCAGAGACTCTTCTGTCAGGGTTACCGTACCTTAGCCGAAAGGCCCCTGTTTTGGAGCGCAGGAGATTCGGCCTCACCCTTATCTTTCTGAGATAGGATTTGGTGGCTTTGTATCAATTATTCTGACACTGAACGTTTCTTAGTATTTCCAGTGCTCACCTATCGGCACAGTGAGCACTCTAAGATCCTAAACCACCAAAAATTAAGAAATTAGAATTGAAAACGGAAGATACCCTAGCTCTCGATTAATCTAATAGCGTCGGGCCATAAAAACAAGAGGTTGCCAAGAGAGACTAGACAGAAAAGACTAAATGAAGGGATATTTACAAGACAAGGAAGGGAAAAGACCCAAGACAAGTTGAAGCAAAGTGAGAATCCAGCTAGGGCACATCGGGATTTTCCAAACCCGTATCCACAAGATATGGACCCCTGATGTAATAAATTCAGTTAAGATCCTTTACAAATGTACATCTGTAGTCCTGGATCTGAATGATAGGCTCTCAAGTGACTTTCCAATAAATAAGGAGGTTAGGCAGGGATGGTGTTTCCCTAACCTTGTTTAATAAGTTTCTTTTGGGAGAAAGATCAGCAACCTTCAACAGTTGGTCACAATCATACTATGAGATTTTGAGCTTAGATTTTATAATAAATTTTAAAGTGTTCTTTGTTACGAGAGATATCCGGTCCCTAAGTTTCCATCTTGTTTTGTAAACGGTGTTGAAATATACACATATATAGCTATTTTGTTTTATTTTAATAAATTATTTACCAGAGTACAAAGTAGTCTACAAGGCTGCAAGGGAGTCTGGCTGAGAGCCGCCAACGTAATATGGCCCTCTTGAAACATAAAGTATTTCTTACCATAATAAAGTTCTGCTGACCATCTTTTGTTTATTTGTTATCTACAACCATATTACCATACAGTGATTGTAGCATACTTAGATTCAGTCCCATTCCAGCGGATGTTTGATTTCGCTTCTTGTAAACCTCAACCAGCTGTAAGCACGACAGTACATGATAGGCTTCAAACATGAAGTAGGGCATACCATTCTAATAGTAGACTATTGAGAAGTAAACTCATTAGTTACAACACAAAAATGAAAATATGTAAGTCACTTCCTTAGTCCAGGTGTTTCTTATGGAGGTGAGACGTGGACATTAGCAGAAAAAAAGGAACAAAAAACAGTGAGAAGCTTTGAAAGATACAGTAGATGGCCCGGTTAAGGAAGACGATGAATGGTTAATAAGAAATAACCAGGAGATAGATTAGCTATTGAACCATGAGGACATGTAAGATTCGTAAAGGCTCAACGAAAACAATGCTCAGGTCACCTAGGGCCCAGGTGTATAAGAGCAGAAAGACAGGTCGACCTATCATAAGGTGGTTCGGTGATCTGCTGGAGATCTCAAAAGAATGGATGTGAGGGGTTTACGCTGAGATGGCAACCGATAGGACACATTGGAGAAGATCTGTGTTGGAAGCCATCGCTCAGGCTGGGCTGTAGTGCTAAATAATAATAATAATAATAAGAAGAAGAAGAATTAAAAGAAGACGAACAAGAACAAGAACAAGAGCAAGAACAAAGAGAAGAAGAAGAAGAAGAAGAAGAAGAAGAAGAAGAAGAAGAAGAAGAAGAAGAAGAAGAAGAAGAAGAAGAAGAAGAAGAAGAAGAAGAAGAATTGTTTGATACATTACACTACATTTACATTAGATTACGTTTCCTTTGTAATAAGATTACGTTACACTTCCATTGCATTTCAACCTTTTACAAATTTCTTCCACTATTTTTTAATTACTTGCTAACCTCTTCGCCACATTCCGTAATATTCCTTTCTTTTCTACAGTTTTAACGATTACTTGATCCAACGTCTGTTTAGGTTCCCTTTTCTTGTTCGTCGCAGTTTTTGTTTCGTAAATTCTTCTCACAGTCTTACCTCATCTATTCATTGTAAGTGGTCCCATCAATTCAACTGTCTTTCTTCTATAAAATTCGGGGTAGGTTGTATCTCTTATCGTCTTCGTATGTCGGTTGTTCTCTTCTTTCTTCGTGAGGTCATGGACTCTTCTCATGTACTTCAGTTACACAGTCTATATCCTCCTTGCCCGGCTGTGTCACCCTTGTCTCACAGCCGAAATTATAAATAGATGTGTAAGTGGTCTTAAATTTCCTCGACTTCGTTTCTCTTGAAACGTGCTTCTATTATGAAATCATTATCCACGGGATAGTACAGTGTCGTCGCTTTTCTCTCTCTTTCTTTAATTTTTACATCTTGCAATCGTAACTCATTTATTGCAACTCTGAAGCGGTGTAACACTCTCATCTGTTCGATCATAGGTCCCTCAATTTTACTTTTAAGTCTTATCCTGTGACGCGAATTATCATTACTTTGGTTTTACTCTCATTAATTTGCACACCTTTCTTTTCGAGGACTGAATTCCGTACGTTAAAGTTTTCTTGCAGTTCTCTTTCGCTTTCAGCTGTCAGCGCTACGTCATCAGCAAAGGACGCTTGTGAGATATTAACTCTATAAGTTACGAATCCACTGAGGGAGAAATGGGAGAATTTCCTCCCTCCCACGAAATGGTCATTTCAGACGAAATTCTTTTGAAGCAAACGTTCACTGAACAAGAAACAAAAAGAAGGCATCAAAATATAGTGTCAATGTGAGCAGTAGACACTCACATACTGTTTCATAAAATCCTAAAATAATTACCGATCTTCATATTTATAGACTGCTTATTTGTTTGAAAAATTACGTCTATTCCACAATTCGACTGCTGCGTCGAATAGAAAACTACATATCAGAGAATCCCTAGAATCTCTAGATTAGTACATTCTAATTTAAGATCACGTGTTGTAATTCGGGTCTACACAATAATAGTACTTTTGAGCCCCAGGTCGATCCAGCCTCCGGAGATGGGTACATAATAAGTTAACAATTAGGCCTAATGTTTACTTTAGTTAAATTTTTTAATAGAACCCTATTTATTTATTTATATATTTGAATGTAGTCCTATTATATGAAATGTTACATTAAGCCTTATACTTTTAGCATATAGCGGTAACCTGGCGATTGTCATATAGCGATTGTCATCGTTTTCGCTTTTTTCTGCGGTATCAGATTCCAGAGGTTAGCAGAATGAGCAACATCTGTAGCTGATACGTAGAACAATGCGTCTTCTATTTTTCTTTTCTTTTGCCTCATTCATTTTCTTCTCTTTTTTCGCCTATCGTCACCGCAGTACAGTTTCTGTCATTTCCAACTGTTCGTAACTATAGCCATTTAGGCGTTGATTCACTAGCCAATCATTGCAACGTTTGTACCCTGGAACGTGCATAAGAAATTATAACGAGTTTTTATATTAATTTTCTTAAAACATGTGTAAGGGTAAGACCCAGTGGTAAGACTGGACTTTATTCCAGTGACGTAAGCAGGCTCCTCAATGTGGACTAGGGGAGGCTCGCGCAAACACTTCCCTTAATTTTTTAAGAATGTGTGTAAACCGTTGAACTAAAGTAAAATCAAATCTACCCGGCCGTATTTAACATTAAAAACAATTAGGCTACATTAATTTTCTTACTGTTATTTTACCAGTATCTAATGATGTAGGTCTACTTTGATAGTATAAATAATCTGGTTAACAGCACAGGAGGGCGGTGATTCCAGTTAAGAAGGCACCGAGGCCACCGGCCGGGCCTGGGTCGCATCGTTATTCGTTATCAGCTACGAAAGGAAGATAAAAAATGGGCCAAAGTACTAGATCGCGTTGTAAATGTTACTCTGACATTGGCAGCTCCAACGTAGCCTTTAGTTGCCACAAAGAGAAGACAGGTCAGCCCAATATCGGAAACGTTTTGGGATTCATTGTTGCAAGAGGCAATCAGTGGCCCGAAGAACAAGGAGACGTAGGCCTATATGAGTCCCAAAATTCAAAATTAACTCATCCAGCTTTTATCCATAAAAGTTGAAAATATTATTTTGAAACAGAATGAATCTGTTCAGTTTTTCTCCATAATAATGGGTACTACACAAGACACTAATAGAAACGATCAGCTGAGTCAAATAACCAGATACATCTCAATTTCTGAAGATGAAGCTGGAAGGCCTACCAACTTAAAGTTAATGAAATCTATTTAGGATTAGGGAACTGACCGACCAAACTGGCCTAGGCTTAGAAAAAGAGAATTTAAAGAGCCTTGAGAAGAATGTATTCTGTTCACGTTATATAATGTTAGTAGGTCTAGCTGCAATAGCTATAAGAAGGGGTTAGTATTTAAAAGGGAACAGTGGCATAAATTTGGTAGAGGTAGTAGGAGGGGGGGGGTCCGCAAAGGATTCTTACGGGGGCCCGGGAAAAAAGAGTTACGCTACTACTTTATTCTATTATTTTGCCACATGTCACCGCAAGAGTTTCTAGTCACGTTCTTCCAACTTAAAATCTTCCTATATACCAGCTCGACGAGAGACAATGAGAAGAAAGAGAGGGACACAGAAAAGTTGAGATAAGTTAGAGGGGATTGAAGAAAATCGGAAGAAATTGGTACTGCTGGAGAAACAAATAAGGAAGACAGAAGAAAAGGGTGTGTATGGCCAGGAGTGAGTGAGAGGAGAGGAAACAAATAGACTGAGGAACAGAAACACCCAAGGAAAAACACGAATGCAGAAAGGGAGAAACAGTGGCGTATCTACATTTGGCCTTGCGAGGGGTTGGGTCGGCTTCATATAAAAGGAAAAAATCAGGTTAAGACTAATCAACATTACTATTTTTAATATGGCTGAATAAAGTCCCATTAAAGCAAACGGTGATAAGACAATAAAAATACGTGTTATTCAAAAATTATTTTCAAGATATTTGCTGACCGATTTGATTGTCCTACATTTCGTATTTCTAACGTATACGCTAATGCTGTACAATAAACCTGTTTGTATATTTAAAAAAGAGTTACTATAATATAAGCTCACACATCTGAAAAAATAATAAAACAGCCTAACAGTTAAAGGATTAACGAAATTTGTCAACTTGTTTCGACCCTCTGGAGGGGGGTCCTGTCCTGTTCGTCTCCACCGTAAATACGTCCGTGGGGAGAAGGACTGTCAGTAGGCAGTAACATCGGATGTTAGTGAGTTCTTTTGTAAACGAAAAGACAGAATACAGTCTTTTTAGTGTTGTAACGCATTCTATCTTCCTATTATTTAAAAAGACTTCTGGTATACGAAGCCCACACAAAAATCCGGATACCGTAACAATCTCGTGGACAGGTACGCGCCGTCGTTGTAGCAGTAGCCGTGCGTTAGCGCGCGCGTTGCCTTATCTATCTCTGAGCTATTAAAACCGCCATGAAATAGAGGTATAGGACAGGAAGTCCCTTAACACGGTGAGTTAACAACATTGTCGTCGTCCCCACCATGTAATGGCCACCGGCTTCTTGTCCCTCCACACCTGTAATGAACTCACCCAGTTTATGTTCCAGCTACGCGTCTAATTTATACAGATTCAGTTTTACGTATTTGTATAGGCAGATAAATAAGTAACGGAGTAACAAACAAACGTGTTTATTTTAAACTGTTTGAAAACAGTATCAGTTTGTTTATGACTAAAGAAAATCTTTAATCATGTTTTGATCAATTTTGTTTAAAATGTAGATACAGGCAGATTAGCCCCAGTGTCCTCTTTTACTTTACGTGAGCACATACTTTCATAATCTATTGGAGGACTTCAGGAAGAAGGGTAATTAAAAATATATATATTTTTTATTTCTACTGTACAATGTTTATACATTTTCCGGAACCAAAGATTACAGAAGTGATTGAATTCTCAGCTTCCACTGGGCTCGTCCAGACAAAAATCTTCTTCAATTTCTCATTCCCTCAAAATAGTCTGAATTTCTTCTACCCTCGAGATCGGTGGTCTTCCTCTTTTCCTTCTTCCTGGTAGGGTCCATTCTATAACTCTCCTTGGCAATCTTTCCTATGTCATTCTTTTTGTGTGTCCATACCATTGTAATTTTTTTAATTTGGATAAAATCAACACTTGAATTTTTCACATTATATCCTTAATGACTTCATTTCTAATTTTCTCACGTCTGGATACTCTTGCAGAACGTCTCCAAAAGTCCATCTCTGGTGTCATTAATTTTGTTCTTGTGTGTTTATTAGTAGTCCAAACTTCTGAGCCGTAAGCCATGATACTTCTAACAATGGTTTTAAATATTTTGGTTTTAGTTTCTGCTGTAATTTGCTTATCCCACAGGATTCCATTTAATGTAGATATAGCCATCTTTCCCAAATTAATTCTGGATTGTATTTCTTTGTCTTGCTTCCCACTGACCGTAATTTTCACCCCTAAATACTTGTATTCCTCTGTATAGAAATCTTCCCCATGTCTTCCTACAATATCACGTCTGGATGAAGGTCACCTTTTGCCATGTATTTTGTTTCATTCATATTTACCTGTAGTCCCCATTTCTTATATTCCTGTATCAATTTTCTACTCATGTACTCTATGCCTTCAAACCTTGAGCCAAAACTAATTTATACAGATTCCGTTTTATGGTCATCAGAAAACTGTAATAAATAAACTGTATCATCATCAAGTGGAAGTCCCATGTTCCTACACATCTTTTCCCAAGTCTCTATTGCTTTCTCCATACAAATTTGAAAAGCGCGAGTGATAGACAACATCCTTGGCGTAAAGCTTTGGTCACTTGAAACCCTGGTGACAAATTCTTTTCTACTTTTATTCTCGATATTGAATTGTTATAGAAATTTTGTATAATTTTTATGATAATGGGGTTTTATGATAACTAGTTGATCTTAGTTAAAATAATTTTAATTAAACATGCTTGTAAGGAGATGGATATTTAGTCAATGCATTCTACTCGTCTACATCTATGCTGCGCAAACTATGGCCCCGACCAGTGGAAACAAATACTTGGGTACTACTCTAGACATCAAGAACACACACAGAAGGAGGACGCATGTCAAAGGGAACGCAAAAACAGAGGTTAAAAGTAAATAAATTTTACTGGCTTGTGGATCGGAAGACGGCACTGTTCAACATAGGCCTATATGTCAAAATGTTATAAAATATGGTATTAAATATATGGAATTCAGCTGTGGGACTTTACCAGCCAGGTCAATGTCAAAGTGATTCAAAATTTAGAATACTGTGTAACATCGTTGATAAGATATGGCACACGAAATACTAACCTTCATCTGAGAATGGCGTTGGTGACCAGAATGATAAAGGAACTCTGATAAGAACCATGAAAAAGACTTCACCAACCCCATAATGTTGAAGAGATCCAGTTGTTCGACGCCAAAAGTCTGGTCATAAGGCTCGAGGGGCTAAACAGTTTGTCTTCTTATTCTTCCTGGCAGTTCAGACTAGCAGCCTGTTTCATTTACCATAGGCAAACAATCTTTCCATCGATCTCTTTCGTCTAACCCTCCTTCTTCCTGTTGGTTCATTGTCTCGACACAAACATACTACTCTACCGTTATTCATTTCTACATGGTTGGTTCCAGTTTCCTTCTTCTCCCGTGCAGTCTCCTTTGCTGTCCAATCCGAAAGTCCTCTTAAAATTCTCGTTTCTCTCTTTTTCACCTTCCTTGCTGTCCTCCTGAACACCCCTCATTTCTAATGCGTCAATTTGTTGTCTAGCCTTCATTGTCCACTCCTAGTTTCTACATATGTGTTAATACCACCAGTCTTAAATTAGCCTTCTCAATATCAGTTCACGACTACCTGAACAGTTTGAGTTGATTTATTGAAGTGAAATAGCCTGAAGTAGAATATAGATAATGGAGTCAATTAATATAAGTTAAATCCGTAGCAATGTAAGAACAAAAAACATCGCTTATTAGTCCTTGATCTGTGGGCGCTGTGAAAATGTGAAAAAACAAACAACGAAGCTATTTAGAAGCAAGTGTTTTGTCGACACGGAAACAGTATTAACACGGAAGCACTATTAAAGTCGAGCATGAAGCTGTTTTCCTAAGGAACCATGATGATGTACCAAGAAATAATCTGTAGCATACTTGTTGTAATTGGTTAATGTCAGAACGTTGTAGAACAATCGTGAGAATTTTGGTGCCAACAAGATTTTTGACTCTGGACTCAGCCGTCTATCTAAATACAGACGGCGGAATTAGAGGCGTTTATTAGGGATTATTTTGTGTGCTGCGATTCGTGAAAAGTTAGATGAAAACATGAAACGCCCATGTGTTTCCTTAAGTACAATACTACTTAACGATTCTTGGACTACTTTCATCAATGAAATACCAGATTAACGTAAGCATCTGAAATAATGGAAACGAACGTATAGGGAGAAATAGGGTTACTGTACAGTAAGATTGTTATTAGGAAACGTTGTATGTAGGTAAGACTAAGCGAACAAAAGCAACCGAGCACTACCAATCTTGTTAAAAGGTACGTTGACTGAAAACGTTTGTTTTAATGTGCCATCCCAGGTCTAAACATCGTTGCCCGTTCCAACTTCATTGTCACAGCCTCGGTCGGTCCACAGTCCATCTTCTCTCTGGAAAAGACTCCGTCGACTGTTCCGGTGCCAGTCAGAAGTCGTGGACAGAAATGATTGCCCGATTGCACATGAAGAAACGGCACGTAACGGCAAGCTGTAATTGCAAGCTCGTCACCTTCTGTGATCTTCTGACTTCGAGGATCTAAAATTATCTGCCTTGGCACATTCCTGTTGCTACTCATAGAGTAGTGGTGGAACAGTCATCATCTTGTTAATCTGCTCGTCCCTCTATAGGTTAGTCATCTATAAATCTCGTTCTGCCCAATCGTTTTCTTGTAAACCGCTTTTGTCCCTTGCTTGGGCAATGTCCTTATGTCCATGAAAGAGAGAGAGAGAGTTACTCGTTTAATACTTCTTGGACTTCAATGTGTGTTTGGCCATTTAATTCTGGCTTCCATTTAAGGCGGTCTACCTCTGTACGCCAGTTCCATAATCTTCTGTTTACTGACAATTTCCCTTTCTAAATTTCTGTTTATTTTACTTTATTCTTACAAGTAACCTATAAGTTTTATCATGTAATCTAGTTTCGTGTTCTGGATGTAATCTTGCTATTCTTTTTAGAATACTACATTTATTCACCATACGTATCTATGGTCGTAATTATACTGTGTAATATAATCTTCTTTTGTCGACTTTTATAGCTTCGTCTTTCTTATTTCCTTTATTATCGTCATTTAACCCATATTTGTTGTCTGCAGGCCTCTCTCAGACTGTTTAATGCCTCTTTAGCACAACCTTTCCTACTACTTTTCTCATCCAGTTTGCAGTCGGCACATCTAGCCATACCATCGTGTTGGCGAGTGTCATTAGATCTTCTGTCTCAGTCTCTTCAAACTAATATCCTCCTTGCCCACCTGTGCGGCCATTTAAGGTTATGCCCAAGCTCACTGTTCCATCTTTCTCTGGTTATTCTAACCTTTCATTTCGTCAGTGTCGTTGTTTTCGCAGCATAAGCAAAGACGGAGAGGATGCATCGGTTGATACACAAACCATTGTGGGCCTTATTTCCTGAGGTTTTCTCAATATTTTGTGAAATATTATTTTCGCAAGAGACTCAACAAGGTACTGGCTGTGCTAGTGTCATTGTATGGTTCCAACGAAGAAACATCTGAGTAGAATACAGACGTCTGAGATGAGGTTCTTGCGGTCTGTTAAAGGCTGTACACGAAGGCATAGACTCTACAATTAAGACATTGTAAAAAAAGAGTAGAATTGATATCCAGTATTGTATTGCAGAGAACAAAGAGAGATGGATTGCTCATCTGAATACCAGATGGCAGGTTGCCTAAGTAAGTTTGGCAACAGAAGCCTTTGGACAGCGAAGTATAGAAAGACCTAGGAAGCGTTGGTGAAGTGTGTATATTCCTTGGGGCCCGGAAAAGGTGAATCAGCTAATCCCTGATAGAAGAAGAAGATTATTTTCACTTGTTCTTGGACAGATACTGAATCAGATGGAAAGATGGCGTGTGGAAGGATGCAAACAGAATGTGGGGAATGGAATGAAGCAGCGAGTGACCGTGGTGAGTGGAGGAAGCCAAACCCCGTGGAGGACTGCATTCTGATGGGACGAGGATTCTCACGTGACGTGTATATTCGAACACGACCATTGTTCTGAAAGAGAATTATTGATTAAGAACCACACATCGTTAAAAAAAAAAAACAATTTATTAATAAATCGACCATGGTAACCGAAACCCCTACACGAGATATAATTTATTACCAAACACCTTGTGTAATTAATACTTGAATAAGATGCATTGTGATTCAGAAAGCGACGAATGAACATTTTCTAACAAACAACAGTTTGTATGACAGTTGTTATTTTGTCGGATGATAAATCTTTTTTTTTTATCCCGTAAACACCCACTAGTAAGTTATTCCGCCCGCCCTGCCGGACAGGGAATCTTCGTTGGCGGTGAAACGACTAAACAAATGAATGAACAGCGAAGTAAAGAAGATCACAAGGCGTCAGCGGGTCGAACAAGAAGAAGATAGTTAAAAAGCAAAGGGAGAAGAAGAGACGAAAGTAACAACACATCCTTGGCGATTTGTTTCATTTACATAACTTTTTCCGTGATTTGTAACATCCGTTACTGATGGAAGTTGATGGTTGTAATAACAATAATATTAATAATGTTTAGTCATTTATGGAGAACGCACCTTCTCTGTAAAAGTAGTAAACATTTGTAGAAAACGAATCTAAAAAAGAAAAGACAGTAAGGAACCCTTCACACACACACACACACACACACACACACACACACACACACACACACACACACACACACACACACACACACACACACACACACACACACACACACACACACACACACACACACACACACACACACACACACACACACACACACACACACACACACACACACACACACACACACACACACACACACACACACACACACACACAGAGGTAGAGGGTCAGAGAATGGCAATAAAAGTCTTGTTTACGTGTGATGTATGCGTTTTGGAACAGGATTGAGCTGCGACGAGGACAAACCACACACACGTACTCGCACTCACGCGCACCATATGATCGAGGAGGGGGTTGGAAATCACTATTTAACCAGCCCATCGCGTCAGGTATAAATCACTAATTCATTATTTATTCATCATCCGTAGCAGCAGTAATAATAACGATAATAAAAGGTTTCTTCTTCTGTAAAAAGCTCGCCATATTCAGTCAAGTAAATCATTAAGCGCGACAGACGTGCGAGACCAACATGGGAAAAACTATTTCTTGCTACTATTACCACCACTGCTACTACTAGTAATAGTGGATTTCGTGTAATGATTTATCGCTTTAACGGGTACACCATCAAACTGGTCTTCGTACAGCCGTTGCTGTGCTGTTTTGTGCGAATCTTCACATCGAAGACGTGTGCGCTTCGGTTTGGCGAGTCTCTTACTGTGAACAAGCACTGGTGTGTTTGTGTGTGACCGTTAATAGCGTTTTAACGTACGCATTTATGGAAATAATTTCCCATCTGGCAGGAGTCAACATTGCCTGTTGTGTTGACGCCAACAAATAAATAAATATCTCGGTTGTAAGGTTTTAATCATCGTCTCTCGGCTTCTTCACCTACTGGTATTTAACAGTGTCAAAGTTTATCTGCTTTACTGCGTTTGCTATCTTCGTTTGGAAGATACAAGACGAGCGTGCTTCATTACGCGGATAAATATCAAATCTCGTCATTAGTGAAGAAAACAGCATGACATTTCTTCTTCTTCTTCTACGCTTCATGCCCGTTGTAGTCATTGGTTTCTCAGTTACCTCAACCTTTTGCGACCATGCAGTTCTGTGCTCGGATTTTCAAAGTAATTTGTCGCTACCCATCCACTCCCAGTTTCCTTCGTAATTTTCTCTGTTACTACGTACGCTAAATACATTGATTCGTTTCGAATCTCATTACTTCTCAATCTGTCCTAAGGTCTACAACCTTTTGTCTTGGAAAAGAACCTAGTTTTCACCTACTGAACACCTGGTCTCGTTGCTTTTGCTCATTATGCAATATTCACTATCATACAACAATGCTGTCACTGCTACAAGCTTATAGAACTTCATGCTTAATATCTGGGCTCGTTTGTTTTCTTTTCCTCATTACACTATGCACGTCACCGTATGTCCTATCATAGCATCATAGTCATTGGACAGCTCATAACACCAAACTCAAATACTCATAATTAGAACTTTTTATAAACAATTTCCTAGTTTTCCTTTTCTCTTCGGAATTCTCTCTCTCTCTCTCTCTCTCTCTCTCTCTCTCTCTCTCTCTCTCTCTCTCTCTCTCTCTCTCTCTCTCTCTCTCTCTCTCCAGAGTAAGGGAGGGAGTCCAAGAGTCTCTCAGTAGGGCGGATGTGCGGGTAGAGGTTCTTATGTGAAATTGTCTCTAAAGGCGGATAAAGGCGGCTGAAATGAACCTCTAGCAAGTCAGTGGCTGGAATACAGATGGCAAGATGAACTCGGCGCATCAGAAGTTCTCAGTAGTGCCCTTATAGCAACGGCAGCTCATGATGGAGGATCTTTTGTTAAATACTTAAAGACGTGAATTGCGATTTGTACTGCGTAACGAAGAAGAGGACGGAAAATCGTGAGGCGTCGATAAAAGTCGCCAATCAGCTTGTTAACCTAAGGTCATTAGCACACTGGGCTACTCAAAAGTAACTCACTGGTGACGCGCGTTACCAACAGGTAGCTTGCCAGTCACGTCCTATGTACTGTAGGTACCACACAGTGAGCGGTCCGCTACGCATTAGTAACCAGTTGCAATCGACTCGACGTCCGCATCACTAACTACTCTAATCACCGACTGCAGGCCGTTCCAATCCTGGCTTAAGATGAGCGAACAAATTTTAATATTCAATTTATGGATGAAGTGAAAAAAAGTTATATTCTTTATAACTACAACCTACCAGGCTACTCCAGAAGGATTTGACGGAAAAATCATGATTTAAAGTAGCATATAATTGCGTTTTTCATTGGAACTAATTAGTATTCCATACTAATTGTACTAATAGTATAGTATGTAACTTTTAATGGTAATATAAATACATGCATACTATATATTTATGTACATTATTATAATTACATCCTCCGTTACTATTAAGTAGCTCCATGTGCGAACGGTCTAAGAGAGAGAGTAGTGAACTGTTGAATCACTAAACCCTAAGAACAGATTAGTCATTAAGGCTGACACAGAACTATTTATTCTTTAATGAAGAAAAGTTAAGATAATACAAGAAATCAAACTCATAGGAAGAAACAAAGAATATCCAATAACTTTTACCTAGTGAAGGAATGAATTGTTGAAAAATGGGAGAACAACTTTACACTCCAAGAGATATAAATTATGTAGGCCTACTAAACTGTCTACAAAGTTTAAAACCATATAAAGTTTATATCTCTTCTGGTTTCACAAATTTGAAACCAAGTGTATCCAAATTTGGTAATTTAACATTACCAGCATAGGGCTTTCTGATTCTCCTTAAACATTTTACTACTTTTAACCTTCATGATAATAATATAAACTGATAGCAATATTCTGCAAGATGCCGATAACTAAAATCGTTTTGGAATCACTAAACTAACCAATAACATTATAAAATTATACATATGTTCTATTATGTTTATATATATAATTCCTTTGTAAGTAACTCATTGAGTTTCCACCAGGTCTCCCATGTAATATCTTCAAATAAATACACTGCAAGTAGGTTTATTTTCACCTGATGCACGTTTCACAGAAATTATTCTGTATCTTCAGAGGTTTGTTTGAAATGTAATTGAATGTTTCGCTTACAATATAGTTAACGGATAATCGATTTTACTTCGATTCTTTTTTCGATTGTTTTAATGTTTATATGTTTATGTAGTCCTTAGTTTTAATGTTTAGCTATTTATTATATATTTAATGTTTATTTTATTATTCTAATAAATGTGTGACTTTAAATAAATCGTCATGTTTTGTTTTTATTTGAAATTGTTCTTTAATTAGTAGATTATTATTTTAAAAAACATCTGAAGATACAGAATAATTTCTGTGAAACGTGCGTCAGGTGAAAATAAACCTACTTGCAGTGTATTTATTTGAAGATATTACACACACCCGCGCGCGCGCGAACACACACACACACATATATAATGTGTATCATTTATTTATAATTTATTGAATGTACACTTTGTTGCTTCCCTTGCACAAATTGAAGTTGTAGAGACAGGTTGTTACTCCCCTATAAAGAAAGTATTCTTTTTCCACATACAATTTTTGTTGTTGTGTTATCTAATTGAACAGTCTGGGCTGCAGTAGCAGTGTCAGTGCGGAGGAGTCTGAAGGAAAAGAAAGGTATTGTTGTTGTTGTTGTTGTTAGTGAAAAGTAGGTTAACACCAGCCTGAGTGTCGTTGTACGAGTAACGGCCGCGTTATACATTGATCCAAGGCGCACGCGCCCCTCCCCCTAGAGCGCCCGTCCCGACACCTCGGTCCAACTACCTTTTGGTAATTACACAAGGAGTTTTTCAATTACCAGAAAAATCTATTAAATTTTTGATTGACTCTTCTAAAAATATTTTTGAAATTTGTTTTGCTAAAGGAAACATAATATTGTTAAATGCTGACAAGTGAGAACATCACTATTAAACAATAACGAAGGAATTACTCAAAAGTAGGAAAAGATAATTCTATAAAAATATGAACATGATAAGTAATATGATGGTGAATTAATTATAAAAATGAAAAAGTACTACCTCTATTTTAAAATTATTTGTTCATATTGTATACCCTATTCCCTTTGAGTGTTTTCGGCTACTAGAAAATATTTTACAAAATTTTCACCAAAACAGAACATAGTGTTTTTAAATACGGTCTCAATAACATTCCACCACCAAATCCCACAAAATAATTTTGTTATAATTACCAGGACTTTTTTATTGCCAAAAATCTTTCAAAACATTTTTTAGGGTTTAAAATTGTGGTTTATGTCCTGTAAATGGTATTATGTTTTGCAGTCACTTCGCTATTTGAAATGTGTTTACTTATGTTTAGGACTTGAGTTTAATGTGTGCCTGTAAGAATTTAATTTTGTGATTGTAATTTCTGTAAGATTTGTGTTTTTGTGATTAAAATTAAACTTAATGTCTTTATATATTCTATGGTGAAAAAGGACTAATTCAGGAGGTAATTCTAGACATAAATATTAAAATAAATGTCATATAAATTACATCCAGAAATGGTTCTTTCTTAAGTTACAATATGAATTACACCAGTAGAAAACAAATATGTGTATGAGAATTCAACTTTAATTTTTATAAAATGTGACACAAAATATTCAATTAGTGTCAGAAAAAAATTATCTGAACTGAGTTTAATAAAAAACTTATACCAACTTAATAGCAACATAAATTTGGTTTAAATTGCCTATTAAAGTGAATTTTGTTATATGTTACATCTCTTAGATGTTAATTTCACCTTTTTTGTGACTTTTGTTTTTTTCTGTTACTCTAATACTTCATGTTCTTTGCAAGCATAAGGCCCAAAGCCTATGAGGTCGTCAGTTGTTACAACTGATCTCTCCATCTTTCCTTTTTAGACGATTGAAAGTGCTTACGTCTTCCTAAATCGGCTACCAACGCGACTGCAGAAAAGCCGTGTAGTGGGCTGCCACCTTTGAGTCTCCAGACCTGCCCTGGGTTTCATTCGGAGACCCATCTCCAAGGATCTTCCGCTCTCTCGCACCGTTGGGAATTTTCTCCCTCGTCTTGGAGACCGTTGACAATTTGTCACCTGTTACCCTAGGCCGGGACCCTATAACTGGGTGCTACCATCCGGAGCCCTATGGACAGGTTTTTTTTAACGAGGTTTACTTCACCCGCTCCTTTCCCCATCGTTTGCAAGATGATGACCAGGGCTTGCGAAGATGTTAGACAACAGCGTTGGCAGAGTTTGTTATTATAATTTATAAATTAAAATTATTTCTTCTTTTTCATATCTTCTTTTTCATAGGACCACATGCCAATTTCAATTCTTTACTCTTTGTTTTTTTTCCAATATTCATTCATCTTCTCACTGTATCTCTTCTTCCTGTCTTCAGTCCACTTTGAACCTGCGTTTTTCTCTCTCCTACCCTGGACTCCCTCCATTTTCAAAACTTTTGCCCGAAAAACGTCTTTGTCAATTGCTTCTTCTGCGTGTATATTATTTTTTCTAAATCCTTTTGGACTTCTTTAATCCAACTTGATGTTGACTTCTTCCCCCACAGATATCTGAAGATTTGCTTTGTCAACCTATTGTCGTCCATTCTATATAAATGTCCAAAAAATAATAGTCTTCTTTTTCTCATTGCTTCTGTTATATTTTCTATACTTTGTTATATGTCATCATTACTTCTTAATTTGCAGCCTTCTGAAGTTTTTCGTGGGCCTAATACTTTCCTAATAATTATTAATTATTAAACCTGTTAAAATTGTTAAAATTATTTATTATTAAAACAACTTACATTAACAATTTGATCTCCTAATGAAGAAAACAATAATATATTGGTATAATCCAGGAAATAAATATTAGAGACCTAATAAAAATGTTTGTCCTTATTTCTTGTAATTAAAAATAAGTAGCCTTAACGTATTGGAACATGATATAAGTTATATTAAAACCTGGATCATTAATCTGTTTCAGAAAAAAGTAACAGAAGTTATAGACTGTATTAACAGATCAGATGGGAGAATTTGAATCTATGTTTATTATAAAGATGTAACACATATCCTAGCCTTTTTCTGGCTAAGCTTAAGACCACTTAGAACTTAATCCAATACTTTGGCGCAGGAAAATTCCTCTTACCATGAAACAAGCATTTTCAGTACTATGGTGAGGCATGTAATGATAGTAAATTGTGTAAAATTGTGTAAAATAAAAAAAATGTAGAAAGAGGATTACCACAGTGTAGATGACTATTGTCGAGAAATTGTCCGTTTCCTAGGTGAGACGGAATCACGAACAAGGTGTAAAGAGAAAAATTGGTGGTTCACGAGGGCATCACGTTTTATGGAAAAGAGGATATCATGTTTCGAACACATTAAAGAGACTAGAATAATAGGTGGATACGATGGACTTGGAAGATTAGCGGGTGGATAGAGAGGCTCTCCTACAGGAAAGGGGCGAAGAGGAAGGCCTTGGAGATCCTGAAGAGACGAAGTGGGCGAAACAATGTAGAAACGTACCTCTCAGATGAAGATGGAGACAGCTGGAGAAAAATTTAGGAAGGAAAACAGCCACATGATAACATTTACATCATATGATGGCATGATGATCATCCGTAAAATATGATCATGCGCGTCCAACGGTTAAGGCTCCTTAACATATTTTCGTAAAACTAAAATGAAAGTAGTACATATTTAGGTAGCTACAGTAAACTTCCGCGTAGCCGTTTAAAGTCACTCACTTGAAAACGATTTTTGTTAGTCTAAATCAAAGAGTTACGAAGTGCAGTTTGAAAACGGAACAACTCAGTTATAACTTTTACATCTGAGACACGACAATCGAATGTACGATTTTCACGACTTGCTCGTGAATCAGTCCCAAGATCGTTTGTAAACAAAGGCATCAATACTGTTCCAGGACTTCTTAGTAATCACGCGTGTGTGTTTGTGTATGTGTTAAATCGAAGAGAACATTTTTTACATGTTAAGAGTGCACATTTTGTTCCTACTAAAATTTCTTCAGCTTATTGTAGTGACATAATTTGCCGTCCACACTGACCGCTTTAGTCTCAGAGGCGAGTGTAAGTAACCAACTCCATTTGTGTTTATTTAAACATATAGATTAATCTAAATTCACTATTTCTCAATATTGATAAATCAGACATTTTAATGATACTTGTTACAACAGTTTTGTCACTGTATACCGACATTTATTTAAATACTAATTCAACTTGATTCATGTTTGGTCAATGAACGTGACACCAAAATTTCTGAATAATCGCAGAGATATTTTTTAAATTGACAGAAATAATTTTTTCTCAGAATCTCAATACTTTTCTATCTTTTCATGGCATAGCAAATCAACAACCAAAATTTCTTGTATTTGTGCGATAGAGTTCTTTTCAATCTTAAATACGTTTCCATAGCAACGAAGCAAGCTAGTTCAGACACGAAAGAAACGAACACTAGTAAACAGTCAAAATACACGTTATCTTGTGTTGTGGTGTTACACTAAATACTTCAAAAGTAAATGAGTAAAATATTACAAAAAATTGCATTTTCAAACTTTGACCTATTCCAATTTATAAATCTATATCTATATAAGCCAAATACCACTGACTGACCCACTGATCACGATATCTCTGAAACCACTGAATAGATATCAATGAAACTTTGAACATAGCTTCATCATAGGTCTTAGGTGCTCACTAAGAAACGGTTTTAAAAACTTTCACTCCTAAGGGGCAAACCCCCCCGTCATTGTATGTATGTATCTATGTATGTATGTTCCACATCTCCTCCTAAACCACTGGACCGATTTCAACCAAACTTGGCACAAATATATTACGCGACGGGAGAACCAACATAGGATAAGTGTTTTTTCGATGGGGTCCTTTGGGGGGTTCTTTGGGGTCTTCTACATCTCCTCCAAAACCACTGGATCAATTTCAACCAAACTTGGCACAAATATTTTACGCAACGGGAGAACCAACGGGAGAAACACCCAATAGGTGTTTTTTTCGATGGGGTCCTTTGGAGGGTTCTTTGGGGTCTTTCACATCTCCTCCTAAACCACTGGACCGATTTCAACCAAACTTGGCACAAATATTTTACGCAACGGGAGAACCAACATAGGATAGGTGTTTTCTTCGATGGGGTCCTTTGGGGGGTTCTTTGGGCTCTTCCACATCTCCTCCTAAACCACTGGACCGATTTCAACCAAACTTGGCACAAATATTTTACGCAACAGGAGAACCAACATAGGGTAGGTGTTTTTTCGATACGATCCTTCGGGGGTCCTTTGGGGTCTTCCACATCTCCTCCTAAACCACTGGACCAATTTCAACCAAACTTGGCACAAATATTTTACGCAACGGGAGAACCAACATAGGCCAAGTGTTTTTTCGATACGATCCTTTGGGGGGTCCTTTGGCGTCTTCCACATCTCCTCCTAAATCACTGGACCGATTTCAACCAAACTTGGCACAAATATTTTACCCAACGGGAGAACCAACATAGGATAAGTGTTTTTTCGATGGGGTCCTTTGGGGGGTTCTTTGGGGTCTTCTACATCTCCTCCAAAACCACTGGATCAATTTCAACCAAACTTGGCACAAATATTTTACGCAACGGGAGAACCAACGGGAGAAACACCCAATAGGTGTTTTTTTCGATGGGGTCCTTTGGAGGGTTCTTTGGGGTCTTTCACATCTCCTCCTAAACCACTGGACCGATTTCAACCAAACTTGGCACAAATATTTTACGCAACGGGAGAACCAACATAGGATAGGTGTTTTCTTCGATGGGGTCCTTTGGGGGGTTCTTTGGGCTCTTCCACATCTCCTCCTAAACCACTGGACCGATTTCAACCAAACTTGGCACAAATATTTTACGCAACAGGAGAACCAACATAGGGTAGGTGTTTTTTCGATACGATCCTTCGGGGGTCCTTTGGGGTCTTCCACATCTCCTCCTAAACCACTGGACCAATTTCAACCAAACTTGGCACAAATATTTTACGCAACGGGAGAACCAACATAGGCCAAGTGTTTTTTCGATACGATCCTTTGGGGGGTCCTTTGGCGTCTTCCACATCTCCTCCTAAATCACTGGACCGATTTCAACCAAACTTGGCACAAATATTTTACCCAACGGGAGAACCAACATAGGACAGGTGTTTTTTCGATACGATCCTCTGGGGGGTCCTTTGGGTCTTAAAAATCTATTAGATCTGGTTACTATGGCAACCAAATAGAATAGATTCTGGTCACCATACCATCGGTGGAAGTCTCCCGCGTAGGAAGCGCTACTGCGCGGGAGTCGTCCGACGGGCCTTCCCCGGAGTCCATCCACGGAACCCGGGGAGTCTTAGGTCGGATCCCACGAAAGACGTCGGGGCCAGAGTCCACGGTTCTTATAAATAAAGATATAGGTTATGATATCAAAGGTGGTGTATGCAAAGCGGTGAGAAAATACAATGAAAAGAGGTCACTTATTCCCTGGAAGATAAAATCTTTGTCGGGCTTAAATATGACTGTAATACTGACTACACAACAATGACAAGATTTTATCTATTGGTGATTTTATACAGTTTAAATGGTGTAATGCTAAAAAGTGGAAAGAGGAAAGTCCTGGGTTATGTTGTAGCAACGGAAAAGTCCACCTTCCTCTCATTAAAGAACTACCAGAACCTCTCCACAGCCTTCTGAGGGAAGACTGTTTCTCTCATGGCCAGTTGTACGTTGCCTGTTCAAGAGTTAGCATTCCTGACAGTCTGGTTATTCTTCAGCCAGAAGGAAAAACTAAAAACTTTGTGTACAAAGAAGTTCTTTAATGATCCGATGATTAGTTCTTCATTACAAGTTCATAAATTGAAGAAAAATCTGAAATGTTTTCATACTCAACACAACTTCATATAACAAAAATGTTTAATGTTTATTTTAAATAAAATATATAAGAGATTTTAATTATTTATTTATAAGAAACCTACTTTAATTGAACTTTATTAATTAAATAAGATTTTCATTACGTACAACGTATAAGCCAAATACCACTGACTGACTCACTGATCACGATATCTCTGAAACCACTGAATGGATATCAATGAAACTTTGAACATACTTCATCATAGGTCTTAGGTGCTCACTAAGAAACGGTTTTAAAAACTTTCACTCCTAAGGGGCAAAAAACCAAATACTGAAATTTATCGTGGGAATTGCATACTTGGTAAATGAAGTGGTTGACATCTCAGTTTACTGGAAACCCCGAATACATTTAGTCCTGAGTTTTTAATCATTGTTTTAAATTGAAAAAACTTCGTTGTTTGCAGGTTCTTATAGTCGAGAAAATTTCGAAGTTCAATTAATTAATAAATGTATGTCCTTTTTTTCTCGGAAACGGCTCTAACGATTTTCTCGAAATAAATAATAAATAGCTGTTGCTATGAATGTAAATAAACAAACTAAGAGTTGAGAATTTGTACAATCTATCTAATCCTATACTATTAAGCGAGCAATAATTGTATTGAACGATTTTCTCGAAAGTTGGTACTTAAGGGTATTTTGATACCAGAAATCGATTGGACTCGGTCACATTTTTAGCAAAATTCGTTTAACCCTTTAATGGGCTATGGGAATTATACTTCCCAGTGTATTTTTTAGTGTATTTTTGAAGTGAAAAATTCTATAGGCACGTTGGGCGATTTTTTGGATGGGTAAAATCATATGAGTTCGCGTCACCGACATGCTAATGTTAACAGTATGACTCTGTAGCTATAAGTATGACGTGTTGCGCGTGGCCAGCAGTGAAAGTATAGATTATACTTGTGTGTAATACTATTATTTATACTATTTAACACACTTTTATCGTTTACGTACTTTATTTTGGAGTTTCTTACACTGCCGAATTTGCTATCGCGTGTTCGATCCCTAGCGCGATTTTGGCTTTCCGTATTAACAATTAACGCAATACTTATGATCTATTGTAACATTAGTGTTGTGTATATGTATATAAGTAAAGTTAAATTGACTACGTGGAAAGTTTAATGTGTGTATACTGTGCATTGTTTAAATTGTGTTTTAGTTTGATCATTATTTTAAATGTTCAAATGTAGGATCACTGTGCAGTACAAAAGTGAGTACTAAATATGTTAATATTTTTATATAGAAAAATGAATAACATAAACAAAGCATGTATTTTCAAATATTTCCAATATTCGTATCAATATTTCCGTTTAAAAATTTGATATTATTTATTTTTTATTTTTGATATTTGACCTCTGCCATACATCATGCAATGAGTATTTCATAGTGGCTTAGGAGTTATCTTACTAGCGTAAAATGTATATAATTGTTGCTCGGAGTGCCGATAGATGTGAAAACCAGACTGATGTTAAAGATTTTAATTTACAAAAGATTTTAATTTTTGATAATACAATTAATTTGAATATCCAAAAAAAAACACTGTTATTTCATAGTTTTAAGTTTTCACTTCTGTCGGCAGTCCTCAATGACTGCCTATTTTATTTTCTACAGGCAGTTATATTCATACCAAGGTGAGTGTTAATATTTTTACTTGTTAATTATGCAATTAACATTGCATAAATATGCAATTATTCGGTTATTCTTTTTCTTAAGGTACAATGGAACACATATCCATCGATGGTGTAGTGATGCCTCATCGAATAGTTCCCATGACAGGTGATGGATAATGTTTCTTTTACTCATTATCATGGCTCATGTACGATACTGACTCACAAGCTAATGATTTGCGGGCCACTGTCGTGCAACACATTTCCAACAACTGGCGACGGTTCAAGCCCTTTACTATGATGCCGTGTGGGACCATAAATTACAGAACTAAGACACAATACCAATCTCATATGTCTCTTCGCACCACATACGCTACTTGCAGTGAAATCATGGCTGCTGGTGAACTTTACCCATATGATATTCAAGTATATCGAGATGGCACGTTGATCATGAGATTTGGGGGGCCCGACGAAGGGAAGCCAGTTATAAGAATGAAGTGTTCAGGCCCCATGATGTCGGCACACTTTGAGCCAATCATTGCAGTAGATGAAATGCCAACACCTTATGACCAACAATCGTCCCTAATGCAGACGCCGCCTACATTACTTCCGGTAGAGGTACTGTTACCAACAACTGCTTCTCACAGCCCTCCTCCAGTGCCTGACGAAGTAACAGAACCAGAAACCCAGGACCACTCTCATGAAACTGAAGTAGCTCCTCCCTGTACGAAGCGACGAGGAAGGAAACGTCGTGCCAGGTTCAGTGATTCCAGCAAAATAAAAAGGCACAAAGAAGCTGTCAAAAAGTATTCAGAGAATAATCCTGAAGTAAATAGAAAGGCAGTTAGAAAGTGCAACGAAAAAACAAAACCCTGAAGTTCATATCACAGCAGTTAAAAACTATAATAAAATAAATCCTGAAGTACACCGAGCATCTGTTTCCAAATACACAGAAAAACATCCACAAGTAAACAGAGAAGCGGTGAGAAAATACAATGAAAAGAGGTCACTTATTCCCTGGAAGATAAAATCTTTGTCGGGCTTTAAATATGACTGTAATACTGACTACAACAATGACAAGATTTTATCTATTGGTGATTTTATACAGTGTAAATGGTGTAATGCTAAAAAGTGGAAAGAGGAAAGTCCTGGGTTATGTTATAGAAACGGAAAAGTCCACTTTCCTCTCCACAAAAGAACTACCAGAACCTCTCCACAGCCTTCTCACAAGTGAACATCCAGAGTCTGAACACTTTTTGGTAAACATAAGAAAATATAATGGTTGTTTCCAAATGACATCTTTCGGAGCCAAAGAAATAAAAGAAGGGAACTTCTCGCCAACTTTTAAAGTACAAGGTCAAGTCTACCACAGGATAGGGAGTTTGTTGTCTTCACCCCCAAACAATCCCTCATTTTTACAAATATATTTCCTTGGAGACGACGAAAAGGAGACAAACACTAGATGTAACAATTTTCCAAACGTAAAGCCTTGGTTAGTTGCCAAACTTCAAAAAGTGCTTCACAATCACAATTCTTACATAAACGATTTCAAAACAGCATTGGAAAGTGTTCCAGAAGGCCAGGAGTTCAAAGTAGTAATCCATGCAGACAGAAAGCCCGTAGACGGACATAGGGGTCAGTTCAATGCACCCACAACAAACGAGGTGGCTTTGTGATCGTAGGCCAGGAGTTTGCAAAGAGGGACATCATTCTCCACAGCAGAGACTCTAAGTTACAGCGCATAAGTGAAACTCATCGATCTTATGACGCTTTGCTGTATCCACTTATGTTCTGTTGTGGGGAAGATGGTTACTCCATTGCCATTCCACAGTGCAACCCAAACACTAAAGCCCCTCTAAAAAAAACTGTTTCAGCTTCAGAATTTTACTCATTCCGCATAATGGAGAGAGATGGCAAGCAAAATTATTTGTTACTTTATCGCAGTCTCCTGAATCAATTTTTGGTTGACATGTACGTCAAAATTGAGACAGAAAGACTCAACTTCGTAAGGAACAATCAGAGTAAGCTGCGGACCGAAAACTATGTGCATCTGCGGGACTCCATGTGCAAAAATGATGGGCAAGCCAATAATATAGGCAAAATGGTTGTTTTACCTTCCAGCTTTACAGGTGGACCCCGTTACATGCACGAGCGGACTCAGGACGCCATGACATATGTACGCAAGTACGGCCGTCCTGATCTGTTCATCACATTTACATGTAACCCTAAATGGACCGAAATACAAGAAGCATTAAGTGCACGACAAAGGCCTCAAGACAGACACGATATTATTGCCAGAATATTTCACCTCAAAGTAAAGAAAATGATGCATGTCTTGACAAAAGGCAATGTTTTCGGTCCAACAAGGTGTTACATGTTAACTGTGGAATGGCAAAAAAGAGGTTTACCGCACGTGCACATAATGCTCTGGCTGCAGGATAGGATCATGCCCCATCAAATCGACAGTGTAATAAGTGCAGAGATCCCTGATCCTGAAGTCGATCCTGCCCTTCATGACATTGTTAAGTCCACAATGATTCATGGCCCTTGTGGAAATGTTAACAGAAACTCGCCCTGCATGGTAAACGGCCAATGCACCAAGAGATATCCGCGGCCTTTAGCAACACAAACTCAAACTGCGGATGACGGTTACCCCCAGTATCGCCGACGGTCTCCTGCCGATGGTGGTTTCTCGGTCAACATTAAAGGAATTGATCTAGACAACCAATGGGTGGTACCGTACAATCCTGTTCTTTCCCGCTCTTTCTTAGCCCACATAAATGTTGAACTGTGCAACTCCGTCAAGTCGATAAAGTATATTTGTAAATATGTGAACAAAGGCAGTAATCAGGCAGCGTTTAGGTTGTAGAATGAGTGGGATGAAGTTTCTAAGTACGAATCAGGTCGCTACATCAGCACTTCCGAAGCGGCTAGGCGTATTTTCTGTTTACCTATTCATGAAAGGTTCCCACCAGTATTGCAGTTAGCAGTCCACCTTGAGAACGGCCAGAGGGTATTTTTCACTTCCGACAATCTTCTGGACAAAATCCAACATCCACCAAAAACCACATTAACAGCATTTTTCGAACTCTGCAAAATCGATTCCTTTGCCAGAGGCCTTCTTTACTGTGAGATCCCAACATACTATGTCTGGAAAAATAACCAGTTTTGCAGAAGAAAGCAAGGAAAAGGCGTTCCAGGACATCCAGGAGTAAAAAAAGATCATGTACTTGGGAGGGTATATACTGTACATCCTAACAATGTCGAGTGTTTCTATCTGCGTCTCCTGCTACACGAGATTCGAGGACCAACGTGTTTCAATGATCTTAAAAAGGTATCTGGTATAGTTCATCCTATGTACCAGTCTGCCTGTAGAGCATTAGGGTTGTTGGAAGACGACATGCAATGGGACCTAACCCTGCAAGAAGCTTCCATTTCAGATTCGCCTCACAAAATCCGAGAGCTGTTTGCTGTAATATTGGTGTTTTGCCAAATTGCAGATCCCTTAGCACTTTGGGAAAAACACAAAGAAAGTCTATCAGAGGACATAAGAAGGCAGATTGAGATTGAAAGTCATGGTTTAGAGATTGAACTTTTGAACTTTGCAAGGAGACAGTTTATAATAAATGCTTACTATGTCTTGAAAATATGATCTTTTCTATGTCAAACCAATCTCTCCAAGACTTCGGTTTACCTCCACCAACTCAAGACACAAACATTATTACAGTCAATCGCGAGTACCTGAAAGAGCTCTCCTACAATACAGTTCAGCTTTCTGATATGGTTGCTGAGAACTTTCCTAAACTTAATGCGGATCAGAAGAACGCTTACAATGAGCTCATTGCCAACATTAATGATGGACTCGGTCAGCTGTTTTTTCTCGACGCACCTGGTGGCACTGGAAAAACGTTCCTACTAAACCTACTTCTTGCCAGCGTTAGGAAAGACAGAAAGATTGCCATCTCTGTGGCTTCTTCAGGTATAGCAGCTACATTGCTGGATGGAGGTAAAACAGCTCACTCTGCCTTTAAACTGCCTTTCCCAGACTCCACTCTGCAACATTTCAAAACAAAGTGACACAGCCAAGGTCTTGAAAGAGTGCAAGTTGATAGTTTGGGATGAATGCACCATGGCTCACAAACGAGGGATAGAAGCCCTAGACAGAACTTTACAGGACATTCGTAGCAGTAAAAACCTGATGGGTGGAATAACAGTACTACTGGCCGGAGACTTTAGACAGACTTTACCTGTTGTGCCTCGGGGAACACGAGCAGATGAAGTTAAAGCCTGCCTGAAGTCGTCTTACCTCTGGCCCAAAGTTCAAGTTCGTTCCTTAAGAGTAAACATGCGGGTGCATCTTAAAGGTGATTTTAAAGCGGAAGAGTTTTCAAGCTTACTGTTACAGATTGGCGATGGAAACTTAAAAGAGGAAGATGGAAAAGTTAGCATTCCAAACAACCTATGTGAAGTTGTAAAAGACCTTAAGACATATAAAATATACCCAGACTTAATGAATATAAGTGACTCATCTTGGCTCAAAGAAAGAGCTATTCTAACCCCAAGAAATGAGACAGCAGCAATCATTAACAACTTATTGTTAGAAAAACTTCCAGCCGATGTTGTAAAATATCAGTCGGTAGATTCCGTAGTAGAGGTAGAAGACGCTGTGCATTATCCGGTAGAGTTCCTCCACACGCTCAACCCTCCAGGAATACCCCCACATAACCTTCACCTAAAAGTTGGGGCTCCCATTATGCTGCTGCGGAACTTAATACCACCGAAACTTTGCAACGGTACCAGACTGCAGGTAAAATCTTTACATAAGAACGTTGTTGAGGTAACTATATTCACTGGCTGTGGTTCTGGAGAAACAGTTTTCATACCTCGCATTCCTTTGATCCCGTCAGACTACCATTTTCAGTTTAAAAGACTACAATTTCCCATCAAAGTCTGTTTTGCAATGACAATCAACAAAGCTCAAGGACAGTCTTTGAAAATGGCTGGCGTAGATCTGAGGGAAGACTGTTTCTCTCATGGGCAGTTGTACGTTGTCTGTTCAAGAGTTAGCACTCCTGACAGTCTGGTTATTCTTCAGCCAGAAGGAAAAACTAAAAACTTTGTGTACAAAGAAGTTCTTTAATGATCCGATGATTAGTTCTTCATTACAAGTTCATAAATTGAAGAAAAATCTGAAGTGTTTTCATACTCAACACAACTTCATATAACAAAAATGTATAATGTTTATTTTAAATAAAATACATAAGAGGTTTTAATTATTTATTTATAAGAAACCTACTTTAATTGAACTTTATTAATTAAATAAGATTTTCATTACGTACAACGTGAAACTCCGTAGCGAAGCACGGGTATTTTGCTAGTATATTATAAAATAAATATTTATTATTTTATAAATGTCTTATTTTATTTTTTAGACATATTAAAATATTTCAAAGAAATAAGGTCTGTTCACACAATAGCTAGTAAAAAATAGTCAGCAATAATGGCTTAGCACCGATAGTATTATCTTCAGGAAATTAAAAATTAAAATTTCATGAAGTTTTTAAAATATAGTATTAATCAAATTTGTTGATGCCCTTCGGTTAGTGGAAATTCTCTCTCTACATGGGGATTATTAAATGGTGTTAATAATAAAAACGGTTAGTATTAAAAATAGGATTCTTAAGTGACGCTCATGACTAACAAAATTCAAAGATGTTTGAAAGAACTTGAGTAAGGATTTACCAGCATGAAAACATCATCATCATCTTCAAGGATTAAACCAAAAATGGTTTGTTCCTGTCTCAAATAGGAAAAGATTAGAGCTGGTCACTCCAGCGCTTCCTCGGACGTCCCACATCTCTCCGTCACCTCGGCTTATAGTTCCAGAGTTGTTTGGGGATGCGGCAGTCATCCATTCGGCAAAGATGATCACACCAATTCAGCCGACACTGGGCGATCCTGTCGAGTATACTCATAACATTCAATTCCTGCCGTATATCTGTGTTTCTTCTATGATCATGGAGAGTATACCCTGCCACGTGCCTGAGAAATCTCATTTTAGCCGCTCGGATGGGACTGGCCTTGCCTTTCGTTAAAGTCCAATTTTCAGACCCATAAAGAAGTGTGGGAAGAGCCATCACTTTCTTTGTAGAATTTTAGGTGTGTTCCTTTACTTGCTGACTTAAGGATTCGCCTAATGGTCCCGCACATAAGGTTGAACTTATGCAACTTATTCACAACGTCGTTGGATGCGTTGTAGACACACTGTAGCCCAGGTATTCAAAATTGCTAACTTGTTCCAGGACAGTACCATCTATAACAATTTTTGCCCGTACGGGATCAGTTCCACGAAAAGCCATCACCTTAGCATGAAAACATTAAGTGCTAATATGTTAATGTTAAACCTAACCAAAAGTTTTGTAGTATTTGTGGGATAGAATGCTTCAGTAGAACATACACTACTCAACGTAAGGGCTCTTTTAATTTTTACAGATGAATCTAAGAAATACGAACGTGAAACTTTTATACTTCAGTTAATTAATATTGAAGGCTATATCGAATCGGCTTTTGTGTCTTAAAAGAAGACTAAAAGTTTACAAAATACCGCTTTTTAAAAGACAAATCTCACATATTAACCACATAGTTTCCTTCATATTGTACATAACATGGCACCCAATTCAGTAGAGGGTGATTGATTTGTGCAGTCGGTTTGTTTTAAAATTATTATGATAAAATCTGACTTTCTGGGAGTAGTATGACCTGTTCACAGGTTCGTCTTACTTGTTCCTAATTACTTCTCACTCAACGATCTAACTAATCGTTTCCTGTTTCTTCACGTCAACATTTACTGTATTTTCTACGATAGTTGCCAGAATTGTTTCAGTAATTAACCCAACCCTATTCCTCCTATTATACTGGATTATCCGGAAATTCGAAGTAGTTTTCTCCGGTTTTCTCCGTTCTTACACTTTACGATGCACTTCTCCTTTGCTCCTGTCGCTAACTATTATTTTCCGTGACCACATTCTTAAAGCAATGTCCACAATATTTGCTCTTCTTAACGCCTATGCGTCACGAGCTTACACATTTCATACATAACGTACAGCAAGATGGTTTCAAAATTTTAAATCTTGATCAGAACGAAATGTATTATTATGCCTGAGAATCATATTTTAATCCAGTATCATTGGGTGTTACGCATGGTGGAGGTTTAGAGGCAAACCACAATAAAACAAAGTGTCTGAGAATTGGTGGAGAGAAGAAAGGACCAGACAGGAGAATGGTTGAAGTATGAGAACACTGATTCGAAGAAGGGAAGAGTTTTAGATGCTTAGGGACAGTTGTAATTAATCAAAATCAGAGAGACTAAAAACTGTGCAGAGGATTCAACCGGAGTGTTGTGCTTATTGTAGAAGCAAGAATATTATAAGAAAGAAGTGAATTAGCAGGCCCAATAAAATGAAGTACAAAACAGTGATTAGATCGGTAATAACGTACCCAATAGATACAATGAGTCATACGAAAGAGTCGTAGATATCTGAGAAAAGAGTGATGAGAGGTATATATGGAATATATAAAACAGAAGAAAGCGTATGTGGAAGATTATCGTGTAAAAAGATTGAGAAGAAATTAGAGGAATAGGTTATTATGAGGATAATTGAACCACAGCGAATGAGGTGGTATGTCCACATGGTCAGCCACGTGTATAGGTTAGAAGAATCAATAACGAATTCAAAGATTACAAAATGGAGACCACAGGGAAGGGGAAATAGAGGAAGCCAAAGATATGAGGTGGAAGGATAGAGGACATCAAGAGGATGGGCGTGAGAAATGGAGATAAAAGATAGAAATGATTGGAGTAAGAGTCCCAGAGGAATGTAAAACTGCGACGGGTAGGTGAAGTGACTCGTCACTACAGTCGACGCTGAGTAGTCAGAACAGCTCAAAAAAGTTGTTGTAATACCGCAAAGCTTTGATGGTAATGATTATGCTAATAATAATAATTAACTTTATCATTTCTTTTCCTATTTCACAACATAGACATTTCTTTTTACCACCGGCATAACTATATTTTTCTTATTTTGTTACTTCTAAACCCAGTGCTTCTTAGACTCATCACTTTCGTTTTGTAAGTTTATTTTGATTTCTCATACTTCATTAAACTTCCATCCAAGTGCCCAAACATTTACCAAAGGTCTAGTATTTTTTCATAACATAAATCTGTTCGGTTATTAACACAAGCTAATTAGCCTACTTGCTAATTAGCTAATTAGCTATTAATGAAAACTAATTAATCGGCTTAATTAGTTATTAAGCCAAATAATTAGCTTACTTCTTCATGTGTTGTTATGAATAAAAAGCAATCCTTTTACCATTATTATTCATTGAAATTTATTATTTAATTTTATTATAATCATTGACCGATTTAAATATTGCATGTGTATTGTGCAATAGCGACAAAATATGAAGGTCATTCACCATTCGTCATTACAAACGCGTGTGTGTGTGTGTGTAAGAGAGAGAGGGAGAGAGAGAGAGAGAGAGAGAGAGAGAGAGAGAGAGAGAGAGAGAGAGAGAGAGAGAGTGCAGGTGAACAGATACGGAATATAAGAAGTCATTTACCTCACAAAATGTGGTTCAGTCCCTCCCCTTTTTATCACCTCGATAGTTCTGTTCCACATTCATAGTGTCAAAGTGCACATGATTTAATAGCCTTACGTATCTGTACTGAGCTGAATTATAATTCATAAGAATGCCACCAGTCTGAGCGTAAGTAGGGGTTATGAATTGTGAGGTATCAGTCGCCTTGAGTAAGGGCAGTCACACGATATTGTATGACACCCTTTTCCATTTGAATTTTTCATGGTTATGTATAACTGAAGCCTTCGCTCAAGGGTACTGTCAGTAATGAATTTAAAACCACTAATAAATTATATGATATCGTCATCGGCCGTCGCCACCGCCACCATCATCATCAGCAACACCATCACTATTAGTTCTTTTATTTCTCTACTCCTTAGCAAATGCTCTTTCTCTAGAAATTTTTCCTGTAGACCAAAGTTTGTTCGCTTCACTATACCATTTTAACTGGCCATACTTTCACCTTTGAAAGACCTCGTTTTGTGGTCTCTTCATACACTTGGCCTCCAGTTTTCGTAACGGTCTAACGTCTTCCCACCTAGTCAAAGGCTCCATTCCATTTTCTTTCCTTAATGCTTTCCTTTGAACATCTATTTTAATTTGTTTGCGAACATATTTTATGATATGTTGTTATTACAGTACCACACCACTATTAACCTTACAAGTACAGTAAATAATTAGTTAGCTTTACCATGGACGTTTTATAAATGAAAACTTTAATAATTGGCTGTGGACAATTGGTCCAACCATAAATAGGAACAAATTTTTTAAATTTTATTTTTGAATATTAATATAAAAATCCTTACAAATGTTTAACGCTGAAGTAGTATTGAAACTTTATTTACGGCTAGCTTGTGTTTGATATAGGGTTCATTGCTGTAGTGGTTTTTCTGAACGTTATATGAAAGGTTGAATCCTTTTAAACAAATTTCTGCAGGCACTTGAACCATGAACCTCTTCCTTGGTCGTCCTCTAGAACTTCTTTCATTCAACGTGTCTAGTAACATAATCATACAGTTATTGGATGTAATAAGGAGCATAATTGTTTTCTCCTGTGAGCCTTCTTTTACGTTTTTTGTTCTCATGTAGCCTTTCAGACGTCTAATATAATTAATTACTCATCCATACCCTTTCATACGATCCTCTGCAACCTCCCCAGCACTACGTCTCAAAAATGTCTAATTGTTTCTTGTATTTAGTCCTATTGCGTGCTGTTAGAACAGTAAAGTGCCACGCTTCACCCAAGCGACTGTGACGTTTTCCCTATACAGTACTTCGCATTGTCTCGTTGAGCTGTAATTAGAATATTTATTAGCCTTTTCGGCACTAATCTGTCATTACAACAATTTAAAATACCATGAAATAGCGGAGTGTTTGAGTTATAAGCACAGCATGTTACTAGCCGAGACAGTACTACCTCTAACACTTGGAGCCTAACTTCGTCGCACTATGCATCCAGAAGATTCGTGATTTCTCGGTGGATAGCTCCTTCATTCTTTCCGTTTATACTTTTCACCTTTCAGTTCATAATTCAGTTTTAAATCTTACACCCTGCTATCGTCGTTGAGCTATCTTTTTTCTTTTAGCCTTCCTCTCCTTATTTTTCCTCCAGAGTTTCTTCTTAAACTTTTTATACAGCTCAGTCTTAGCCCAATCTTTGCAAGTCTCCAAACTGCATTGTGACAGTCCCTTCATTTATGACATAAATGTGTGGTTGTTGATAATCATAATTTTTTCTTTAATTTCCATACGTGCTGTCATAATACTTCTAATGTTTTTCTCAGAACCTCCTAAGAAATTTTTCCTTTACTCCATCTTTCATTCATCATCATCATCAGCAGTGGCTCTACAACCCTTGGTGGGTCTTGGCCTGCTCCAAGAGTTGACTCCATTCTTTTCTATTGCGTTCCTTGGCTTTCCGGTTTCTTATATTCCCAACTTCCATAAAGTACAGAAATATTTTTAAACCTATAACCGCTGTCTAATCATAACATTAACATTTTTTCTTGTATTTATTATTCTGTAATATAATTGCTTAAATTGTTCGTATGAAGTAATATATTCCTTGTTCTTTCTTAATAATATAATTTATTTTTTTAAATATATCGATATGGATATTTCCCCTTTATCTACACTTTGAAATGTCGAGTTCTGTGGCCATAAAGCTGCTGTTTTCATCCGTTCAATTTTCTGTATTCGTTTATGTAACTCTTTATTTTACAATCGAAGGGGCGATGATTCAACTACATAGCAGTACCGATGTGTCATTTTTTTTAAATGCACGGTCCAGAATAGAGACTTGAGGCCCAGAAATAAAAATTGTTTCTTCGTGAAGTACATGGAAGCTCAAGAAAGGATAAAGTGCTCACGATATTATACGAGCAGCATTAGAAACTGAAGAGTTGCAGGCAGTAGCTGCTCCTTATAAACAGACTGGAGTGAGTTATACACACTTCTGCAAGTAGGATACTGAATCAAATGACGGTGTAATGTCTACGCGATATACGCAGTGTGTGTTATAGGTTCCTCGACCAGAAAGATAACAGTCGGCATCAAAATATCTGTTACCAGCCTATTTTCGTAATTTTTATTTTCGCATCACTGTAGTTACGTTGCTGTTACAACGTTGTTTCTGCTCATCATTGAACAACGGCTATACCGACAGCAAAATGCAACGACAGGACGGGTTGGCTCCATTGTAGGTGATACGCTGTGGTTAATGAATACCAATTGTGACAACACGGCGGCAGTGTGGATTCAAAACAGTAATATCATCTTACTAACGGTGCAGTCTGGCACAAAGTGACAATGTCGGGAAATGCCGCGCAATTAATGACACGTCAAGTGTTCCGAATGTTATCCTTCTGGCCGATGTAGGATTAACTAAGCCTACGGCGGAGAAGTTCTGAACAATTTAGAAAGGCCGATGACGTTTTTCATTCTCACGCGTATAGCAATGGGGCATGATCTTTCTAATCCGATTACCCTTTAAACCCTTTGCATCGATCGGATTATTAAAGGTACTTCGTACGAGCAATTTTTCCCCTAATTTGATCATTATTTTTAAATCCTCGTATCACCTTCAAATTACAGAATTTTTTACTATAATATTTTTAAAAAATATATAAATTTATTATCTTAACGTATCTGTAATGTTATTTTTCTTATTATAATGATATTGTATACATATACAGTAGGATAATACGACCCCGTAAATATTATACGACTTGAGGTAAACACGGGCAACAAAGGCTTGTTTGTAGGGTAAATATTAATAAATTAAACGGTAACAACAACAACAACAACAACAACAACAACAACAATGTCAACAATAAATCTAGCAGCGCCTTACAACATTCGGGTAATAAATCTCTCCGGTAGGGAAGGTAAATACCTACCAGACGTGGATGGAGGGTAGCAATGGGAATGATATCAGTACTGTGTATCTTTTGTGTGTGCGAGTGTAACTGAGACGGTTTCCCCGTCGTCGTATCACAAGTCAGACAGGGGTTTCAGCTGAAGGTTAAACAGTTATTCTGGAAATTCATCGAGAGACAACCTGAAGTAAGGAAATAAATAATAACTAGCCGAAATCAGCTGTATCGTTTAATGGATAGGTTAGTGTCAATCAAAGATCGTTTAATATTCGAAAATATGTATTAACTGAAATAAAGTAAGGGGCGTTTTAGATTTTTACTGCACAAAATTAATTTTTCATTATTTTACTTCAATTTATTTAGAATTAATAAACTTACCTCTATTCGTTGATTAGGTGAATTCTCTTTTTTTTGGTCATCAAGTACTCTTTTAAGAGGTTTTACAACATCCTTTTTCATTTTTAGATGGGTATGCAAAACCAGTCATCAGCAGTCTACTTTCATTCGTCCTATGAAATACTCTGTCTCAGTGTGTGCAATACAAGCTTTGACTGCACATGCCTCCAGGGCCACGTATTTTGTGAAGATATCCTCTGATTTAACGAAGGAGAATTTCCATCGTTCGAATTTTGATAACCTGTTTTTGTCGTGGCCCTAAGAAAGTAAGGACGGATATTTTTTTTAGAACTTCAAAATTGTTTCTCTTAAGCTTTCTTTAGCAAGTCTTTCTATCAGTGCAACCGTGTAACTGGGATCTTACCAGTTTTCTATCGTTTTACATCTGTATCAGCGTCAAAATCTTAGGAAATATCAAAGTAATTGAACTAACACCGCCTAGGAACCTGGGTTTCAAGTAAACCGTCTATAATTTGGAAACAAGCTGTTTACAACCGAGATGTATTTTCTTAGGAGGCCAGTGGTAATAATGCGGCGAAACAGAATTACAAACGAAGAAACAGCATAAGAAACGTGAAGATGACAACTATCTAGCGAAATAAAATAGCTTGGTACGATTGCACGGTATGGATAACACCAGAAAAACTAAAAACCTACGTCGAAAAAGAGGCAGGCTACCAATATGATGAAAGCAAAGAATGAATTAAACCTTATCAGAAATAAATATGTGAAAAGGCGATTGGGCAGACAGATGAATTTGGCAGCTGGTTGTCGGAGGACGGCGTGAAACGCTAAATTTTTAACAAGTTACTGACACAGACGAGATTAGCTTCTAATAAATGGAATAATTCGATACACAATGTTGATAAAAGTGGAAGGGAAGAACGATAAGGATATTTTGAACAAGAGCTTTCAAAGGAAATATAAGTACAAAACAACTTCATTCTAACTGTGGAATAGAAGCATATGTACTTGGAAAGCAGCGTCAAGTATGAGAGCAGAAATACGGGTTGCAAATAGACAAATAGAATTAGAATATGATAGTTACAATAGTAAATTTTAGCGTTATTTGTGTAACGAGTTTATATATTTAAGGAGCTAAACGAAATTTTGGCGATGAAGCTTGTAAACTATGGAGAAGGATGAAAAGGAATAAGGAAAAGAATTATTATTAGTGAAGAAATAGCGTCATCTAGAATAAATTAAAAAATTTAATATTTTTACGGAAAAGAAGTGAACAGATGCTAATGAAGACTAGATATGGTAATCCAAAGAAAAAAAAAAAACACGGAATCAGTAGTTTACTGTTATCGTTAATATTATCCTTCAACTGCGTGAAAAATTGTAATTGACAAGGCCACGGTAAATGAAAATCAGGATGTAAGATACGAAAGCGACGTCTTTAGACGATCCATGTATAGCAAATTGCCTATATATAACTAACAATCACTAGTCAGAAAAATAAGTTATTATAAACTAAGTTACAATTATTAATTTATATTGTAAATATACATTATGGAGTAGAACTATAAGCAATAGCAATAGTAATCATTAGTTTATTTTTTTTAAGGAAAAACTATTCGTATACATACGACGATTTTTTGGTTCATTTATTGGACACAGTTTATTGTCTTTCCATTACACAATCAGATCTCTAAAACTATTTTTAACTTATGAGCAAGGTGTAGTGGAGCTGAGGACTCTCTTTTAATCAAAATCCATCATAATTCGAAATAATCCCTAAAAGTTGTTTTTAATAATACAAAATGAAGCAATCGTCGGCTGAATGATTAAAGTCATTAATAAATCAAAGACGCCAATATGTGGTTTTTCAGCAACCGGCTTCATGTTTTTAATTTAGGCCCTCGTGGAATCATGCCGGATATATTTTTTTAATATATGCTAACTCTAGAGTCTTCGCCTTAAACTTATATTTGAATTATTGCAGTAAAACGGGACACAATAACTTACGAATTTTAAATGTTTAAAGTTGTCTATCCTACAAGAATGTTTCTCCTTTCTTGAAAAAAAAATCAAATAGATCCAGTAAGAATAAAAGAATGCAAATACTTCACACAAAATATGTAATGGAGGATTCACAAGATGATTGATGTAGTGAACACTAGACTTCTAAAGGTGGATACAGTCGTGGCTTAATGACGTCTTGAAGAGGTAAAAAAATGTGTTTTACTCAGTGTATTCAGTACAATATGTAAAACAGACTCTTATGTTATGTTATGGCCAGAGAGGATGCAATTAGCGATTTCTATTCTCGGTGCATCAGAGCATTGGTTCACTAATTATGTCGCGGAAAATAAGTGCTGGGTCACAAAACGGTGGCAATACTGTAGGTAACAAATTAATATTAGCCTGATATTAACGTCAAATGTTGAAAGTATGTAAAAATAATAGTAATATTTTATACTTCTACACCGAATAATATTTTGTATCAAGATAAGGCAGAGTATAATTTTTAGGTGTTAGGCAGAGTAGGGTGCCTAAGTAAACCATTTGGCATACAATGTGGCTAGCACTTCGCTTAAACCACCATTATTAACTCAGTATGTTATCCAAGGTACTCATTTCCATGGGCCGAGTGGAGCCGGGGGCTGAAAAACGTGTTGCGGCTTATAGGACGAAACTGTGTACACGAAAAAAATAATTCCAGTTAATGTTTCGAAGGAAAGGACAATATTTTACCGTTAAAACGCCTAGATAAAATTATTGGAAAGTTGTTCAATCACTTTTTGTAGACGTAAATTAAAACATCTGAACACACCATCAAATCAGGAGGATTCACTGACAGAAATGTCATGTGACTTTTCTTTAAAAATCGGATTGACATTCGTTTAGTCCAGTTTCGGATTAAAGTGCTCAAATAATTAGAGAATATTCTCAGTATAACAAATACTTGATTTTTAAACCACTTAATTTATTTCTGGACGTGATTTTTATCATTTAATTGCTGAAAAAATAAATACAGGTACAATATTTCGTGACAGTGCGTGGCTAGATATTGTTAACTTATTCCTTTTAATTCAGAGGTAAACTTGTTGGAATCTAAGAACGTTGTAGGCCCCATGGATGTTTGACCCCCCCATTTTTTTGAATATTTGGGTTAATCTTTTTATGTACTCGTTATGATAAAAATGTTCGTTATAATATATCTGTTGTAACAAAAGTTTGTACTCGTTGTATAAATTAATTTTTTTTTTACATCCATTCACAACAGATTTTTTGAATTTATATGCCTAATCAATTGGTTGTTGGACGATTACGTTATAAAATAATAATCTATCTACATGTTAACAATAATTGTTATATAAATGAATATATCGTATGTGAGTAACGAAAAATTTCCAAGCCATTGGTGGGTCTTATGCCATTGAAGTTTGAGATCGCTGACATAGAGGATGGGTACAATCATAGAAAATTAATCTATGCATATGGAAGAAGATAACATGCTTCACAAGAAACAAATATTAAAATAATACGTGCTGATATACTAAAGTACGTGGAACAATACCTGCATTCAACAATCTGATAATGAGTTACGAACTAGTATAAGACTCAGCTCAGACACTGAAATATAGAAAGTGCTTTTCGATAGTTTTAAATTCTTCGTATATTACACCCTGGAAGAAATGATTGTGAATAACCAATAAATCATTTTACTTGAACAATAGATTTAAAGCGTCTGTCTTGACCCTTTGTTCTTCCTAATTAGTGTAAATAAATTAACCAGCAGAAGTAGTGGTAGGTAACTTCAACCACTATCGCACCAAAATGCTAATGTTGTGTGAAGGTTTTTTATTTCCTTTCACAGCGCGTCGACACATTCCGTGGTGTTGTTGATTATTTCTGGAAAAGCAACCAGCCAACAAAGTCTATTGTAACGCAAAGAGAAATACAGATCTGTCGGTGCTGTGTTAAAGCTGGCCATATATTCTCGACTCCCGCCTACGGTTCGATTCTAAACAGCACGTTAATTACCTTATAACTCTGTTCAAAGTGATTTACTCCTTCTTCTTCTTCATGCTATTCACCACCGTGAACTGAACTAAACGATCGTCGACGAAATCAATTACTCACATTGTAGTAGGAACACGTTTTCTTGTAGGGTTCGATAATGTGATGAAACTACTCACGTCTGAAAAATAAAAATTTTCTAAACAATAGTGACGACATTACTTGAAAATTACTGAGAAAAAAGTCGAAAAACATATGTGGATGGGCTGTACCGAAGACCCGTCCGCAATGTTTTGTCTTTGAAATGTTAACAAATGAGACAGGTTTGTTAAAACTGTTTGCTTATTTCTACAATTTGCTGCCTAGGTCTGTGAGAGAATAGGTAAGTAATGAAAGATGTCTTATATCTAAGTAATGTATAGTGTCCAGGTACATCTTCGAGTACCTTTATAATCTATCCGACTTCTTCATAACTACCGATTCATATCGCGAACGTCTGATTTGTATGAACGGCATATCAGCCTCTCTCTTAAATGCTCTCGTGGGGAAACATGTGTTGGATATTCTGGATAGACGAAGCCATTCGATTTCGCTAGAGTTTGCTGTTTGTCACTATTATAATATATAATATATAGTTTGTGTATGTCGAACAAATTTTTAACGTTTTCATCTCTTTACCTGTAAGGTGCTGTCGCTGTGTAAAACATATTGGTTCTTATTTGATTTTTTCACGTGTTTTTTGAAACCGATTGCATGAACCACACACATGACCGAATATATTGGAAGCAAACGATTTATGGAATTTTTTGTTAGCCAATTCGTAATATTATTTGTAATGATGTTGCTCTTCTTGATAAGTTGGTACTCATTGTTTTCGTTGACATCCGATTTCGATGTGATATCATCCTCCTTCTATGATAACAATATACCTATCTCTCTCTCTTTCCCTCTCTCTCACTGTACAAGTTTCACTTATACATCTGTTTCGTTACTGCTGTATAACCTTCCAATTTTCAACGTTACGGCTAATTTGGAATATTCCGTATTGAGTACAAGAATGTGAAGATGAAATTCATTCTCTTCGACTTCAGTTGCCACCTTGCAGACATCAACAATCTCTACCTGTTGCATCTGTTTTTGATTTGATTACGGAATCACTCAATTCCTGACTGACATGGCTAATTCCTGATCTTGAACGCAACAAACCATACGCTTAATGATTGAATTTTTTTATGCAGTTTTTTCACTCTAAAGGATGAACTTAATCTTATTCTTCTCCGAACTGAAACCAAAAAGAAGGTAAGAAGTATTACTGGTAATTCGCTAGCAACATATTGCAATAAATATTTAATATTTTAAAATAACTTAAGTTATTCTTTATGGGAATATTACGCATTAATGACAACTAAATTGATAATTTTTAATGAGTAGCTATAAATTATGGGTGTATCATAAACGAAACGAAAACTCTTGGGCAATATTTTGAACGAATAGATGGAATAATTCTGTATGTCTGTATCAAGGTGCGTTTTCAGACAACCAGTTGATTCAGCCTGTGTAAATGAATACCTGGGATACTATCCTGTAGTAGTAATGGACGAATGAATCGTATTGTTGTCCGCACTAGCTTGCTTGTATACTGAACAGCTTACTTATGCACCCTGTTCTAAAATACTTTGGTAGTACAAAGAGGATTTATTACTAGTACCTATAAATAGACTGTATTGTGTTTGCTGCCGTCATCAGAGCATTAACATCATGCTTGTTAAATATATTATGTTTGAAAAAAATAAAATAATCTGCGAAATTAAAACACCTGACGCATTCATCGATTCACAGTCGACCTTGCCCGGCGGTTCGTATACGTTTTGTATCAGTATATACCAATCGATCTATCGGATTAGAACGCGTTTAGTAAGAAAATCCCTTTGAAATGTAACAACCGATGTGTATAGGAGTTTTGTTTTTTGTTAATTGTCTAACTGGAGTTGCTGTGCCAATCACAAAGCCCCAAGGATTGGCCGGCATCCAATCAATCTCCGGCTGTATGACGAATGATGACATAGCCAATCCCCCAACTGGTGTGTGACGCTTCTGACCTTCTTCTCTTCTATATCTCCAGGGATGATGGATCCATTACTTAAGCCCGGCGCGCTTGTCCGTCCAATACTAATTACAAACTCAACAATATATTTGTGTGTGTGTGTGTGTGTGTGTGTGTGTGTGTGTGTGTGTGTGTTGTGTAACAACCGTAACACGAGTTTAGCAGCCACACTGGCAACTAAGTCTTTTGTTATATCGTTGTTTACTCCAGGCTGCAGGCTGATCATATCTCTCTCTCTCTCTCTCTCTCTCTCTCTCTCTCTCTCTCTCTCTCTCTCTCTCTCTTTGTTCAGTTTGTATTTACTTGTCATAAAGTTTATGTTTAATTATTTTTAGGTACGTAATATCAAAGTAAAATAGATTTGTTACAGTTAGCTATGAACCGTCAAATCATGAGTTAATAGGATCTCATAATTGTGAATTATCTATACGCGATTAATACAAATTAGTTATCAAGTAATATTATTATTATAATATTATTTATTTTGTCGAATCATAATCCAGAACATGTAACGTGTTTTGTGTGTTGTCTCTACAATAAATTCAACCCTGGCTGAATTTGCCCATTGCAAACATACACCAGGTGCAAAATTTTACTACTATGATTGCCACGATTAAAACAACGAAGCATGTGTGTACACCACGAGCGCACATGCGTGCGACGTACCAGAGTGCGTGCTGGAGTCAATGCAAGGAGCGCGCTTGCACTGACCACCAGCACGCAGACTACATCGCAGGACGTGTCGGCTCAGCTGTGCGGTGTGAGTCTGTATGTGTCCGCCAAACGGGTGTGAGTCAGTGTGATGCCCGTATCCTAATCGTGACAGTCAGAATAGCAAAAATTCCATTACCTGGAGTATTTCACAGTGGGTAAAGGAGCCACAAGCTGAATTTATCTGCAGAGACACCAACAGGACAAATCTGTTATCGTTGCCGGTTTGAATTAAACTAAATAATTCCATTTAATTTCTATCAATTGGTTAGAAACGAACAACTTATTGTTAATAACAATTACAACAATGAATATTTTTTAATTTTCCTTTTATAAATGCTTTACTATTATATAGATGGTGAGAATTAAACTTTGGGTGTTTCGATGTTTCATGGGGGTGGATCACCTTCCTCTCAAAATATCCCCAGTAGAATACATGGCACGGTGGTAATCTCGCGGGCCACGGAATGTTGCCACTCCTGAAGGTAACTCGTTAAACTCCATCTATTGATCACCTAGCCCTATGGTTGGTTGCTTTCCGTACTGTTTGGTGTCATTTCAGACTTTTCTGCGACTTGGGGAGACAAAAATGCGTTAATCATTTGGAAATATTGCTCTGATGTGACAGTAATGGAATTCCCATTCTCATCCTCAAAGAAGTGAGGACTGATTATTCAAAAGGAAGCTATTGCACACCATACAGTAAGTTTAGCAGTGTGCAATGGTTCTCGAAGCATTTCTCAACGGTTTTTTGGCTCTCGGTACCGAAAGGTTTGTTTATTTACATATCCGCTCAGATGGAAATGCATTTCGTTACTCATTAGAGTATTGTGAGTAACGTCTACGTTGTTATTTATGACATACGAGAACTGACGGCAGAAAGTCACACGGTTTACTGTATCACTATCACTTAAGGTTTACAATATTTTAATTTGGCTCGGATGCATGTTTAACTCATTATGAAGAATTTTTATAACACTGGTATTCGACGAGCCACGTGAAACTGTATGGCGTCAGGCAGAATTTTTAGAATAGGATAGCAGCTCTTATGCGCGCAATGTTTTCGGGCGTACATACAGTTCTATGTTAACTGGAGGTTCCTTTTTACTTCCATGTTCCGTAAGGAAATGGAAGAATGTGGCCGCGAAAAAAAATCGTGTTCGAGATAAGGGCTGATTATGATTGTACTATCCTCAAAACATGAAGAAAAGTAATTTTCCTAGAAGTGTGTGTGTGTGTGTGTGTGTGTGTGTGTGTGTGTGTGTGTGTGTGTGTGTGTGTGTGTAGAATGTTTCTATGGCCAACGATAACTGCCTCAAATTCAAACAAACTCAAATAATTTTTTGCATATGTGTCTGAGTTGTGTCTGACTATTGATTTTGATGAAGATCGGTTAAGGGAGAGGGGTAGGTTACCTGCAACGTTTTACGTTTTGACAAGAGTAATGTGGATAATTTTGATAAATAAAGTATTCTGAAAAGAATGTCATAAGATACCTTAGTAATTACATATAATGAAACTATTACTCAACAAAAGTGTAAATATCAAAAATGGGGTTGTTCGGTTAAGGGGGAGGGGTAGTTTACCTCCACTGTTTTGTGTTTTAATAAGAGTGAAGTACTTAAGTTGATAAGTAGGTGCCCCGAAAATGAAGTCATATTAATCCATTGTAAAATGGTAAATGATGTATCTATAAATGAAAAGGGTAGTTGAAGGGGGAGGGGGTGAGTTTTTGAAAATTTCTTTTCTAATATCAAGTAAAGTACGAGTATTTAATTTTGAAGGATAAGATACCTTAGCAATTACATAGGGTAAAACTATTACTCTACGTATGTGTAAATATCATTAATGATGGGGATCGGTTGAGGAGGAGGCATGATTATCTGCGAAGTTCAGATTCTTTATAAGAATAAAATACCTAATTTCTATAGATAAAGTGATTCGAAAATAACATTATATTAAACGACTACCCTATACTTGCAAAAATATCTATAAATAGTGAAAATAGATTGAGGATGGGAATTTTTTTTAGAAATACCACACCGAATTCAAGTAAATGATTTTAAAGAATATATCTTAGAACATGGAAGTCATGTATGGTTCTCCATACCGATATTCATTTAGTTGGTGATTGGTAGTTAGGAACGTACGAAGAGATAGGTGTTTTGGACCCGAAATTTCCACACGTGTTCAATCAAAGTTGCTGACTCGTAGGTTCCCATGAGAAGTTCTCTGACTGTTCTTGCTGATAGAAGATTCCAGGTATTTATTAGTTTTTCTGTACAAATATTACATCCGTAGTTTAACAAATGAAGTGTAGTGTTCTGCAGTTTAGCGCATGCGTTTGGTTTTCAATTACAGATACTTGACAATTTCTTTGTTCTGGAATTTTTGTCAGTCTTACATCCTGCTAGTTAAGGGTGGGTCCTAGTATAGCATTCAATTGTGAGTTCTTGCGTTCTTCCAGTAGTTCTTTGGTTGGCATACGGTGGACGTTGTGGGTCATCAAATAATTGTGGATTTAAATTATAAGGAGGATGTGTAAAGGATAGTTGTAAGTAAGGGTTATTTTGCATGTTAGATAGGTCGTAAAATAATAAAATACTTTATAAATACTAAAATAAAATAATTATCATCATCATCATCTATCTGTCAACCTGCCGGGATTAGGCAGGTTGCCTGTTCCGGCTTCACCATCTCCGTCTCGGTCTGCCAACATTTCTTCTTCCGGTTGGCTTATAATTCAGCATTTTTTTTGGAATTCTTTCTGGAGACATGCGCATAACATGCTCTTTCCATCTTTTTTTATAGTTTTTCGCTAGTTCCGTTACTGGTTATACTTTTAATTCCTGTCTTATATCCTCGTTCTTTATGTGATCTAATCTTATACAACCTTTCACAAATCTAAGATATTTCATTTCAGACGTTTCCATCTGTCTATAATCTTTCTTCCTTGGTGCCCATGATTCGGACCCGTATAATAGCGTGGGGACTGCCATCACCTTATTGAATTTTATTTGTGTTTCTTTCGTGGTCTTTGCTTTGAGTGTTCTCCGTAATATTCTTTGGAAGTAAAAAATAAAATAATAAAATACTAAATTAAAATACTAAATAATAAAATAACAAAATAGTTTTATAAATAGCAGAGTGGGAACAAATTGTTTAAATTGATCATTGTTTATGTTACTTTTCATGGATTTCTTATTAATACCAACATTTGAAATGGCGGAATGCAATATTTTGTTTCTTGGATAATACAAGTTTAACATTTTCTTATATTAATTTTTTTATCAAAAACACGCAGAAGAGTATTCTACAAATTAAGAAAACCATGAACCTTAAAACCTAAAAACTTAACGTGTTGGAAAAATTGTAGGCCTATAACAACAGTCGTTTTATTGAAATCGCACAGGGAAAGTGAGATTACAGCGAGTGTCCAGGTTGGCAGGAAGTGCAGATAGCACCTGCAGGAGCCGGCGGAAGTAGGTGAAGACTGGAGTTGTTGCTCATTAGAGAGAAGTGTGGCCGCAGTGATGTGACGAAGATGTACAACCGGCAGTATCCATAAATAAGTCAAACTGCGGGATGAAATATTGCGGCCCAGCACGCTACATAATACAACCCCCTCTGCACTCCACCCCTATCTACTCAGCTTTCTGTTCACATTCTTCCCGTCCTCTCTTGCTCTTGCTCCCGCCAGTCTTCACGGTCCCGGAGCGAGCGCGTATGACGAAGAAGACTGCCTGCCAGATAATTTACTGGCTTAGTCATTATGCATGAATGCAAGCGATACTTTACCACGGGAGGGCCCGAGCCGTAGATATTGACCGACCCTGCTATATCATATTAACGCGCGCGTAAACGCCAGTCACGCGTATAAGTACCACACACACACGCGCGCGCGCGTTCACAACAATATCGTATAGAAGAATTTATTTCTGAGTCTTGGTCTGTCTCCGCTGGGCTTGCGTATATGTGAAACTACTTCAAACAGAAAACATTTTTTTTTTTTCAGAATTTAACAAACTTTACGTTAGTAAATACAGGAACACGTAGAATCGGCCAGGTAACGTCTGTCTAATGCATATATCTTTTCTTCCCAAATTCGAATATATAACCGTACATGTATTTCAGTTTCGTGACTAGTACACTACAAATGACATTAAGAAAATATAAATCTAATAAATTATAATGGGTAAAATAATTATAAAAATTATGATTTACTGAATATTAAACTTTCATGATACATGTTAGACTCTATACGATAAGAGGTTTACACCTTCTCTAATATTTACAACATTAAGAAGTTGTGAAATTGTAACTCGGACGTGTTTTGAGGTTTTAAGTTGGCATTAAAATTTTCTAATATAGCTGCCGAATTTCGTACAACCTGACTTATAAAATTATGTTACTCCCTTCCTGCATCACCTAAGTGTATTGGCATCAAAACGGTGTATCTAATTACAATTGAGTTTTGAACAAGACTTGAATTTTGAATACTTGCGTTTTGAGTTATGATATTTGAAAATAATTTATCGCTAGTGAGTACTATTTTACAAAGTTTTCCTTCATTATATATTGTAGGTTTTACATAAATATTGTCCAGTCCAGTCCAGTCCGGTCATTATTACATACATTGTCAATATTATCGTTCTTTCGTATACTGTAGAGCAGGGATTCTCAACCTTTTTGCGATTGAGCACCTTTCATAATCCGGGGTAAGTGGGAGAGCACCATGAAAATTTAATAATAATAATAAATACACTCACCAGGCTAATGAGATCCTTGGCCCTGAATCTTACTCAGAATTTCACTAATATCTAAGAAGTCGCTTGCAGCCACACGTAAACAGTCCTCCAAATGTGAGTCATTTAATATTGATCGTGCTTTGTTCTTGATGTATTTCGTTAATGAAAAACATTTTTTACACAGGTAGGTTGTCCCAAACATCGCCAAGCATTTGAGAGAAGCACTTCGCAATGTCGGAAATTTCATTGTATCATTTGCACCCCAGAAATCTGTGAACCTTTCCTTTTCGAAAAGATATTTTAAGGCTTGAGAGGACTGGAGCTCTAATAATTCAAGTTCCGCGCGAGCAAGATTGTGCTGTTGAATAATCTGAATTTTTCTGAGAGAGTCCACATTGAATTGAAATGGATTGAGCACCATATTAAACAACGGCTCCTTTCTTCGAGTACATGAAAACGTGTAGCAAACTCTTTCAACAGATCTTGAATTGCCAGAACGACAATTTTAGGACACTCCGAGTGGGGACGACCAAGACTCGAGAGTGTATGTGCCAGTTCAGGAAAATGAACCAAGTCATTTTTACTTGGCGTCCCGAGGAATCTTTGTAACTTTGATCGAAAGGAAAATATAATTTCTTTCAGTTCACAAATTGTGTTTTTCTGACCCTGAAGACATTTGTTCAGCTCGGTGAGATATTGAAATAGGTCTACCATGAAAGCAAGATTGATCTTGAAATCATCCCCGAGTGACATAATCGTTGGCAGAAATAAATGCTTTGATTTCTTCGAAAACTTTCCAGACCATTGTAACTGCTTCCCCGCGACTTATCCAACGAACATCCGCATGTAGGATTAGTTCTGAACGTGGCGCTGATAAATCATGCAAGAAGACTTTTAGTAAGCGTTTATTCAGGGGTTTAGAAACGAAAAAGTTGATCAACTTAACTATCAGTTTTAACTATTCTGAAATTTCAGGAACAGATATAAGATGACTGGCTAAGTTTTCAACGTGAATTAAACAATGATAATGAACAAAGGTAGGAAAATGGTCATCATTTTTCAGAAGAGCGACAAATCCTTTATTTTTACCTACCATGGAAGGTGGGCCATCAGTAACCACACACACGAGCTTTGATAAGTCAATGCCATTAGGTTTCAGGAAATTCGCGACAGCGTTGTAAATGTTTTGCCCCGTAGTTGTACCCGGGAGCGGTAAAATTGTTAAAAAGAAATCTTCTACAATTCCCACATTATCTATACAACGTACAAAGCACGACAATTGTGCTACAGAAGCAATGTCTGTTGATTCGTCAACAGCAAGAGAAAAATAACTACATTCAGAAAGTTTCTGGAGTGCTTTTTGTTTAATTTGAGCCGCGATGAGGTCAACGCGCCTGGCAACAGTGTCATTACTAAGTGGCACATTTTTTGCCGCATTAATCAAAACACTTCTGTATTTCTCAGGTATACTTTCAGCGAGAGTTGTCACTGCGGAAACTATGCACTCCTTCACAATTTCTCCACTTGTAAATGGCATCCCATGCTGGACAAGTTTATGAGACACAGATACAGACACTTCGGTTGAAAGTTTGTTAACAGAACTATTAACATTAAATGAAAGACTTCTGTTGACGTTGGAGTTGTGATTTTAACTCTTTGATTTTATGTATCCTTGCATCTGATCCCGTGGGATATTGATCAGAAAACGCACTATGATGAGTTTCATAATGTCTTTGACAATTTGCTTTTCTGAAACCCGATAAAGGTGCATGACACAAAACGCAAATAACTCCGGTATTCTCGTCATTAGTGATCACCAAAAAATCTGTCTCCCAGTTACCTTGAAAAGAATACAGTTTCTTTCTTTTTGCTTCGCTACTTTTGTTGGAATCTTGGGTTGATGAAGAAGGTAACTTAGGTATCGATTCTTCACTACGTTTTCGTATTCAAATTTATTCATGTCTCTTTTTTAAGAACGTTCACAACACACTTCGAGGCGAAAGGAAAATTGCAAACTGACAATAATTACGTGTATTTCACAAATAACAGAACAGCAATACTACAACCAAAATACGTCACAAAACTGGTGTACACCGCTACACTATGTCACTCCAGTCACAAATGTCGCTCGTGTAAGTGGAAATGTCCACGCAGAAACATTCATAGAGGTCATTTCTATCCTTCTCTACTGACGCATGCGAGAGACTGGAACTCGCGCGGATCAGCGCGCGAGAGTGGAACTTGCGCGGATCAGCTGATTCAGCGTCAGTTCAGCGTTAGAGGCAGACAAGGACAGAAATGACCCCTACGTGATTCCATCTCTCTTTTCCAGCCGGACGGTTTCTCAGCCAGTTCACCACCTCCATCTATATACCTCTATGGTAGTGGCTGCTCTTAAAGTCTCATTGGCAAATTTCGAAATTTCTATTTAAAATCTGAAAATTGATTGGTTGAGCTAAGTGTAAAATGCTACGTGACTATTTCTGTGAGAACGTACTTAAAGCTGCCAAGTTTAGGGATTTCAGAGGCAATAAAATTAAATCTGGTATACTCAGTTGTTGGTGGACAACAGCTGTACGGCCGTGCTATATAGTTCATAATTGAAAATTAGGGGTCACTGTTGCTCGCGAGCACTTTTTTATACATCCATGATGAGTACCATTTTTAGTTACGCGAGCACTACAGTGCTCGCGAGCACCAGGTTGAGAACGGCTGCTGTAGAGAGTGGAGACTTGCAATATATGAGGTCTATTTCCCCTTCTGTAAGTTAATACTGCCTCGCCCTAAAGGATGACATCGGAAGCCTTTCACGTGTTAATGTTTTCTAATTGCGCGGCACTTTCCAACACTGCCTCTGTGCACCAAACAGATTGCGTAAGAGGAGATTACCGTTCTACGTCCATGTTGCCGCTATGTTATCATAACTAGTATTCGTCGTCCCAGGTTATCACCTTCAATGCAGCCGATCCTTTGTGTACTCGACATTCTGTTGTCGATGTACCCGTTGTTTATTGACTTGGAGTAACATGTCGACAGCGTAACTACACTGACGCGAGATGAAAAGTCAGTGACGACTGATAACAATTGCTTTGATGCCATTCTTTTGGCCGAGTGGGATTTACTACAAGTGTTGTAGGAAACATACGCGGCTTAGTTTACATCTGATTACGTCTACCGTAGTCCAGTATCCACCGCTTTCTCTCCTCACAGTCCGTGTTTTGTTTTGAAGACCTTTGCTAGCCATAGCAGTTTTAATAGTGTTTTAATAGTGGCCTACAAAATAGTTTAGGTTTATCCCTTTTACTTCCATATTCCTTAAGGAAATGGAAGTATAGTGATGGCAAAAAAAATCGTGTTCGAGATTATTGCAGATTCTGATTGTACTACACTCAAAACATGAAAAAAAGTCGTTTTTCGAAAAGTGTCTGTGTGTCTATCTGTGTGTAGATTTTTTTTTCTATGGCAAACGATAACTGCCGCAAATTCAAACAGAATCAAATAATTTTTTGCATGCAGCTCTGATTTGTAGAGTACTCACGACCTATTGTTTTTGGTGAAGATCGGTTGAGGGAAAGGGGTAGTTTACCAGCAACGTTTTTTTATCAAGGGAAATTTTTGTTTTGGCAAACGTTAACAGCCGCAAATTCAAACAGAATCAAATAATGTTTCGCATACACCCCTGATTTGTAGAGTTCTCAAGACCTATTGTTTTTGGTGAAGATCGGTAAAGGGAAAGGGGTAGTTTACCTGCAACGTTTTTTTAACAAGGGTATTTTCTATGGCAAACGATAACAGCCGCAAATTCAAACAGAATCAAATAATTTTTTGCATACAGCCCTGATTTGTAGAGTACTCAAGACTTATTGTTTTTGGTGAAGATCGGTTAAGGGGAAGGGGTAGTTTACCTGCAACCTTTTACGTTTTAACAAGAGTAAAGTACTTGAAAATTCATTTAAACTTTTTCAAACAATGTAATTGTTAAAAATAAAATAATTTTGTTGCCAGGGAATAAAATTATAATTTTTTCATTTTAATGTAAATTATTTATGAGTTAATATCTTTATATACATATAATTCTTCTGTACGTGTGTATGTCACTGAACTCCTCCATGAATAAAATAATATATCGTTCGTGGCAGGTAAGCATATCTCAGTTATGTAATGTTTACGTTTCCATTTTATTATTATGCCTACAGCAATAAAAAGGCAGGTAAGACACACACACACACACAATTCACGTTATTTCTGGCCTCTCTCATGTTTATTTTCTTACATTTGCACGCTTTTTAAATGGAAAGTGCCGAAACCCACACCATCATAACGCGTGCAAGCCGAAAAAATGGACATCAATTTGCTTCCTGTGGATCGCTGGGCAATGTAACTGCACGTGTTTACAGAGGAACGATTCATAGACAGACTTTTCGTCTTTAGGGAATGAACCCTCTGCAAGATGCTGAGGGTCCATGAGTGACTTCGGAGCGCTCCTTCTTTTTCGCGTGTTTGTTCTGTGAAACATACACTGTAGATTCGCAGCTTTACTCTAAGCAACGCTCAATAGGAAATGTTGAAAATTTTTGTCCACAGTGTACCCTCATTCACACTAAACCTGCTCTGATGTTTTAATTACGGACATCATAATATTAAAACTTTGGAAACTTGAGCACTACTTAATGGAGATCAATCATTAACTTATACAAGCCATTAATTTTATGCATATATTTTATATATATGTGTACAACGTTATCGGCAACAAAGAAGTAGTTTTTGTTAAAATTCCTTCCCGGGATATTTGGCAGTAGTCCAATGTTTTCTACAAAACCAGACGTTTCGGCAATGCCATCGACTTCCATCATCAGTGAAAATCGAGTGCGATAACGTGAGGTGGTATATGTTAGTGACCACAGTACTGTGGTTAAGGCTGAAGCAGTAAGTAGAAAGAAGTAGTTTCTATGGTAATATTTCATTTCGAAAATGATTTTAAATATAAATCTTAGAATATGGAAGTCATGTATGGTTCTCCATACCGATATTTTCTTCTGGTTATAGATATACATTTCCATGTTTTCTTGGACCACCTTATTGTGGGAATTCTATTGAAACACGCAAACAATTTCTTTGTTTAACTTCGATGGTGTGTGTGATGACAATATCCACTCCAGCTCGCCTCCTTATTTCATCATTTCTATCCATCTGTAGTATCGTTCAATTACAGGAAAACATATTAGAATTAAAATAAATTTACTTTTAACATTTTTATTGATCAACTTAAATTTCAGAACGGCATATTTACAAAAAAGACCCAGTTATCCAACACTTTTTGTTCCTTATTCCTAAAAAGTTATATGGTTCTGTGTGAAATCTGTTCTAAGATTTGTAAAACTTCTATATATTATGTTTTCAACTGTGTACCATCAAATTGCACTCTACTTTTGCTCTCGTCTTGTCCAGACTGTATCAATATCGTACGGTGGCGAAACTAGAAGCTGCTCCTGGTGGGGAGGGGGAATGAGACTACCTTGAAGGTCGAACTTCCCATTTTCCTCAGAACAAATCTGAGGTATTCCAGATTCTTCCAATGTAATTGTTTACACAGTTACTTATAAGCTTTATTTTAACGTACGCAACTGCCTTAGCAATAGACCTACGTTAGGTGGTTATGGAATTTCACTGACATTTTTAGTAGCTTTGAGGGGGGATTGATTCCCCTGATACCCCCACCCTAAGTTACGCCATTGATCTTGTACACTTAGTTTTCCTTCCTATGCTATTAATTTACGTCATCCGTCTTAGTAGGCGATCTGCCTGACATATAGAGTCGGGAGGTGAAAGATAATTTGTATATTATATTACATATGTAGTTATGATGTAATTTTAATTTAACACGTAATATAACGTATAATATAACATGTAATTCAACTTGACGTATAACATAAATAGCAAACTTTATACAGTATATACCTTCTTCCTCTCGTACTAAGTCAGTTTTTCTGTGACGTTGGCTATTATATTAGAGAGTTGATATTTGTTTACAGCTGTTCTGAATATTTGTTCAGCACTGTGTATTCCATTTGCGGGTGCTTTTTAACCACAAGGTCTGACTCTTTCCAATTTCTTTACAGTCTTCTGTTTTAGCCTTCAATACCACCTGGAGCATACGGTATCGATCACCTCTCAATATTTATAGCCCAAATATGCTAATTTCCGACATTTAGCTCAGATCATACATAACACACAACATACACAGTGTTATATATCTTCTTCTTTTTCTGCCCTTCCAAGGTTAGACAATTCTGCCTGTCCCTAATCCTCCGTCTTCCCACGCTTCTTCTATATATAGGGTAATAATTTGAAATCCTTTCCTTCTGCATTTTGGGTACATGTTCTCTCCTTGGAAGCTTACATCTTTTTTTTACTTGTGAATTCACACACGACCATTAACCAGTCATATGGGGAACTAGAGATCCCACTTGGTAGGCCTAAATCTCATCAAGCGTGTCCACGTCGCGGGGTGGGTTCGATTTCTTTAGTCAGTAGCTAAGTTCTACTGAGGACCCAGTATTGCGGCATATAACGCTTGTCCACAGTTACGGACGAAGGCCACAACGGCGGCAAAGGCGGAGAAGAGGTTCTTCGGTACGGCTGAAACGGCGGAGGTGACAGTCCTGCTTTTGGGAGTGTTTCATACGCCAGGGCGGATGGAGCTCCTGCAAGTACAGAAAGAAATCCGTCCAGGAAACGCTATTCTTATGTAAAACTCTGGCCCTCCGAGTTAGGGGGTTTTGCGGAAGAGTAGTTACCTACATGAGTAAAAACAAAAAAAGACTTAAGAGCTTCAAATGAAGCCTCGGAACAAGACTGATTTTAGTGGATTACGACCAGGCAAGATCAAGGTTAAGAATATGGGAATACTGATATGATCAGAGTTGCTACACGGAATGGTCAGGGACTGGGAACAAACGAGGAGGAACTCAGAAATATCCTTAAAGAATATAAAAATGGATTTTATATGTATAAGCACAAATGTGCATTCCCGTGAACATAGAATTAACGGAAGCTAAGGTGGGCATAATGCGTAGGCTACTAAAGATTACAGTTTCTTTTGAAGGAACAAACTTTTTTACAACATTCTGAAAACACGATTATATGCAACGTACAAATAAGCACACACGCGTAGCGAAAAAAGGTACATTTTACAATCTAGATATTTACATTTACAGTATTAAAGAACGAAGACTATCCGTCAGTTAAGAAGTGTGTCAATGGGTCACGCTCGCATTAGACATATCACGACCATTGCCTTACATACGACTAGTGTACCGGTCACAGAGTGACGAGACACGAACGCTGACATATTTATAAGTCCTTTCACAGCGTTTCTATCGCGTGGGTATTAAGCTCCCGCCCTTTTGCTCTTTTATTTTACGCCTCACTATTTTTCGTCTCCTTTGCCTTGTCCTTCTCGACGGGTCGAGACATTTTTGCTCAGACTTTTCTGTTCTATTCGACTTTAAACATCTTCCTCTTCAATCGTTTGTCACACTCACATCGTCCTCAAAACGCTGAATAACAAAAACACTGGACGTAAATACGTCTGGATGTTACGTAACCATTTCGATAAGATTTGACATGAGCGATTATTACATGGTACAGTTGTAGTTATTGTTTGCATTCGACTACCAACAACACCACGTATATCAATTTATTTATTTTTTATAGTTTATTTATGCAATCTGTTAATACATAGCAATCAGCATAATTGTTGACAGAATACATGGCATGTACAGAACTAGTCTAATGACTAGATCTGTGTATGAGTATTTACAAGCGAAATATTATATACAATGTACTCAGAGTTTTAAAGTCTAAGTAAGTCCACCAGAAGAAATTGGAATCTTTCGAAATGTGGCGCTACCGTAGAGTACTGAGCATTTCATGGACAGCACATATAAGTAATGTTGAAGTTCTTAGAAACATGAAGAAAATAGGGACGTTATTAACACAGTGAAGATAGCTTCCCAGAAAACGTCAGTATCTGTGACATCTCATGAGAAATACCATAGTTGGGCGACCGAGAATATCATAGTGCTCCTCCACCTTCTGGAATGCTTGAATCCCGCCTGAATAAACAGGCTAATCCCTAGGCTGCGGCTTCCCGACTCTGAGGTTGCGCAGTGTCTGGCAGACAACACGGAATTTAACACCACAGTCAGCACCTGCTCTACCTACTCGGCTGTGCTGAAAGTCAGAGCATGGGAAACCGCGAGGTGTGCAACGCCTAATTGCGAGAGCCATCCGCCCTGAAGTGGCAACCCATCGTTACGGACGACTAGCCTCCGGGCGGTCGAACCTATCAACCTTACCAGCGCGTCTCTGAGCTACTGAGGACTATGCCTTAAGGAGGCCACGATGGCGCACCTCAGGCCTGGCGACTGGCTGGACCATAATAATCAGAGATGCCCGAACGCCATGCATGTATTATCATGTATTCGTGGACTGCACTGTAACATCGTGCCGAGCAAACGACTGCGTTGCACTGTTTGAACCTATCGTTCAGCGGGTTCCGGCCTGGACAACGAAAACAAACCAGGACCCGAGACGCCCCCTGCACCCTCTGTCTGTCTGAAGCAGTTCTCCAAAGCCGTAAGCCGTATGTACGCACAGGCCGTATATATTGCGTACAGTTACCGATTATACTGTAATACTGACTAACTATAAACTATTTTCTTCGTGCCACTTCTTATCTCTAGAGTACTTGATTGTCTCTTTGGACAAACGATACTTTTTAAAACTAATTTGAAGGGTTTAAATTAACCTTGCATTATTTTAAAACTATTTTGTAATTATGTAAATCAAGCTTGTACAAAGTTTATTTAAAAACAGATCCACGCTAACCAACTCATTTAAACTGTAATTCACTGAAACACCTCGAGATGCGACAGTAAACTGTCGGTACTATTCCCCACTTGGAAGATAAACTGGACTTGAAAGAACACGTCATCAGTAAACGAAAATAAATACATCTATGGTAGAAAGAAATTAATTGGCTAATTGGACGGAAGCCCAGCCGTTAAGTAGAAAACAAACTGCTTCTATAATTATACCCACATGGGCCTGCAACATCGCACTATCGGGTTGCGGTACAAACCTCATTGTTGCCGTCCTACATAGATCTTAAACTAAATATTAAGACCAATATTTTTAACACCCCATTGTAGATAACAAATTAAATAATTCATAATGACCTTGTTAGGCTACTTATGAAAAACGTCATCCACTAAAAAACTGCAAACACCACAAAGAATTAGATTTACATTCGAATCTAATTCTATGCTTACTTCTACAAGGCGACATAACAAAAATATTAAAAAGACTATGGCTAGGAGACCTATGACATTGTAAAGGTGTTCTCTTCGTTGGAGGGAATCTGATCAGGCTAGTGAGTCTTAGCCAAACTCTAAATCAGCGTTTCATAAAGTGTGTGCCGCGAAATTTTGGAAAAATATTAAAAATATAAAACAAAATAAAGTGTCTAACTCGGCAAGAAAACGAAATCAAAAAGTTGTTTGTTTACTAAGTCAATAGTCCTGTCTTAAACAGTAAAAGTAGTCCTGATAAATGTGTATTACAGATGGAAAAGTCCACTGACATAACTGACAAACCACAAGTAATACTGAGGTGACATTAGACCACACGAACTGGACTAACCTTAGGTGCGTTAGGAAAAAGGATTAAATGGAATAGGTTACAAGTTTATAAAAGTACATGGGTAATAATCTGAGGTTACATCAGTTTATGTTCCTTTTTCTGCGCAGTTTTTATTTAATATACAAATTATTTCTATTTCTACAACGGAGTTCAACATTTTGACTGTTTTAACATAATATCTTACTTTTAAATAAAGGCTAACATATCATTCCGCTTTTGTTCATCACGAACTTTTGTTGCAGCGTTTTCGTGTGTCTCTCTGCCAACTTCATCCTCAACGAACGCATCTTCATCTCCACCGTGTCCCAAGTCCTCAAAATTTAAAGGGTCTTTAAGGTGTTTAGCGACATTATGCAGCACAGCACAGCTCACAACTAGTTTTGGTACTCTTTCAAGAGACACTCTTACGCAGTTACTAAGGATTGGAAAACTTTGTTTAAGTTGTCCAAACACTCGTTCTATTATCACCCTTTCTTTTGCGTGCTTCCGATTAAATCGACGCTGAATATTGTCTTGAGGTGGCTTGAATGGCGTGATCAGCCATGGGGCTATACCATAGCCGGAGTCACCAAGCAAACAAGCAGTGCCGTCATATCGTGATATTACGTCCCGTACTGCATTCCTTCTCCATATTCTAGCATCGTGCACTGAGCCAGGCCACTCAGCGCTAATGCTTGTAAACTTTTCTTCTGCATCACACGTTGCCTGAACATTGATGCTGGTATAACCCTTACGATTTACGTACTCATCGCCAAACACTGATGGTTTTTTAATTTCAATGTGGGTGCAGTCTAATGCACCCACAACAGTTGGTAAGTTAAAGCGTGTTTGCCACATAACCTTTGCATTATTTATGTCTTGTACTGTACTGGGGAAATAAATCCAGTTGTTAGCTTTTTCTAAAATACGATCCATCACGTAATTAATAATTTTACATACCGTGGAGCGGTCCACTCCAATATCTTCTGCTACTCCACTCTGAAATCCTGGATCAGCAGTATAACGCAAAAATATTTCCATACGTTGTCTTGGAGATAGTGCTTTTCCTCGAGTTTCATCAGTATGTGGCAGAAATTCTGATGTTAAAAAACCAATATTGCCTGTTTCAAAACGCATCAGCTCCTCGCACCTACTCAAAACTCTTCTTTCACCGTATGCCCATCTTTCTCTTACATGCATAAACATTGCCATCGTGAAGTCGACTAACAACTGACAAAAGTGAAGTGTGCCCCTTCTCGGACTCCAAAATAATGAAGTTATAACTACACGTAACTAGTTGTAGCTTCTCTTTTATCACATTAAAAGTGAAGTTATGACTACCAGTCCGGGAAAATCAAGATACAACTATAGGGGGTAGTTGTAGCTACCTTTTAATCACACTAAAGGAAGTTACAACTTCAAAATACAGAAGAGGTAGCGTCAACTACGTTTTAATCACTTCACTTAGTGTGGCGCGGCTTCTGACTATTTATTTGTAGTGTGCCGAGGGCTAAAAAAGAAGTTTGGGAAACCCTGCTCTAAGTAAATCTGATAGTTCATAGAATAGTTGTTGCTGTTTTCCTACACAGCAAGCTTATTGAATCTCCTGTCTACATAAGTAACATAAGTGAGGATATTCCTTTCTTCTCATAATTATCCATACCATTGAACTTTCTTGAGAATTTCGTTATCATCATTTAGAATTCCATTCACTTTTTTTTATACTGCTTAACCAAAATCATCATTCTGTCCTAGCCTTATTTTCCTAGCTTACACCGTACTTTCGTCATTGTACTATCAACAGCTGACTCCAGACAACAACTGACTCTGCTCAACATTAACAGTCATTTTTCTCAGGCAGAACATCCACTATTCATTTCTAATTCACCCGTATACTCTGAACTCTATGGCCTATCACTAAATTTAATTTAATATCCTCGTGATTAATCGAGCTGAGATATTTGTAACTATTTATTTTCTTTAAATACTCCACACAAGTCATAATGGTTCGTCACATTTAAAACATTTATTATCCTCTTCATTGAGACTCTGTGCTTTGTTTTCTTTCTAAAAATTTTAAGCCCTCTGTCGTTGCCGTTCATAGGCATTGTCCAATATTACATCATACGTTTCACTTCTCTGTATAAAAGTACGTAGCCTATTAAGAGCATGCATCATGAGGATTCTAAGACTTACTTTAACATTCGAGTTATCATTCGTAAAAAAACAACAACAGTGGGTTGATTTTTACAAACACAATAATTTATAAATGAATGAGTAAGTCTTGCATACATTCTGGTTTTCTTACCGTGTAATCGATTATACTAATCCCCGTCCCAGGTTTAAGTTACAGCATTGGCTCTTATGGGAGCTGTCGCGCTCTGTCCAAATATGAAGTATAAATTTTAAAGAGTTTTAAGTTTTATTGATGCTCTACATGCTGTGCTGCACATTTCTGTATAAATACATCTCTGTAACACAATTACCTTCTTCATAAAAAAATATTTTTATACGTTTTTATTCACTTGTACGAGTTAGAGCAGCATTTCAATCAACCAGTGACTGGTGTCCTAATATAAGGTATATGGTGTTAATTTTTACCACGTTTTATTAACAATAAATTTTGTTTATTATAAACACATTTTAATAGCTAAAGCGTAATAAATAAATTTGTATTGACTTTTTATCTAAGTAATTAAGTAATGCCGTCAGTGGGTGTATTACAATTTTCAGTCTGTGAGGAAGTTTTTTATTTCTTGAGGTAGATATATAGTATAAGCGAGAAAGTTGTAGTAAATAGTCTAAAGTTATTTTTAATGCAATCTCTAATATCCTAATTAAAGTGGTTTGGGCTGTATGTACAATTATTTGTGATGTTTATTCCTGTCGCTTCTGGGGACAAGCCAGCCATTGGCGCTTAACTTATTTCATGTTAACTCATTTTGTTTACGGGCTTTTTCAATTAATAATTTAAATAAAATACTTTTACACAAATTTCATATTCAGTATTAAACAGACAACTCTTGCGTACAAAATATGTGAGACAGTACTTGTGGATAAAGTCGACAGGAACAGCCGTTCGATTGAAGACAAACACACGTTTTTAGAAAGTAAAATCTGTGTGACAGTGTTAGACCGACAGTGAAACATTTTATAACACCAGTTAATGGTTTTTGTTATTAACCGTTTAATTATAGGAACAAACAAAAATAGAAGCTGTGATAACTACCAGTGTACTGAATACTATCAGTTGCTGTCAGAGAGTAATTAAATGGCTTCCATATCTGTGTCTGAACTTGTATTATCGCTGGAGTCATCGTTATTGATAAGATTGTTCATTGTCCACAATGTGGGACAGTTGCCATAGCTTATCATCTACCTTGATTATATGCTGCATACAATGACTTCACTTGTCCGCTGTTGATTTATTGATCGCCTTCTCAGTAAATTGTTTTATACCAACCAGCTAATGTTGTGTTGTGACGGGCAACATATCCCTTCAACTGGCTCCATATTAATTCAATATGATTCAAAACGACGTGCCCCGATTTAAGTGGCAACTCTTATGACTATGCAGACATTCTGCAAATGCGCGTAATACATTACTGCGTGAACAGTGTCAACGCCTCTGACTAATAGCGTTTTGGATTTGCCACATGGGTTTGTTTAGATCAGGATTGAAGTAAAGAAGAAGTAAAGATCAGATTGACAAAAAGAACCTAAGTGTTTGGCAACAAATGTTTTGTTTACATCTTAATAATTTACTGCTCGTGGACTCCCCTGGACGAAACTTTCACTTCCTTTTGTATTCCTTTTGTAAGGTACCGTAACGAATTATACTTTGTTCACACGCTACCCTCTGACGCAAATTGCAAATACAACAAAGCTTCCAATTTGGTTTTAAATCGTGTTGTCTTACATTACTTTTATATATTTCATATTTACATATTTCGTATTGTGTGTGTGTGTGTGTGTGTGTGTGTGTGTGTGTGTGTGTGTGTGTGTGTGTGTGTGTGTGTGTGTGTGTGTGTGTGTGTAACTTTTGACGTCATGTATTTAATTTTTTAAAAGAATAACATTTTTTGGAGGTTTACAATTCAGTATTATTATATTACATAATATAACATAATTATATTATATTTTATATTGGTTGTCCACACCGCTTATTCATTAGATAATATAACAACACCTCCAGTTATAAGTAAAGCTCTATTTTGGTGATTAATTTCATTTTATTTTCATATAATGAACTGAGTGATACTACCTCAGGTTACTGTTGACATATGAATATTTACACCATTAGTAAAACACTAATAATTTGTAGTCCCTCATTGAAAAAGGTTCACTCCCTGTAGCAGTAAATCGACGTCTTAATCGGGTAACGTGTACTTTAAACGCCTTCAATGTGTGGAATCCACTGTCGCCACAACCGGAAGTCTGACAACAGTGTGGCCCATTTAACCAATGCTGTAACTTAAATGTGGGACGGCCATTAGAAAGTTGTGTGTCAGCACAGAATCATTAGGTTCTACAACTAAAACCACTAAGAATAGATAAAATAACCTTTTTCAGTCCGCCTTGTGACTTATTTTTTATATATTGATGACGAGTTTCGAAGCATGTTCTTCATCATCAGATCTAAAATATCCTCGTAGAAGGTCGTCATCGGTTGAAATTCAGTAGCATTTGCACTGTGTACGCGTCAGTAGCACTGTGCTATTCACATTTGGTCGACCACTCAGCGGTTGTTCGTCTCTATCTGATAAAGCAGGTTCAAGACGGTATCGTATAGCGGATTGGATTTAAAGTTCAGGTGGTCATTCAGTACGAACCCGCGACTGCTTATGTTTGTGTATGTTCCGTAAATTTCAAACCTCTCCAAGGCGTTCATGTTTTCGACCCTTTTCACAAATGTATGTGGTTCCAAGTTAGACTTGAAATCCGTGTAATTGTGGTCGTGTGATACCAAGTGGAGGGCATAGTTAGACTTTATGCTGATGGAGTTAAGATGTTTAGTTGCTTAGGTGTGTGTTCAAGGAAACGTTTAAGAAAATCCCTCCCCGTTTGACCGATGTAAAAACAATTAGTAATTACATAATAGTTTGTGGACGTCTGTTTTCTTTCCCAAAGTCGTATGTTTATTCCGCCTAAGTGTTTTTAATATACTGTTATTACTTCTAAATGCTATGGAAGTTTATCATTTTTTAATACTGAAGTAAAATATTTGGCAAGAAAACAGTGTATGTGGATGATATAAAGTTTTTTTTTGTGCGTCACTATTTTTACTTAGGGATTAGGTATTTTATTTTTATGTTTCCTCAGAAGTCGATCACTGGTTGAGCTCTTGTAACCATTGGCAACAGCGATATATTTTACCGTATTTATCATACATATTGTAACGTAACAAAATAATAGTTACATATAAATAATATAACACGTCGAAGAAGAGAGTACCACGAACATATTTCATCAAACATGAGAAGGAATAACGGAAGTATAAAAGCCAAATGTGTATCTATATATGAATAATGTCAAAGCAAGCCAACGAAGAAGAAAGAAGAACCATAATAAAAGTATCATCAAAGTGAGACGAGGAAAAGAGAAGATAAAGGATCAAAGTAATACGTTAGCAACATAGGCCCAATAGATCATAATAGTGAGGGGACATATTAAAAAATTATCATAATAGTGAGGGGACATATTAAATAATGATCATAATAGTGAGTGAACACAATATGTAAACAAAATAAATGTGAATTGTGACAAATAAAAATGAATATGATGTAAATAATTATGTTGTAAATATGATATGAGTTATCACACATAGTGAGGGAACAAAAGATACCCCGTAAGTGATAAAAAATGAAAAATTAAAAATGAAGAAGAAGAAACCGAATAAATAGAAGAGGAAGTATAAAGAAGGAGAAGAAGAAGAAGAAATGTATCATGAAAAATGAAGAATATGTAACAAGAACAAGACACCAGCATTCCCAAAGTAAGGAAGGCACCACGACCAGAAAAAGTGATAGGATAAGTGTAATGACTATCAGATTAATAATTATAAAATTATCCAACAAGGAAGGATAATGAAACCAAAATGATAAGAATCAAATGTTAAAAACTTAATAAGCAGCCACAGATAATAATAGTGAATACCTTATATGAGTGCAACGATACATAATATAATAACATTACCCCAAATAAGCATCACAGACAATATAAGTGAAATGTTTATAATAAGGGAGATAAAAAAGTGTTGACAAATGGAATCAGTGATTATCAAGTAAAATACACAAACATTCAGTGTACAAATTGTAATCCAAGATTGTAACACAGACATACTTAGTAAGACCACCAATGTATTGAAATTGAAGAGAGAAATAATTGCTCAAAAGACCAATGAAACAAAATGCAAAATCCTTGATATGAAATATGCCTGAATGTCAGAGTAACACAGGACAAAATGTAAATAAATATAATAACTAATGTGTTGTAAACAAGACAATTTGTTATAGAGAGACAAAACCATGTATACAAACCAAGATACAAACCCATAAAGTGTGTGACATAAATAAGTAAAAATTAAGTATTGTTGTATAAACAGATAGTATAAAATGTGTACAAAATATGTAGAACATTGTAATAGACAATAGTAATAACATGTTATAATAAGATTACAATATTTAGGCAGAATGTTGAACAAAATAGGATGCATACTGTTGTCAAATCAGTAACACATCTGAGCAGGACCTACAACATAAAATCACACATAATAATTAGATAAAGTAATTAAAAGTAATTGTTCAAAGCAGAAACCAAATAAGGACAAATGTATAAGATAATGAATACAGTATAAGCTGAGGAACATAACAATATAAGTCAAATTATTGATACAAACAATAGCCAAATCAGACAAAACACCACGGTTACACAAAAAACACTAGTAAAACTTGTTAATAGAGAGGAAAATAGGTTACCAGTAGTAAGAAGAATACTCAATTCATCTATGGGTATTCTTAACAATCATTAGATGAGTAAATTAATAACAATTAAATGATAAACCAATATACTTGACCAGTAGGACTAGAAGCAAATAACCATTCTACTGAAATTTAAAGACAGTTAAACCAACAAAAAGTTAGTAAATACACTAGACAGACAATGTACAATGTCTAGGTACATTCTAATAAATAATTATACATGTAATAAATACTAACCATGACTAAATAAGAGTGTCAAAATAACGAAATTATAGCATGGTGTATTTAAACAATGCTATATGATTAAATGAGACTCCAATTACTGGAATAAAGTATCAACAAAGGTGTAAAAAGGTGTTAATTACCATTTGAATACCGGAAGGGTATATTAGGATAAGACATAATGTTAAAATAAGCAAATACAAATGCTAGGACATATATGGCTTGCACGCCAAGAATGCATTTTGATAAACTCATAGATATCTTAATATTTCGTATTAATTAGTGAGAGATATGGACTATAAACACTTAATTATAAATATTAGAATAAGATTACACCAAAATATAGTGTAAAAGACTTATTTTTTATTAAGAACCACTATAAGTGAATTGTGTGAAGTGAATTAAATTGTTTATGAACGGATTTGTAGCTTGTTTGGACTTAATAGAAAGACCCAAGTATCCGCAAAACAATGAGACCATTCATTTATTAATCAGACAAATCATAAGAAAGTTATGTATAATATAAGATTTTCTATCATTTCCGAAAAGGAATGAACGCGTCACAGTATAATCTCCGACCCAAAAACGGACGCCAAAAATTAAAAGTTTTAATGTTACTAAGGCGTTTGGGGTTTAGATTAAAGACTTTTCAACCAATGAGATGACCTGATTTTACTAGACGCCAGAGACAACTTCGACGAGAAGGATTAATTGTATTGTAACCATCAAGGCGAGCGGAGCGTGCGGCAGTCAGCAACAAGATTTTTCAAATTTGTGCGGGTCACCCAGTATATCTTAGTAAACTAACCTAAACAGAGTAGCTAACCTTTTACGTGTGACAGTGCGACGAGTGATTGTGAGAAATAATTAACATCGCTAGTGTATAATAAGGGCGATGAGAAGTGTTAATTACAGGGAGTACTATTTATTAACGATATTTAAAAAATGAAATATAATAATTACCGATTGGTAAAAATTATATCGAAACTACTCTACAAGTACGCACTGTACATGGCTAAACTAGTAAATGATTGTAAATTGACAGGCACATGAGTAAAAGTTCTCGATTGATTAATTATGTTGGTTAAATAAAATATTTTTTTAATATTTTAAAGAAAATAATACGTGGAGTCAAAATAATATCAAATGTCGAGAATAACAAGAATAAATATAGACGCTTACTTGACTACCTCTAACGTTAAACAAAGTCACTTGTAAAATAACCTCTGAGAACTATCATTGCCTTTAATAAACAATCCTATCATTCTAAATATGTGTTGAATATAGTTTTAAGACTTACATACTATGAATTAAAATATTTTAATAACTCACTCTGAACTACAGGTAGAGTTAACCTATAAAGAACAAACGTTCAATGTCAACAAAGAGTCATATTGTAAATTTATAATCCTTTTGAAGAGACTCAAGTAATAAGAATTTATCTAATCAATAAGATACCTTTCATTGGTAATAATTAACCAAATAATATTATTTTAATACGCAGCGTTAATGAACGCGTATTACACCTGTCTGAATAATTGACGACTGTACGCCAGTTGTACCATGATACGATAGTTTTGATATCGTATTTGAGGTTAAATATTTTTGATTTTTAATTATTCTATATAAAGTAATATTGTTCAGTATTAACATCTTTGTAACTTGTATCATGACAATTAAAAGAACTCATGAACTTTGGTAATAATAACCAAAATTAACCAAACAAGGTTCACAATAATATAGTATATCGTATCAGTGTTACCAGCCCTGAGCTAAAAGATTCTCATCAAATAAGTAACTTTTTGTTGTTTAAAAAATTATTCATTGTTTTAAAAGGAATTCAACTTAAATCAATTTGATGTTAATAAAGTAATCGTTATCTCACTTGTGAATCAGTCGTATTTATTTTCTTACAATAGGCACAAGGAAAGTTCATTCAAGGAGCAATTGTTTCCCAAGGTGGCAGCATTGTAATCGAGCGGCCCGTATTTAAATATTTAATTCAATATTAAATATAATTATCATTTTATTTACTGCCTGCATACTAATGTCAAAGTGATATACTTTGTGAATTATGTTATGACTTTTCAGTAATATAGAGCCTATGTGAGAAGATTGAGGACGTTCACCGATGGTATGTGGGGAGGTAAACATATCAGAGAGCATCAAGAGAACATTTTTTACAGTCCTTTTAAACAACTAATTCGAAATCATAATAACACATAAACATTTAAAAAACACGTATATAAATATTATTTTAATTATATTACAACGTGGCAACCATCGCGGTGCGACTAACAACAAACAACAAGAATAACAACTGCTTATTATTTAACAAATAATTATATTACAACGTGACGAACCCAACGCGGGCTTGACTAAATAAAAAGAGAAGATAATATAACAACGTCGTTGTAAATGTATTACAATATATCATGTTTTTGTCTAGTTTTTTTTTAATTACATATACTTATCTCTATATTGAATAACAATGTAATAAAGTAAATTTATGATAAATGAGCAAATTTTAAATAATTTTAATTGATGATGACTTTTGAGTTTATTAATTGGCAACGTCAATCATGGGTGGGTGTATGGCTGTATTCTTACCACAGGATCGTTCTGTTGATCGATTTTTATTTGAAATCTCTGGATCCTTTCAAAACTATACGGTCCACGAATTTCATTCTTGTACTCCCTTATAACTCATTAATAAAACATTTTCTCATAGCAATAAAACTATGAGAAAAAATTATTATTGTATGAGTCCTTTATTGTGTCTTCAGTTGGTTGTTTTAATTGTGCAAAATCACCGTTTCATTGCTTTATATTCGAAAATAAATTTTCTCCGTGTTTCAGGTAGAAAACGATGAGCGATTCCGGAGAGGACGACACCCACATGTGCGTCCGATGTCGACAGACGTTTGTTGGGATCGACAACTATATAGCTCACCGCAAGGTGAAGTGTCGGCGGTTCGAAGAGATCGGGCAGAAACCGTCGGACGTCGTCATGACAGACAGTCCTCATTGTTCGTTGACCAGCAGCGTTGCCGCCCAACGCAGAGAAACGGAAGTTACGAAAATCACCGAACAACAGGTGTGGAACGTTGAACGAAACGAGTGTCAGGTCATATCCAAGGAGGACAATTCACTGGAGGACATATTAAGACAAGCACATCTTTTAGAACTGACTCGTAAAGACGGCGTGATCGGCCAGTTCTTGTCGGTTCCTGGTCACGATAAGGACTCTTGTCTCAAGGCTGACGATTTTTTCTCTTCGCTCGAACTGCAGAGCAGCAAGTCAGTACCGTTTCATGACATTTCGTCGACCAACAGATCGCACCAAACGGGAGTCATAACTCGCAGCAAAGCGAAGAAGATCATAGAGATTTCAGTAAATAAACCGATAATAACGAATTGCATATACGAAGAAAACGACGACTTGGAGACTGACGTTCTCGTCGGCAAAGACGTGGTAATGACCGAAAAGATTCAGCAAGACAGCAAGGACGTATTCATCGACGACAAGCCTAGCATAAAGCCGCACACACAAGAAATCACCGACAACAAACTGGAAAACACCAACCTGCCCTTGATCGATACGATTTTCGACACGGAAGTGCATCACGAAGTCGTCGTGTCCTCAGAGAACACGTTGAACGTGAACTCGGAGTCGTCTACTGAGGATTCCGACGACGAAGATGACGATTACGACGACGATTCTTCCGGAAGGATTCCGACCGGCGGGAAGTGGAAACCCGAAGGACGGTACTGGGAAAACTCGCCGCAGAATTACTGGGGCGCTGACGTTCCTCCGTCTACGCACACGGGCGGCAAGTGGAAGCCCCCGCCCCCGTCGCCAGCGTCCTCAGAGTCGCTTAAACAGTCCGAAGAGAATCTTCATACCTTACAGGTATGTACTGTATATAGTGCAAACAACGGTTTTTGAACTGTTGGGCCATTCTATTTGTAAAAAGGTAGAGAATATATTGTTACTTGTAATTTTAGTAGTGAATTGACACAACAGACAAAAAATCGTATGTTTGTTTATTGCTCTCATCGAAATCGCATTTAATTCAACAGTACTGCTACATAAATACAATAATCCATTAGGCAATGTTTACCTTGAACACTAACATCAACTAAATCTATGTTTCTCAAGTCGCAGTTAAAACCAAACAAACACTTGAAATCAATTCGCGATAATTATTCTCATCATCATCATCATCATCATCATCATCGTCGTCTTCACAACACAAGTTATTGTCTGTTCCGTCTTCAACGATTCTCCAGCCATCTCTTCCTGGTCTACCCATACACCTGTGTCCTACAGATTTGTATGTCCAGACTTGTTTGGCAAGTCTGGAATCTGGCATTCTTTCTGTTATTTCCACAGTTGTTTGTAATCTTTTAATTTTTCATTCAAGTTAAAAACTTGCAACTCTTTTCTTATGGCCAAGTTTAGAACACCTTTTAACTCCTCTTAAGAACGCCTGTACCATACAAAATAGAACTCGGTAACTGAACTGCCTGGCGTTCTGTCTATATTTAGTTGTTCAAAGCTAGGATGTCTGTGATCCAAAAAACGTCAACAAGACGAGATGTCTCTTGGCTGGTACAGAAGTCTCGATAGCGTTCTGAAGCGTTCCTTTTAGAGATTACTTCTCATTGGCATTTGATGCGTCATCACGTTACATCACGCAATCAACAGACGAACATCGTTTCTACTGGTACTATTTGGTTTTATCGTTTGTCGTTGGCATTACATTGCACTATTATGAACGACTATTACTCTGAGATGTTTCTACGTTTCCAGATTTACAACAGTTAATCCTACATATTTTTTTTTACTTTCTAATGTTTGATTTCTGTAAGAAATAATTAAAAATGAAAACAAGCGAAAAACGCGTCTTCAAAGTACATCGGAATATCAGTATCCGAAAATCTACATGCTTAAAGTTACAAACCAACAGGAAGGAAATAAACCGAATGATGGCCCGAAGAGAGTGGTACAGATAGTGTGTTATATATAGGGCCTACTTGTCAGACCTATAATTTTTTTTGGTCGCAGCAGGGACACGCTAATGTGGTCTGACTGCCAAGAGTTATCTTATTTGGACGATGTATCGTGACCACAGTCTTCCTTCGGTGGTCTACCTTTTCCGGTTCAAACAACAAATTGGGAGATGTCACTTTGTCAAAACATTGTTTACGACAATCAACGTTTCACCAATACTGATATTATACACCAGATCTAGAACAATATCGATGTAGAACAAGCTTCTCGTCATCTTCACATTGTTCTTCCGTTGTCAGGGAACAGGCGAACTCGTTTCTGCCGGTGTACAGGTAATGTGACATTTCTTCTTGGGCCACCTTTTTCTTCCTGTCTGTTTGTAACTCTAAACACGTAGATTTCTAGGTCGTGACATTCGGTTACACTTTGAAGACACGTATTTCGCTAATTATCATTTCTGTTTATTTCGCAAAAAGTCAAACATCACCAACATCATCACCACCACCACGATCAACATCATTGTAGTGGTTGTGGCCTTGTCATCATCACGATGTGGTCACCTCATCGTCGTCGTCGTCGTCGTCACCACCACCACCACCATCATCATCATCCTCATCGTCATCGTCATTCGCTTCAAGCGATAAACTGTTATTGGGTTGTTGTTGCTTCACATGTATCTGATGGCGTCCGATTTTTAATTGGCAACTACGCATAATCTTTCCTGGATTAATTTGTATTTAGGAGGCAGTTTTGATATTCTTGTTTTTAAACTTTTCGGCAACCTAATCGAACAAATCAGAAATTGTTAATCAATTCCTATCACTTGAATAGTGAATGTTTGAGTCCTCGAAATAAACTTGTTTTTGTTCACATCTGTCGAATTACCTGTAACAAATAATTTTTAATTGTAATAAATAATTTTTTATAACACTATTAAGAATAACATCATCTGATAGTACAGATGTTTAAACTCGGGAATTCACGGATAATAAACTAAAGCATTTTTGGTATTCATCAATAAAGAATTGTTATTCATTAATATCTGTCTCCTGAAAGAAATCAGTAATAATAATAATAATAATAATAATAATCAATATCATCATCATCACCACCACCAACCAACACTACTATTGCCGTTTTGTTCTATGCGATCATTCCATAAAACGCATAAAAATGTAAAGTATATTAATACATTTTTTTATAACGGGATCATTTCTACTAGTGATTTTACTAATATCCATCTCTGCTGTCTGAATAATCTTGCAGTTCTCATACGTAAGTTATCTCGCAAAAAAAAAAGTATACTCTGAATACGTTATCTAAGTACCATACTTTCTGCGTTATTTCTAAACTGTCCATTTGTCTAGGTGTACGGGGATGAGAGCCCACAGGAAGCGCCGCCGCCCGGTCACACGAGCGGCAAGTGGCTACCCGCTCTCACTGACCCGATCGCACCTCAGCTGCGCAAGTCGGGCTGCAGGATCCAGTACTGGTGCGGGCCGTGCAACAGACGTCTGTCGTCGCGAGGCCTTTACGAGAAACACCTGCAGTCGGATCTGCACCAGAAACGCACCGGCCAGGAGAAGCAGCTCGACGAAGACCTGGCCCTGGACAACAGCAGAGAGGACGGCAAAAGGGTCGTTAAGAGGACGAAGGCATACATCAATTCCAGTCTTTGGAGCAAGGCGAAGAGGAAACGTCTCAAGCAGGTGTTTATTCAGCTTAAGTTTTGTAGTTTTACCTTAAAGCTTTTATTTCAAGCGATGAAATAAATCAAAGATGTTTCATCCATTTAAAGACATTCTGATGATTTTATTTGCAGAAATATGCCAAGTAGATACAGAGTCCACAGAGAGCGTACTTAACGATCTTGCTATTTTTACAACTTGAATGCAACTCGTCGGTCGCTAAATTTTGAAATCGTCGATAGTCCATATGATAACCCTCTCTATAAAATCCCTGCGTCCCTCAAACCAGTATTTTCAGCTACTTCTTTGCATGTGCTCAGAACGTGGGGTAGAATTATTCCAAATTGTTATGTTTATAGTTTCAATTCGTGCCATTATTTGTGTTTATGTTTTTTATAACAGATTTATGCAAATTTCGTATATAAACCAAAATTAACTTGTTCAAGTTCCTTTGATTATTTACATTCTTCCAGGGCACAAATGTGCAAATTCTTATATAAAATATTTGCGGCTTTAATTTAACACAAGAAAATGTTTTACTCCTTTTATGGCATTAAATAAAAAAATACACATGCTTTAACTTTAACGTACTACTACTAGGCTACTCCACGGCGCTACAGCCCATGAAGAGCCCTGGCCTCCAGGACGACATGTCTCCACTCGTCTCTATCCTGTGCGATTCTTCGCCACCTTTTGACTCATAGTCTTCTCAAGTCTTCACCTAAATCATCGTCCAACCATCTCCTTCTTGGCCTCCCTTTTGCTCTTCTTCCTCTTCGCCCTCTGTTGAATACTTTTTTCACCGCCATATGCTTTAATGTGGAGTTTACTAATAAGTGTACAGTTTCTATTTTATTAGAAACATCAAAACGCTGATTTCCATTTGTTGTTATTAAGATTTGTTTGTAACAATTATTAGTTTACAATAACTAAATCAGCAAAGATATATAACGAAATTTATAATATGTTATAATTTCGCATAATAATTCAATATTAAAACTTTGTAATTGTCTTTAATTAATAAGAAATGTATTAAAATATTAATATGTGAAATGTAGTGGAAAAGTACCAGATAAAAGTGGCTTGTACACACCCAAGACGGAGCCGGTTGTCTACCACAAAGTTCTATAAAACGTACTAGCAGGTACTTTTGGCAAACAAAGCCATAAAAATCGAATTGTTAGAAAATTTTATAAAAACACGTACGAAAGCCATTAAAATAAGGTGAACGTACTTGCTATAACAATACCTACCGTAAGAGGTGCAAGCGAGAAATTTAGACAGGGAACGAAAACTAAGCGTCTCCTTTTCAAAAAAGTCAGTTTAACTCAACCTGCACATTCAAACCAATTAGGAGTAGCGTCAGTAGTTGGAGGGAAAATTTAGAGTTTGCTATTGGGGAATATCCAATATTTTAAACATCGCGGTATATTTTTACCAATGAAGAAATTGTACAGTCTAGCGTTGGAATGGGAAGAGAGATTTTCTTATAAAAACTCGAACGCGAAGACGAGAGGGAGTCAGTCAAAATCATTTTCAGCAATTTTAAGCAGTCTTCACGTCAGTTGTTTTGTGAATTATTTCTATCAGTTTTATTTAGTCATTCAATCAGTTACAAGTTTTGTTCATGTCAGCTAGATCGTTATTACATTCAAGTCAATCTTTCTTCAACTGCTCGAGTTTACAGTTTGTCCACGTTTAAATTAGTTACGTCAATTACAAAATCAAGTACAGCTAACAATAATATCCGAGTGATACGACTCAATCATTCTGATATAATAGTATCTTTATTAAGAAATCATAGTGCGTTGCATATGATAAAAGAAGTAGTTATAAATAAAATTGTATTAAATTTAATATGTGCATGTGACTTGTGCGGTTATTATATTAATATTGTAAACCAACTCGTCCACAAAAGTGAGTGAAGTGAGTGTAGTCAGCGTCACCAGGAGTTCGTCACGGGATCCAACGTCAGAGACTCATCACAACACTACCACCAGGAAGACATCAGGGACACCACCACCGACGTTAATTTGAAATTCAATAACCAAGTAATATATAAACTGTTATAATTAAAATTGTTAACTAACGTAACTCAATTCAATGCTCTAAAGAACTCACTAAACAAAGTATAATTTCATTTATTAATATTATTAATGTTCAATTGTAAAATTTGCAAGTGACCTTATTAAACAAATAATTGTAATCATATATCTGTGTATTGTATAATTATTTATAATATTACCCTGAGACAAGAGAACATGTATACCTATTGGATTGACACCAATTATAAGTAAATACATAAATATTATTGTATGACACCAACATGGATAACTAAATTAATTTGAGCACGTCTTTAATAAATACAATTAAATTATTATTAACGATTGTCACTCATTGAAATATAAATCTCAAGTCAATGGAGTGATATTATCGAGTTCTTGATAATTACTTATTGGATCTGATTGGTGTAAGATAAATATTAATTGGTGTTAACAAAAATTACAAACAGAGGTAGTATATTGGCGCCTAACGTGGGGCTTGATTCAAAGCAAAGGGTAGAGCGAATTGAGTTACAAAATTGTAATAAGCTAAGAAATTTAAGTGATATGTTCTAGCATATGATCACTAGGAGTAGAAGTAGAGTAGCTCATAACAAACAAACAGACACAAGTAACAACACAACCATGAACACAGAAAAAGAAATAGTCGAAAAAAGTAGTAGCGAGTCGGAGTTCGAGATTAATAACCAGTTAGGAGAACCAAACATATTTGATGAAAACACAGCCAACGATTTCACAGAGGCGCGGGGACCGCAGACAGAAACAACACCAGTAATTAAAGAAGTAGATATTTATACAATATTACAACAACTTACAAAAACCATTACCCAACAAAAAGAAGACATTACCAAACGTATCGAACAACAAAGCAAAGCATCGCACAACAAGCTCAAGACATCGCTGACGCAAATTACAACAAAATAACAACACAAATGACCCAACAAATAAATGAATTTAGGAAAGAAAACCAAGAACTAATAGAACAAATTAAAAAAGAAACTAGAGAAATCGTTAAAGAAGAGATCAATACAGTTAGAAATGAACTTAATTTAAGATTAGATAGCGTAGAAGAAGTAGTTAAAGAGAATGAATTAAAAACTAATAATGAAATTAAAAATATAAATAAAAGAATAATTGCAAATAATAAACGCCTAGAAGAAAACTTCACGGCACACAAAGGAGAAATAGATAAATACGTTAAGGACAACAATGAAGCGAGTAAAAATCGAATTAAGGAATTAGAGGAGAAAATCGGGAACAACGTGGAGGAGATAGACGGGAAGCTAACAAGCATCCAGAACGACGTGACGTCGAAATTTGCACAAGTAGGTGCGATACCTACAAATAGAGTCGTCCCTACGGAACAGATTAAAGAAATCAAGTTCAACGGAGAGAGCGAGTTTCCAATTGAGTTTCTGAAGGAAATCACGGAACTACAACGAGAATATTACCCTACAAATGGGATCCTGTGGATTTAAAATTAAAATTATTAAATGCCCCGAACTCCGAATAAAATTAAACGGAATTTGTATCAACGCTCTGCTCGATACTGGAAGTCAAATCAATGCGATTTCGGAAGACTGGTATCGAGATAATAAATTAAATTTAGGGAAGATAGTCATATTAAAGATGTCAAATACTATAGTAAAGGGAGCCATTGGCAATAAGTCACAATGAATAACACAGCAAGTATTATTAAAGGTTGAAGTAGGAGAGGTGAAATTCGACAGTGTCTTTGTAATCGTTCCTTAGTTATATATAATTTACCTTAATTTCCGTCCAGTGACGTCAAGCGTAATTTGTATTTGGTTACGCGTTTCAGGCCATGTGGCCCATCCTCAGACCATCACTCCAAGAGGAGCTCGTTAAAAAATAAAAAATCCACATAAAACAAACACATAATAAATAAATACAAAAATATATTAAAACATTTAAAGGCGTTCTATTACACGAACACGGTGCACCGCGTGTAGCATGCCTCAAATAACATGCCTGCGACATGCAGGCCTGGACATGCCTGCGTTCCTTAGTTAATTAAGGAATGCATCTTGGGCATAGAGCTATTATCGGAAGGAGGATGTATCCTGGACTTTTTGACGAAACAAATAAAATTTCAAGGTCCACACCTACCCGAAGGTAAAGTGACTACGGCCGACACATTACAAATTAGCACAGCGGACATTAACGATGAGTTGATTAGAACCATTAAGGAGAAGATGACAGAATTATTGGATATACCTGACGACGATCGGAAGCAACTTCAAGAAATCTTGATTGAAAACAAAGACGTCTTCAGGGATGCACCAGGACGTATCATCGGATACCAACATAAGTTTAACGTCACGGACACAACACCTTACTGCCTGAAGGGATACCCAGTACCGGCTAAGTATCAGGAAGCAGTCGATGAGGAGATGAAGACGATGGAGAGTAACGGGATCATCGAGAGAGCAGCCAGCCCGTACGTAAATCCAATGGTTACCGTGATTAAGAAGGACCAGAAGGTAAGGCTATGTTTAGATGCCAGACGCCTTAACTCGGTCACGGTACCAGATTACGAAGGTGATATTCCAATCAATGAGGTTCTGTCGAAGTGCGGGAATATACAAGTAATAAGCAGTATAGACCTCACTTCTAGCTTTTGGCAAATTTCATTAGATATGGCATGCAGAGATTACACCGGATTTATATACAAAGGGAAGTGCTACCGGTATACCGTCACTCCATTTGGTCTCAAGACTAGCTTGGCCAGCTTAACTAGGGGTCTGGACATGGTGTTAACCGATGAAGTTAAAAGTTTTACCGTGATCTACGTGGATGATTGCCTGTGCATTTCAAGCAGCGTCAAGGAGCATCTGCATCATCTCAAGCTATTGCTAGAAAACCTACGAAAAGTCAATCTCACAGTTAATTTCAAAAAGTCGCAATTTTTCCGTAGAACCATAAATTATCTAGGATATTGTTTACCGACAACTAGTATCAGCGCAGCGCTGACAAGATTGCCGCAATTCAGAATTTCCCAAGGCCTAGAAACCAAAAACAATTAAAGGGTTTCCTTGGACTCACTAACTTTTATAACAAATTCACGAGTAAGTACGCCGAGGCGACACAACCTTTACTAAAATTATTGAAGAAAAACACAAAATTTAAATGGAATGAGGAGCTAGAGTGTCATTTTAACAGAATAAGAGGATTATTCATAAACACTGTGATACTCAAACATCCAAATCCAGAGAAACGGTTTTATTTGCAAACCGATGCAAGCAAGTACGCCCTGGGTGGACAGTTGTATCAGCTCGATGAAAATAACGAGATAGGAGTAATTGCCTTCGCCAGAATTAAATTACTTCACCACCGAACTGGAACTCCTAAGTGTGGTATACTGCTTACAAAATTTTAGAACATACATATTAGGGAGGCCACTCACTATTATCACAGACAGCAAGGCCACTTACGCACTTGAATACCTAAACCAACCAGGCAAGATGAGAGGCAAATTCAACGTGAGACAACTAAAACGGTATTTCGAAAACACATAAAGCAGAACAAAACACCAGAACACAAACAAAATTAAACAAAACATCGAATTTGTAAATAAAATTGTAATGTATGATTGAAATATAATTGTATTAGGATAAGGAGATAATATGTAAACAGAAAAGTTTGTGTTAGAATAACTACAGGTAATAAATAAGATATGAATGTCAAAATTGCTATATATGAATAAGTAAATAACTGTTATGTAAAGAGGGAAAGTAGAGTAGCATAGGGTCTTAAGAGCAGGTAAAGGGAGAAACACAATATGCTTTGTAAAGTGGGTCAATAGCCTATTACCACGAGAATCCAAATGTAAACAAGTGACTGAAATATAAAAAAGACGTATATGTCAAAAATTTAAAAGTAGGTCAAATAAAGATTATATGTTAGGATTGAGTGTGTGTGTGTGTGTGTGTGTCATTAAAGATTATAGGCGCAACAAATTGATTACATGTAAATTTGAAACCAAATTGTAAATGCAATCAGTTTGGGGGACAAATATAACGAAATTTATAATATGTTATAGATAAGACAAGCACACGTACTGACGTTTGTAGAGGTTGACAACACTTTGTAAATTTCCAACACTTTCGCCGCAAGAGGAAGATTCATTAAGTCTAACGTTATTTAAATCGATATTTATTTAATCCCAACGCCTTTTCTACTTTTGTACGAATGTAAGGCTATTTGCAGAGTTTGCAAAGTTTCTACAGATACTTCCATTGCCTCATGTCCTGCATTATTTTATCGCCATTTATACTATTTTCCTACTCTCTACTCAAACGTTTTTTCTGTTTCATCCTATCATGTTTCTCTGTCACGCCTTTGCTTATCTTTCTTGTTAGTTTCGCGTTATACATTATTCTAGTTGTTTTTCTTCAATCATCAGTGTGACCGAACCGACTCATACGACCATCTGCTTCCGGTACATGCCACACTCGAATTGAGAAAACATGAAGACCGTTTGTTTTAGTCAGAGATTCTAAGCTCTGAACAAGAAAGACTGTTGGAAATTGTATCTGGCGTGGAAAGTTAGTCGGGGTATTATAGAATAACAGAGGCTATTAATTAATAATTTACTTTGGAGAATTCAAATCACAGAAGGTTTACCAATTATAATGTTTTGATTACAACTCACATACAAGGCAATATGTAGGCTACTTATCAAATTTACCATAGATTGAACAAAATGTATATACTATGAGATCACGAGAGAGAGAGAGAGAGAGAGAGAGAGAGAGAGAGAGAGGGGAGAGAGAGAGAGAGAAGGGGAGACATCCATGCTGACACATTTTACAATCGTGTTTGTAACAGTAGGCCTATAAGAATTTTGTTTCTCGGCGTCACGCACAGCCTTCCTATATAGTACAGTCACTGAAGCCGAAAGAAATAGAAATTGCAAATTAAGTGGCTTCTACGAGATTTTTTGCATAGTGCTAGATAAAAAGGTAAGAAAGAATTTTAAAAAAGTTTACAAAAATTCAGTCGCGGGTTTTCGAAAAAAGGGAGGGGAAGTTACAAAAAATTAATTTTTCGTGATTATCTTAAGAAATATTAAGTTTATGAGAAAAATACAAAATACCAAAAAGAAAGAGCATAATATTCTGCATAAAAAAGGTTATTCACATTTTTTTTGTCAGGGTGATACTTTTAATAGAAAAATTAATTCAAAATTGGCCAAATTTTTCACAAGGTGGATTTTCACATAAAATACATGTTTATTTAATAGACATGCAATTTTTTCAGGAATATAAGTTTAAAAACTCATTATTATTCATTTATGTATATATTATTATGTATAATTTTTACTTATTTATTACGCATTATAATAAAAATATTATTAAAAAATGCACTTTATAAATATATTCAAAAATAGTTTTTCTTCCAATCAGTGAAGATTTTGACAATAAAATAACTTTTAAAACACATTTCTTATTTATACAAATTATAAATTATTTACTTATAACTTATTATGATTTTACAAAATTATTAAAATATCGTTTTTTTCTTAAATTTTTCGGAATTTTTCACAATTATCACGGTGGAAATTAACTTTTTAGTACATTTATTATTTATTTATAAAATTTAATTATAACTATTATTTTTATGATAAATATATTTAAAAATTGATTTCTTCTCCAATTTCTTGAAAAGATTCAGAAGTCAACTCTTCTATTTCTATTTCTCCCTCATCATACACAATATTTGAAAAATGTGTGCACCAAAATTAAATTATTAATAAAATTACACAAAATCAATAAACCTATCAGACCTTTAATAAACGCTAGAACCGCACCAAATTATAAACGCTCTCTCTCTCTCTCTCTCTCTCTCTCTCTCTCTCTCTCTCTCTCTCTCTCTCTCTCTCTCTCTCTCTCTCTCCCTCTCTCTCTCTCTCCCTCTCTCCCTCTCTCTATTTATGAACCTAAGCATTCAAAGAATTTCGACGAAACCGAAACATCGAAGCATGATAATGTTTTTTAGGCTTTTGAAACGTATAATGTGGATTACGTTTGGTGGATTACGTAAATCATTTCCAAACCACAGACGATCACAAACAGAGCATGCAAAACCAAATTTATTCTCACTAAAACGTTTGCTAAACTCAATGTCAGCAGCGATTATTTCTGTCTTGATGCGTTTACATATCAAATTTCTAGACTGTGAGGAATCGAAAGTGTGGAAGCGTCACATTTTTCGATGACGATTTTTGTGGAATGACCCCCAGCCTAAAAACATTATCATTTTAAAATATCAAAATTACTAACACAAATCTTAAAACTTAAAATTGAACTTCCAGCAAAATACGATGTAAAAAATAGTATCGAACTCACGGAACATTCAATATCGAACTGCGTTAATTCAATATCTGTATGGCGCATGTACCAGCTGTCCTCGCTCTCCCTAAAATTCTTCAACTTTCAGGGTCTGTTCTTTTTATGCCCATGCACGGATATAAATTCTCACTATGTAGAAGAGAAACCTCAAGTATTGTAGTTTTACGTACAATAGTTACATATTAATATTTTTTTTTTAGTTTTTAACTATTAATATTAATACGGGCAATGGACATATTTCTACATTTATTTATACAAGTTACATTTATTTAAAATTAACTAAATTTTAACAATTCTTTACACCGCAGTCTTATAGGCGACACTTTGACCAATACGTGTTCAAAATTTTGTTAAAAAATATTTATTTTGAAAATGTCTGTAGAAATTTTAAGTTAAGAAAATGATGTATACTTGCGAACTCAAAAAAATTATAAATTTTAAAACTCGCTCATTTTATGCCAATAAATCAATACTAATTTTTATTATTTTTTTCAAAAACCTATAGGCCTATATGTAAAGTTCATATTGTGAAGTTTTTTTTTAATGTAAATACATTTGTAATAAATTGTTAATATGTTTATGCATTAGTTGAAAAAAATCAAAAACAAAAAAGTTATTACTTTATTTTAAGTATTTATTAATAATTTAATAATTTTCTTTTCATTTTATGTAAAAGTGCAAACATTTAGCTTTAAAATGCTTTTTGATTTTTGTCTCTACGACTATTATAACGAACTTTATTAAAATTTGTATGTTGCAATGTCAGAAAAAATTAGCCTTCCCGCTCATCGGGGCGGACTCCGGCAATCAATTTTTTTATAATATTTCAATTCCATTTTTCTCACAAAGTATTGGCCTGACAAAAACTATGATAAATAGCTTTTTTATAGAGAATTTAATGCTCTTTAATTTGTGTAATTTGTCTTTTTTTCGTAAATTTGTTATTTTTTAAGATAATCACGAAAAATGAATTTTTTGTACCTTCCACCTCCCTTTTTTCGAAAACCCGCGACTGAATTTTTGTAAACTTTTTTTAAATTGTTTTTCACCCTTTTATCTAGCCTTGTGCAAAAAATCTCGTAGAAGCCACTTAATTTGAAGTTTTTTCCTTCAGTGACTGTACTAATAGGCGAGTTTCTCAGTTCGACTGTGCGAACTAGTGAACTTTTTTCCAACCTTTCTCGATTCGAGTGCGCCTGATCGAACAATCTCTGCCTTCTCCTCTGGGTGTAACTCATCTACGACTGTTTATTGTCTGCAGATTATTGCACTCTAACTCATTATTGTTTGGGAACTGCTTTCCTGAACAAATAAATTTCGCTTCTGTTAGGACTTCATAGTTTATACATACGGAAGCGATTTGAAGTAATGGATTAAACATTTTTTTCTCTTTTACGCTGGAAGCTGAAAGGCTTGAATGAAAGAATTTCTAGAGAGAAGGCAAGATCTGCGCGCTTTGATCTGATGTCCACAGAATCGTGTTTAGTACGAAACAGGGACTTTACGCAGAGGATGATCAACACAGTCAGTGGACGATTTCAGAATATTGCCGTCCTCCACTGTTCAGAGAAGAATATTCACAACGTTTGAAATGGAATAATTTTAAATAAACACGTATTCTTTGTAGTTTCACAATCTTAAAGTCTGACAATTGTTTCAGCCGATTAGGCTGTTCTCAAAGAGGTGGTAAGAAAATCTATACAAAGAATATGTTAGAGGGTAAACATGTGTTAAGGGTGTGTATAGAAAATGGTGGGGGTGGAGTAGCTAATACAGGGAAGGTGGAGCGACTGGAAAATCTAAGTAATAGGAATGCAAACTCTAAAATTAACTAAGCTAAATGGCTGATTTTAACAAAGGAGTTACAAAGAATTCCGTCTGTTCATTCCTTAGATTTTTGTTATTTTTAATTGCTTTCCTAATTTATAAAATTTCTAATAAATGTTTTTTCCCTTTTTAAAATTGATTTCAATGCCTCCCCTTGAATGACTTTCCTTGTACATTCCCTTCACCATCTTCTACACACACCCTTAACATATATTGTAACGAAACAAAATGTTAGAAAAAGAATTGTAAATATTATAATACTCCTCGTGTACCCATAGTACACTATCTTAATGGTATCTTAATGGTATAATAATTTGGCCGTGTTATTCCTTGTATATGTTAATTTGTAATAAATAGTTGTAAATAGTGTATCAGTTGATCGTGGAATATTTATGTTGTGTGTTTACGAATGTGAGTTAAATATATAAGTAAAAGAATTGAATTATTCTGCCTTGGTTTCTGAATCAGAATTATAATTATTCCAGTTCAGTAGTTAGAACTCCAAAAATCAATTCAAAATAGCGGTCGAGTCATCCCAAATAATTTTCAAGTCACCTTCGATATTAGGCTTTAACCTATTATTTGAGGTTAATCTTGGTTTTTTGCAGTTTGCGTACTTCCAATGACTCCCCGAATTCTTCTTATCCTTGTTAATTATAAAATAAATGTTGATAATATATTAAGTTCCTGAAATAATAACGCATGGATATGATTTAATAACATAATGGTTTAATCTCTGTAATATAGGTTCAAATTATTGGAAAATTCCATTCGATACATACGGTTGTCACAATCGATATTTATCTCAGGATTTACTAATTAAATAATGTTAATATATTTCGTGGGAATTCTTGTGGCTGCTACGAAAAGTTCCTTTACATGATAATTAATAATATAGAGTACCTTTACAAACAATATATTACTTATAATCTAAAAAATTACAAAAATTATATATTAAGTAACATACAAGGTTTGACGATATTCAATAAGTTTCGTAAAAGCATGTAGGTTAGAATGACGTCAACATCATGGCTACCATTGTCCGTCTCAGAAAATAATGAAGTTTATTAATGTGTACAATAAATGTTTTCCTTGTAATCACTGTTTCGTTCAGATATTGAATTTGTTTTCACTTTAAAATGTTTACTAGTGATTGGTGTTAGTGTAAATTAGTATATTGTCTAGTGGTTGTTCCTTGTTAGATAAAATATTGTCAAATTATACTTTACACATCTTGACGATATTGCTGAAGGTTTTATGGTTTATTCTGGATAATTTCTTGATTGTGTGTAATACTGGTTCATGAAATGATTGTAGTGGAGGGATTATTTATCTTCGATGATGGTCATTCAGATCTTCTTTCACAAACGGGTTATATATTTTTATATTTTTATTTTAATTACACCTCGACACGTACTATTAAACTGTTCTTCATCACAATTAACAATTAAGTGTTATTTCTTCTTTTTTAGTCACCGAACTCATACAAACTTCTTAAATTTTGATTGACCAAATGTACAATTTTATGTACAGGTTAAATGTTATATGATCGATTCCCATTAATTACTTTACATTTTTCTAAATTACCTTTAATAGATAATTTTATTATTATACTCTAATGATACATGCAATGGTTACATGATGATTAATTATATAATTATAAACAATTTGATACTAAACATGCCTCAGTTTATAACTGTAAAACCTTATTAATTTGAATTTCTATGATATGTGGTGGAACAATTTGTTATGGTTGATTGTAATTTCTACTTTGACTCCCTGAGATAAATATATTTACATAAATTAACTGGTGACATTAAATCTTATAACATATAACAAAACTCTTAATAATAATAATTGTTTTTGACAACTTTAATTATTTCATACTTTTAAACTATTGTCTGTATGATACTACTAAAACACTTTTTATAAATAATAAATAGCACACTGTTTAACTATAGTTTGTACCACTATTTATTATTATATCACTCATCACTGTAAAGGTATGTGTCCCCTTTTCTATCCTTATTATAGGCCTATATGATTTTAATTAATACAATTTTTATTTTGTGGATAGGTACTCTTTATTAGGTTTAGTTGTGTTTCAGGGTAATTTGATTATTTAGGCCTACTAGGTTTATTTATTTAATTTTGTCTGTTTACTGCCCTATTCTACTGGGTTATTTCTGGGTTTCTTGATAATATTAAATAAGTCAAACCAACTAGTTTCCTTTAATTTGCTATCAATTATTATTTCTTGTTTCCTCTCTGGATCGGATTTCATCTATTATTTACTATTCTTTTGTAACATTTTGTTTCGTTACAATATAATAGGGAAATCCTATCCAGAGAGGGAACAAGAAATCACAACTAATAGTCAATTAAAGGAAATTACCAAGTTTTAAAGAGATTAGTAAAGAACCAAATATAACTAAATAAAAACAACCTTTGACTTAATTAATATCATCAAGATATTAACCAAGAAATAACCCAGAAATTAATAAAAATCAAGGAACGTTTGGAGAACCAAAACTCTCCAATAAACCAATTCTATTGTGAACGAGAAGCAATTTTATTTATAAAAAATACATTGAACCAAGAAGACTGGAAGGTCATCATTCCCAGAATCATGGAGAAAGAACTAGTGTTGGAATATCACATAAGATACGGACATATGGGTGCAGTAAAGGTAGTGAAAGCATTGGAGGAGAATTGTTACATTAAGAACATACACAGGAAAGTACAAAATTATATAAAACCCTGTCATATCTGCCAATTGGTCAAAATTAATAATGAACGAAAGGAAGGTGTAATGATACCTATATCGTCAGAACAAAAATTGGAAAAACTATTCATTGACATATGCGGACCATTTCCTAGGAGTGAAGGTAGAAGCCGGTATAAATACATTATAATCATTATGGACCACTTCATCAAATTGTATCCAATCAGTCGAGCAACTACGCAGAAAATTCTTGAAGTAATAACTACTCAATACATTCCAAAAATAGGAATACCTGTTTCAATAGTTACAGACCATGGTACACAATTTCGAGGCAAAAAATGGAAGAACACATTGTTAGAACTGAACATCAAAAGCTATAAGACCTTCGTATACCACCCCAGTAGCAATCCATCAGAAAGAATACTGAGAGAGGTTGGTAGAATCTTAAGAACCTATTGTCATCAACAACAAAGGAAGTGGCCTGATTACTTATTAGCCACAGAAGATTTTTTAAACTTGGCTTATCATCCATCTATAAATTGCACTCCATACACTGCCATGTATGAAAAACAACCACCCAGAGATCCAAGAATTGATTAAATTTCCTAAGTCTCCACAGTACCAATTTAATAAATTAAAATTTTATAATCAGGTGATGGAAAATCTAGAAAAACGCAAAAACAAATACCAGAAAATCAAGGGTAAAATAATTAAATATGAAGTAGGAGAGAAAGTGTTGTTAAAGAACAGGGAATTGCCTAGCACTCTAGAAGGGATATCAAAGAAATTATTGTTACTATATGTTGGACCCTACACCATAACAAAAAACAACAACAACAACAACACGTACGAATTAACCGACCCCATTTCAAAGAAGATCAAGGGCAATTATAATCAACAATCCATGAAAAATATCACGAGGAAGAAAAGGAAAAATAACATAAGTAATTATGTCCTCACACCTAATGAAGTGTTCAGAAATAATTACTTCTGAAGGGAGGCAATTTGTAACGAAACAAAATGTTAGAAAAAGAATTGTAAATATAATAGGGAAATCCTATCCAGAGAGGGAACAAGAAATCACAATTAATAGTCAATTAAAGGAAATTACCAAGTTTTAAAGAGATTAGTAAAGAACCAAATATAACTAAATAAAAACAACCTTTGACTTAATTAATATCATCAAGAGACCCAGAAATAACCCAGTAGAATAGGGCAGTAAACAGACAAAAAGTTAAATAAATAAACCTAGTAGGCCTAATCAACTTACCCTGAAACACAACTAAACCCAATAAAGAGTACCTATCCATACAAATAAAATTGTATTAAATAAAATTGTATAGGCCTATAATTAAGGATAGAAAAAGGGACACAAACCTTTACAGTGATATGAGTGACATAATATAAATAGTGACACAGACTACCGTTAAACAGTGTTAATTATTTTTTATGAAAGGTGTTTTATTATTATTATTATTATTATTAGACAGAAATTTAGTTTAACATACAGACAATAGTTTAACGGTATAAATAAACTAAAACTGTCAAAAAAACAAGTATTATCATTAAGAGTTTTTGTTATATGTTATAAGATTTTATGTCACCAGTTAATTTATTTAAATATATTTATCTCAGGTAGTCAAGGTAGAAATTACAATCAACCATAACAAATTGTTCCACCACATATCAGAGAAATTCAAATTAATAAGGTTTTACAGTTATAAACTGAGGCATGTTTAGTATCAAATTGTTTATAATTATCTAATTAATAATCATATAAACATTGCATGTATCATTAGAGTATAATAATAAAATTATCTATTAAAACTAATTTGTAAAATGTAAAGTAGGTAATGGGTATTGATCATATAACACTTAACCTGTACATAAATGGCCAATCAAAATTTAAGAAGTTTGTCTGAGTTCAGTGACTAAAAAAGAAGAAATAACACTTAATTGTTAATTGTGATGAAGAACAGTTGAATAGTGCGTGTCGAGATGTTATTAAAATAAAAATATAAAATTACTAAACCGTTTGTGAAAGAAGATTTGTATGACCACCATTGAAGATAAATAATTCATCCACTACAATCATTTCACGAACCAGGAACACACACAATCAAGAAAATATAAGGAATAAACCAGAAGACGTTCCGCAATATCGCCTAGATGTGTAAAGTATAATTTGACTTAATCATTGACAATATTTTTTATCCGAAAAGGAGCAACTACTAGACAATACACCAATTCACACTAACACTAATCACTAGTGAACATTTTAACAAGTGAAAACAAATTCCATATCTAAACGAAACAGTGATTACAAGGAAAACATTTATTTGTACACATTTAATAAACTTCATTATTCTGTGACACGGACAACGGCAGCCATGATGTTGACGTCACTCTAACCTGCATGCTTTTTACGAAGCGTATTGAATCTCGTCAAACATCGTATGTTATTTAATATATAATTTTTGTAATTTTTTTAGATTATAAGTAATAGATGATTTGTAAAGGTACTCTATATTATTAATTATCATGTAATGGAACTTTTCGTAGCAGCCACAAGAATTCCCACGAAATATATTAACCTTATTTAATTATTCACTCCTGAGATAAATATCGATTGTGACAACCGTATGTATCGAATGGAATTTTCTACCAATTTGAACTCATATTACAGAGATTAAACAATTATGTTAATAAAGCATATCCATGCGTTATTATTTCATGAACATAATATATTATCAACATTTATTTTATAATTAACAAGGATAAGAAGACGTCGGGGAGTCATTGGGAGTACGCAAACTACAAAACCAAGATTAACCTCAAAGAATAGGTTAAAGCCTAATATCGAAGGTGACTTGAGAATTGTTTGGGATGACTCGACCGCTATTTTTGAATTGATTTTGGAGTTCTAACTGCTGAATTGGAATAATTATAATTCTGTTTATTAAAACAAGGCAGAATAATTCAATTCTTTTAACTTATATATTAAATCACATTCGAAAAAACACAACATAAATATTCCACGATCAACGGATACACTATTTACAACTATTTATTACAAATTAACATATACAAAGCATAACACGGGCAAATTATTATATCATTACTATACTACGGGATAAACGTCCAGTAATAATATTTACCTGATAACACATTGTTTTTATTTCGTTCTTCTGACCAATTCTTAGAGAATTGCCTAATAGGCTGAAACAATTGTCACAATTTAAAAATAAATAGTGAACTACCAAGCGTTTGTGTTTATACAAAATCTTTTTCAGTAATATGTATCGCCAAGCGCCCAACGAGTCTCCAAATAAATATAGTTTGCAATGGAAACTATTTATATAGTTTTACTGTTACAGGCTTCGGAATCGCCCAGCGCTGATACGGCCGGAGAGTGTAGTCCCAAACGCCGTCGCAAGGGGCGAATAAACATCATGTGCAACGTGTGCCGATGCAAGGTATGGCGCGACCTGATGGGCAAGCACCTGGTATCGTATTTCCACTGGCGGCGAGCGCTCTCCGCTCCCGAGACGTCCGCCCAGCTGGTCACCAAGTACATGTACAGCATCGTACTGCAGGCGCCGTTCCAGTGCGGACTCTGTCGTTTCTACTGCAACACGTTCTCCTCTTTCGTGCACCACTGGACGTCGGAAATGCACAAAAACAAGGATTCTCAGGTTAGTAACTTTAAGATTTCATGCACGTAACTTGCACGTTCTGGACTTCATACTTTATATACAGGCGTGTGTCTGACCGAACAATCTGTGGCTTCTTTTCTAGGTTATTATAGACAATAACACATCTACGACAATATTGTAGACAATAACTCATCTACGACTGTTTATTGTCTACAGCTTATTGGACTCTGACTTATTATTGTTTGGGAACTACTTTCCTGAATAATCAATTTCGCTTTTGTCAGGACTTCATAGTTTATACATATGGCTGTCATCTGAAATAATGGATTACACGTTTTTCTCTTTTACGTTGCTATGGTTTTTAGCTGAAAGGTCTGAGTGGAAGAAATGGGAGAGAGAAGGCAAGATCTGTGTTCTTTGATCTGATGTCCACAGAATCAAAGTCACCAGTCTACCTATAAGTCACCAGTGGCGAAGCCGTCGTAAGATGTTGCGGAAAATATTAAATTTATCTTTAGTACTCATAGTCGATTCTCATAGTACTCATAGTTTAGCCTCGAGCCTCTTTAAACTGTATTTGTAACAGGAGAACGAAGCATAGGGAACAATAAAGATTTTTTTCAAAATTCCCTAGCCATCAATTTTTCAACGATTCAAACGAATACTCCAAAATTAATTTCTAAAAAATAACATTTCGAAAAGGATTTTGAATTTCAGATTCGTTGTTCCTCACGAGAACTTCATTTAAAACTCGTTCTTGATTGGCGTTTTTCTAGTTAAGAAAGGAAACTAGAAAATTTTTAATGACACAACACATTATGCCACTTCGCCCAGAAATTTAAACAATTTTTAAATTGCACATTATTTTGGGTCTTCGTTTGCAACTTTTGCAATTCCGATTTCAAATACTCAGTGTGCGACCACAAAAGAATCTCCGATAACAATTAAACAAAATGGTTTTATTGGCTACTCTTTACAATCTAGTTTAAGTTCTTGAAATGTTTTATTCATTTATGGCATAATAAAATAATTATGGCATGTTAAAATAATCATTAAAGAATTCACATCGCAACATATTTATAAACTTATTTGTGACGAATAAAGTCGTTTTGAATCCGTTACGAATTGTGGATTTTAGGAAATTCTGAACAAAAACATTGTTTTCCTGGACCAGAGTAGAGAGAAGCAGTGTTTAGATCCGCTGGTCCGCTGGTCTTAGTTAAACGTTTGCCTATTTTGCAGACCACCGATGTTTATCTTACTATCTATAAAAGCAAGTAATTATTAATTATTACATTATAGCGAAACTTATATAATTTTTTTTTTGAGCTTTTAGTCACAGTAAATCAACGGCTTCCTGTGCTCGACTAATTATGCCGCCAAGTAACAGTTGATTTAATATCAGCTGAAACATACCGATACTGATCATTTTAGGTAATTAATTACATATATAACGCTACTGACTCGAATCACAATTTTTTATTAGTAAAAACGATAAACTTTTACCTGATAGCCTAAACTAGTTTTTACTCCGTTAGAACTTCATCAGAGGCTGCCGCTAGACCGTCCTGCTTTTGGTGACGGCGACGTCGTTCAAAAGATCGCTGTGTGTGTGTAATATGTTCAAATAGTATGTGTGATTTAAATTGTGCCTGTTCGTTTAGGATGTTGTTTCTATGCGTGTTTGTGTGTTTGTATATTTCTAGTTATTCAAGAGTGTCTAGTTTTCGGCCTTTTGTGTGTGTGTGTGTGTAGAATTTCCATGTTGTTTATATTTGTGTATGTGTGGTCTGCTTCAATGAGGTGGTTTGCAAAGGTGGAGTCGGTGGTGGAGTGTAATGCATTTGTGTGTTCAATGTATCTCTGTTTGAAGCTACGTTCTGTCTGGCCTATGTAGAATTTATTACATCCAGGTAAGGAGAAGTTTAATTTGAATGCACCAGGTAAACTAACTTTGTTTTGTTCTTTGTTTGTGTATTTTGACAGTGTGTGTTCTGTTTTGTTTGTAGTTCTGTATGCGATTCTGTATCCTGCTTTTTTAAATTTCCGGGCTATTTTTTCAGTCCGGTTATTGATATATGTTAGTGTTATGAATTTGTTGTTTTCTGTCTTTGTCTGTTGCTTGTTTTGTGTTTTGTGTAGGAGTATATTAATTAATTATTAATTATACACTCCACCACGAATACACGTACACACAATAGGCCGAAAACTAAACACTTTTGAACAACTAGAAATATACCAAACACACAAAAATGCAAAGAAACAACATCCTAAACGAACAGACACAATTTAAATCACACATACTACTTGAACATATTACACTACACATACAAAACATCGTCTTTTGAATGACGGCGCCGTCACCAAAAGCAGGACGGACAGCGTTCCTAGCGGCAGCCTCTGACGAAAAGCGTGTAACGTAACACTACCGGTTACAGCCAGTTGTGTGGTAAAACACATTTATATCAGTAGTATATCCTGATGTAGATTATTAATATTAATTTTAGTAATGTTAGTAATACAGATGAGAATTGTACCAAGTATTTGTTATATAAGTAAGAGGTGTGTACTAGCGAGGCGACACGTTGGCGCCGAGGGAGTGTAAAATTGTATTGTATGTACAAATTTCTAAGTCGTAAATATATAAAACGCTTTGTTTGCACAAAACAGCAAAAAATATGAAGTACCGTTAGAAAGAGGGCGTTTTCGGGCTTCAAAATACAAAGAGTGATACGTCATAACGGGAGTGGTTTTAGAAAGCAAATTTCTCTTTTTAACGAGGTAACGTTCTAGCGGAAAGAAGTGCGCGTTTATAAGAGTTCTCCAATCAGAGATAGCGTCACCTCTGCGCGCGAAGTTATTTCGAGTGTTAATTGGATAATTTCAAACTTACCAGCAACACGTTTGAATTTTGGCCAATGATGGTAATCTTAAGAGTAGCGGCAGTATGGGAAGTCTATGTGAAACTATAAAAGTAACTCGTGAAGTCAGTTACCAGTTAGCAAGCGGTCAGCCCGTGGAAGTTTGTTAGTGGCAGTTTTACTAGTTGTTGTTAGAGAGAGTTAGAAGTTATGTCTTAAACAATCATTAAGCAATCTAAGACAGTCTGTAACGTATTCATTCAGTCAATCAGTATGCGGTCATTAGACAAACCAGTTAGTTATCGTCATGAAGAAGTCAAGTAAGTAGTTAGGAGGAAGTGAAGAAAAGAACAAGCAGTTATTAATAAGTCAAGTAGTATTATTTATCCTGTGCGCGGCATCAAGAGCGAAGCAGTATTATTTATCATGTGCGCGGCCGTATGAGAAAGTCAAAGTTTCGGAGAGCGTGGAGATGAATGGTTATCGCTATCGCGATAGTGTGAATAAAAGCAGAGTAAGATCAATTGTGTTGTGACGTGTAAAGTGTGGAACGAGCAGGACGGAAAATGGATAATCAAACTCAAGTAATCGTATCAAATTAAATGTAATCAAATAATTTCATGTAGTATAGTTGTCTACCTAAGTTTCACCCGTTTCATCTAAAAGTACCCATGAAGTGTTCAGATGCTGACGCGTATTTTATATCTTACGACATAGAATCAGAGTACAAAGTTTCAATATTTAATGCAAATTTGAATGATAGTTCGATATTTATGATATGTTAGAATTTAAGTCATGTCGCTGATTAAAGTTAATTTGTGATGAGAATGAAGGAGATTTCTAGTTCCAAGAGTAAATTCGCAATGTTATAAATTATATTCAATGTGTTAATTAATCCCTTATCGATTATAATAATATTCAGTGTGTTAATTAATCTCGTATAACTTATAAATAATATTCAATGTGTTAATTAATCTCATGAATTATAGAGAATAGTGAATGAACTAATAAAGCTCTCATAAATGATAGATGATATTCAATGTGTAAATTAAGTCCTTATCAATGATAAATGATATCCAGTGTGTTCATGAATCTCTTGTGACAATTAGAAAGAGATAAAGAATTTTAATATCAATTGAGAAGTTATTTAATCTGTCAATTTGTAATGATAATGATATTATATGTTATATTATTTAAATGTATACAAGTGTTAAATATAGTACTGTTTATTTAGCATCTGAACATAAGAGTTGTTATTAACAACAAACCCTGAGATTCCTAATTATCTCTGGCGCCCAGCATTTTATATTTAATAATTATAACATAAATTTAAATAATTATATATTTGGCGTACGTACGTAAGGCTATCAAAAGAACCGCGTCCAGCGAAAACTTTATATTTGGCGCACCAAAACGTGGAGCTTTGTGATATTAGTTGTAAGCGAAAATTAGTTTAGGCTATCAGGTAAAAGTTTATCATTTTTACAAATAAAAAAATGTGATACGAGTCAGTAGTGTTATATATATATATATATATATATATATATATATATATATATATATATAAAATTAATTAATTAATAACAACGGACACTTCATGGACAACAAAATCCAAGCATTGTAGTTAGTTTACATATCAACTAATATTGGCGACTTTGTTCCGTTTCAGGTGTCCGGCGTTTATTGGTGCACGTTCTGCCGTCGCGCCAGCGGCACAACTTCGTCCATGTACAGCCACCTGTTGAGCGACAACCACGCGGAAGTGGTGGCTGTCATCAACCGGTCAGTCCCCATAGTGATACAGAAGAGAAAGACCATCAAGTGCGACGTCTGCGACAAGACGTTTCGCTACAACTTCCAGTTGCGACTGCACGCCAAACAGAAGGACCACGCACAGACCACCAGCAGTTCCGCCGACAAGTACCAGGAGCGGGTGGTGTGCAACCGTTGCGGCCAGACGCTGTACTCGAGGAAGTCGCTGCAGCGCCACCTGATGTCCAAACACAAGAACGAGAAACACGAAGGACGGTTCTTCTGCAGCACGTGCGACGTGCAGTTCGACACGTTGGACGAAGCCAAAGAGCACCGGTCGACCCAGAAACATAGGTACGCGACGCAGAAGAGGATTGGAAAAGAAACGGACGTCCAGAAAATCTGTCCGCACTGCTTCGGGACCTACCCGGACGTCGGCGAACTGAAGATACATTTACGCAGCGAACATCCGGAACAGAGTTACAGGTACAGTCTTCTCGTTCGTTTCTTTTACAGCTTCACTTTAACGTACAATAGACTAGACACCTATAAATTAGAGCTAGCAATATCCTACTGGTTACTTGATGATAAAGTACTATTAGCATTTTATATTGTTTTGTTCCTAATTTCTCGAAAAGGAGCGTTAACGTGTTTGAGAAAAACGTATTATTGCTTGTTTCTATGTACTCCAGTAACTTCAAAACAACAATCCGTGTTTTAAAGGAAAAAGGATTCAGGAGATTTTTCTCATCTACGATAATATTCTAGTCCATCTCTTGTCTTGAAAAAAAAAAGGGATAGGCTACTGGCTACGTGGTCTTCCCCTACATTCACGGGGTAACGAACCGCATTGGCAGACTACAGAATCGGAGGGGCGTGAGGACCATCTATAATCCAACTAGTAAAATACAACAATTTCTGAGACCGGTGAAGGACTCAAGGGATCCGCTCTTGTCGGGAGGCGTATACAGTGAGCCTTGCTTGTGCGGCGAAGTGTACATGGGCACCACGAAGCGAAGGGTCCGCACAAGCGTTGGTGAACACAGCCGCTCTTGTCGCTTGAGGCAGGCGGAGACGTCTGTGCACTCTCCAACGCTGACCATCGCGTTCTCTTTGAGGAGACCAAGAGACTGTCCTCGAAGAGTGTCTACTACCCTCGCCTGCACATGGAGTCCGTGGAAATCTTCAAACATGGTTCCATCGCGATCTGGATCTGGCATACTGTGCTCCCAAGTCTATCAAGTGCTGGCATACCGTGCTCCCAAGTCTATCAGATAGCACTTGATACTGATTGGTCGATGGTGCTTTCCAGCTTAGATCGTACTGATACAAAAGTTTATAAACGTAAACAACATTTCTAAACACATTTTATTTTCAGGCAAAACACATTCATGTACCGGGAGGTTTCTCCGCTGTGACTCGGACGCGTCACCGCCGGCTTCAGGGCACAAGACAACCCAGACTTTGGCTAGGCTGAGCACCTCACTTGCTGAGATCCCCGCCCCTACCCAAACAAAAAGGAGCACACCATCCCATCCCAAGACCTTGAATACCCTAGCCCTTGAGAGAGTTTCGATACTTGCAGTAATCGGAGGAGTCACTCCGGGCGCTGCTACCGTGCAGCGGCCTTGAGCCCCGTCCCCCCCAATAGGTTCAAGCTACAAAACACATAGTCTCTACCTCATCTCTGAGATGAATTGGGGGACACCGTGCCAATCTAGACACCGAGGATGTGGGGCCGAAGCGTTTGTCAATAACGACAACTGTGGACCGTGGCTTAACAGCCCGGCGGATAATAATAATTTCAACAATGTTGAAGCCGGCCGTAAAAGCTTAAGAACTTTCGTACGGTTTATTGTCATCCAACTGCTTCTTGCTTGTTCTGTATACCCAATCATTTGATCAGAATCTAATTTAGTTCCCAGATTGGCATAGTCACTTCTGTATTCCTTTCCACCTACTCTGTCGAAATACTGTATGCTCAACACCCTACACAATAGACACATGTTATCCGCTGCCTTAAAAAGCCTCTAAAACTCTATGGCCAGTTAAAATATGAGTCACACTGTAGTCCCGCGTTCTGTGCTTACAATCTATCTATTTTTTTACGATCGGGATTTTGGTCCATTGCCCCTTTATATCATTTTCTTACCATGTAGCATGCCGCTGTACCACGCTGTTATCTCTGGCCACTCTTTTTCTTCCTGGAAATCTAAGTGATGGTAATTATCCATAAATCTCTCCTCTTCCAAGAGCAGATAAATTAGTATTATCCCCTGGTATCTGTCTGATTGGATCTTGCGTGGCCATAGTGCTGTGCGTGTGTCTTGAGACGGAAGTAGACGGTACTTGTCCGACGAAATAATTCACTTCACACGTCCATCCTGCAATCTGAGACTCAAAAAAAGCCTATAATATTTGGAAGACCTGTAAGTCACATATCTCTTACCGGTATTATAGGTCTTTTAACTTTAATTTTTAACATATTAGTAAGCTGTTCCCAGCAGGTAACAAATACAAACTCATCTGTAATTAAAGGAATAATTGTGGCGCAATCACTAGTTCAATCGATCGTTTCAAATCAGAGTCGTTGTGTGTCGAATCCATCTCGAGGTTGATCGCTTTCACAATTTTCAGCAGGATTCTGCGCTTATTCAACTCCAATGGATACTTTATCCATAAACTGAATATTAGAAGCGATCTGGGCGTTGTTCTAGCCACATTGACATACTTGTTTAGCGTAGGTGCAAAGTAACGTAGACTGGCTCTGCATTGACGATAACGTGTAAAGGTATACGAGGATCAGTTGAAAAGTTCGCGGAGCGACATCTATAGCTCAGTGGTAAAACTAAAATCTTTCGTGTGTTGCAAGACGTCATATCTGTCAATTATTCACTTTTTACCAGCTGTTTGAAATTTTCCTGTCACGCGTGTTTTTAAAATGCACAAAATCAAACATCGTGTTGTAATGAATTCTCTGTCAAAAACATTTTAGCGCCAATAGAATATCAAAACGAAATTGTAAATGTGTTAGGAGATGCTCCGCCTTCAGAAACAACGGTAAGTGGGGCACATTCCAGTTTAAGCGTGGTCGTACAAGCATTGAAGACGATCCCAGCAGTGGACGTCCAAAAACGTGCAACAAAAAATTACATTATTGAATAAATTTCATAAGGTGTTGGAAGACCGCAGATTGAGGTGTGGATGACGTTGACGAAATCATAGGAATGTCATATGAGCGTGTGCGTTATACTTTAACTCAAGAACTTGGTTTGAAAAAGCGTTGTGCAAGATGACTGCCGCATCTGGAGTTTTTGAATTTTTTAGGGGTCCAGTGCGGGGGGGGATCTTCAATGAGCGTACGACCACGTTTGAACTCGAGTGCCTGCTTACAAACCGTTGGTTTTGAAGTCGCAGTATCTCCTGACACATTTACAATTTCGTTCTGAATTTCCGTTGGCGCTAAACAATTAACAAAGAACCACACCATGATGTTTGATTTCGTCCGTTTTTCAAAACACGCATGACACGACTATTTTAAACAGTTTCTAAACAATGAATAAATTGATAGATAGATTTGGTAATTAACAGGAGTTCACATAAAAAACAATTCTTGCAGCACACGAAAAATTTTAGTTTCGCCGCTAAGTTACAGTTGTCGTTCCGCGAACTTTTCAACTGACCCTCGTAGAAGAGATAACTCTAATGTATTTTAATTAAATTGTATCATGTTAATTTTTTGTCCACAACTGTAACATTTTAAAATGATATTCCTTGTTTTCAGGTGTATTAAATGTGGGAAAAATTTCACACTGAAGCAAGAGCTGGCACACCACGTCAGGTCCGATAAATGCGAAGGGATGATGAAAAATAAGAGCGCCGTTACAGCGGTCTCAACAGTGCAGACTCCTGCGTCGTCCTCGTCCGGGCTTTCCGAATCTTCTTCGTCAGCGCCGTGCAGCCAGTGCTCGAAGTGCGATTTCGTGTCCTCGTCGCAGGCGGAACTGCTGTTCCACACGGCTTTACACAACGACCCGATAATCGCCGACGACAGCAACGCTGACGAGAAAGTGTCGTACAAGTACTTGTGCCCGTCCTGTCCCAAGGTGTTTCCCAAACACGTCCTCAAGAAGCACGTATTCATCCACACGGGAGAACGACCTTACGTGTGCAAGGCGTGCGGTGCCGGATTCTCGCGCAACGACGTCATGGCCAGACACATGTTCCTCATACACGGCATCAATATCACCATGCGGTACAAGAAGTCGAGGACATCTGACGGCACTACTCAAATGGTCAGGGAGAAGAACAACCTGTGCGCTCAGTGCGGGGCTACTTTCTACGACAAGTAAGTGATGCTTATTCTCCTAGGTTTTGTGTATCTAATTGAAGTCATGGAGGAGGGTTATGCACGTAATTTAGGCTATAGCCTATTTAAAACATCGTGAATATAAGATATATTTATCATAGTGATTTTGTTGATACTTTAGCATCGTTGCTTGTCCCCAAAATTTACCGTATTAGATTTGGGTAATCTAATACAGTCCGTAAAGGACCGAGGCATACCGCGCGGCTTTTGTGTTCAGTGGGACGGTTGCATGTCTAGTAAAACGCGTCGCCTGCCGGTAGTTGCCGTATTCACAGCCAGGAGGCGTCGCTGTTATCTCAGAGGCTACTCAATTTTGCCTCATGACGCTGAGTGCACGCCGTACTGAGCCTCCGCCGGGAATTCAACCCGGGACCACGCGCACATGAATGGCGCGTGCTAGTAAATATATCTCATATTAACAAGTTTATAAAAGAAAATTAAAAACAAAGAAAAAGCATGCGTCTTGACGAAACGGCATCCTCTTGGCTTCGACAATTAATTCAAGCCATTTATTCTAATTTATGGTGCCTAACCTTCTCAAGTCGTCTTCCACACCATTATTCATATGTGTTTAGCATTGCTTCTTCTTTTTCTTTTTTATTCGCCTGAATTCCTATCCTAAGTTTTCTTTCTGGTTTACTATTGTGTAAGCTACTTGACCAGCCCACTTAACTTTTACAAAGCTTTTAACATACTTCACTGAGTTCCAGATTATGGCGTATATACTATACAAATAGAAACGAACAAAGAAGCAATACACAGTACAATCTCCGTAATCCGACCCTTCGCTAGTCCGAAACTCCGCCAAGACCTACTTTATTTTTATTTTTTTAACAGACGACCTGCTTTTTATAACTCAGTCCGGAGAGTGGTTGGTCCCTATTCCTCTGAAGTCATCAAGTGATTCTCATGTCAAGTGAATATCCTTTTGTCTCATTATCAGTTAAAAACCCTCTCATCATCATCTTCACCACAAACCAAATCATCATCATGTCCCTCATCATCGATTCTCACTTCTGCTGCTCGTTTCACTTGGGCGTAACTCGTGCATCCGATTTTTATCTTAATATCTTACAAGTAGTTTTGCCAAGTCTTATCGTCGTCGCTTCTGGTATGATCGTCCAAAGACTATGTGTGTTGTGATATGTCTCGTGCAGTGGCAGCGGATGACCACAAACTGACAATGCTGCCATGAATCTTAGTGCTACCTCTTCCCTCTCAATCATAACGATACGAACCTATCTCCTTTGACTGTTTTTCTTGCATGGCTTTAATATGTACAAAAATTACCGCAAATGGAATTTCATTAACGTAGGCCCACGGCAATATGTAGGCCTACACGTTGCAGTGAGTAACATTTTGGCAGTGGCATATTACAAGCTGCTAAAATTATTTGCACAGATGTTGGAATAGTATCATTAGTTAACATCTATGGACTAAATTTTGGCTACAGCTGTGTAATAAAGTCAATCATCTTTGTACGGAACGAAAATTTACTTCAGCTTTCTTTAATTAAAAAATCGGTATGGAGAACTATACATAACTTCCATGTTCTAAGATTTCTATTTAAAAACATTTTCGAAATGAAATATTACCATAGAAACTACTTCTTTCTACTTACTGCTTCAACCTTAACCACAGTACTGTGGTCACTAACGTATACCACCTCACGTTATCGCACTCGATTTTCACTGATGATGGAAGTCGATGGCATTGTCGAAACGTCTGGTTTTGTAGAAAACATTGGACTACGGCCAAACATCCCGGGACGGAATTTTAACAAAAACTACTTATTTGTTGCCGATAACGTTGTACACATATATATAAAAATATGCATAAAATTAATGGCTTGTATAAGTTAATGTTTGATCTCCATTAAGTAGTGCTCAAGTTTCCAAAGTTTTAATATTATGATGTCCGTAATTAAAACATCAGAGCAGGTTTAGTGTGTATGAGGGTACACCGTGGACAACAATTTTCAACATTTCCTATTGAGCGTTGCGTAGAGTAAAGCTGCGAATCTACAGTGTACGTTTCACAGAACAAACACGCGGAAAAGAAGGAGCGCTCCGAAGTCACTCATGGACCCTCAGCATCTTGCAAAGGGTTCATTTCCTAAATACGAAAATTCTGTCTATGAATCGTTCCTTTGTAAACACGTGCAGTTACCAGCGCCCAGCGATCCACAGGAAGCAAATCGCTATCCACGCTGGACAATTTTTCGGCTTGCACGCGTTATGTTGGTGTGGGTTTCGGCACTTTCCATTTAAAAAGCGTGCAAATGTTAGAAAATAAACATGAGTGAGGCCAGAAATAACGCGAATTGTGTGTGTGTGTGTGTGTGTGTGTGTGTGTGTGTGTGTGTGTTCCCTGCCTTTTTATTGCAGTAATCATAATAATAAAATGGAAACGTAAACATTACATAATTGAGATATGCTTGCCTGCCACGAACGATATATTTTCTCTCATACATGATTTACATTAAAATGAAAAAATTATAATTTTATTGCCTGGCAATAAAATTATTTTATTTTTAACAATTACCATTGTTTGAAAAAGTTTAAATGAATTTTCAAGTACTTTACTGTTGTTAAAACGTAAAAGGTTGCTCGTAAACTACCCCTTCCCCTTAACCGATCTTCGCTAAAATCAAAGGGCCTTGAGAACTCTACAATTCAGGGCTGTATGCAAAACATTATTTGATTCTGTTTGAATTTGCGGCTGTTATCGTTTGCCAAAAAAAAATTACCTTTGTTAAAACATAAAATGTTGCAGGTAAACTACCCTATTCCCTTAACCGATCTTCACCAAAACCAAAAGGTCTTGAGAACTCTACAATTCAGGGCTGTATGCAGAACATTATTTGATTCTGTTTGAATTTGCGGCTGTTATCGTTTGCCATAGAAAAAGTAAAAATTACCCTTCGTAAAAGACGTTGCTGGTAAACAACCCCTTTCCCTCAAACGATCTTCACCAAAAACAATAGGTCTTGAGTACTCTACAAATCAGGGCTGTATGCAAAATATTATTTGATTCTGTTTGAATTTGCGGCTGTTATCGTTTGCTATAGAAAATACCCTTGTTAAAACATAAAACGTTGCCGGTAAACTACCCCTTTCCCTCAACCGATCTTCACCAAAAACAATAGGTCGTGAGTACTCTACAATTCAGGGCTGTATGCGAAACATTATTTGATTCTGTTTGAATTTGCGGCTGTTATCGTTTGCCAAAAAAAACCCTTGATAAAAAAAACCGTTACTGGTAAACTACCCCTTTCCCTCAACCGATCTTCACCAAAAATAATAGGTCGTGAGTACTCTAGAAATCAGGGCTGTATGCAAAAAATTATTTGATTCTGTTTGAATTTGCTGCTGTTATCGTTTGCCATAGAAAATACCCTTGTTAAAACATAAAACGTTGCAGGTAAACTACCCCTTTCCCTCAACCGATCTTCACCAAAAACAATAGGTCGTGAGTACTCTACAATTCAGGGCTGTATGCGAAACATTATTTGATTATGTTTGAATTTGCGGCTGTTATCGTTTGCAAAAAAAAAAAAAATCGGTATGGAGAACCATACATGACTTCCATATTCTAAGATTTATATTTAAAATAATTTTCGAAATGAAATATTACCATAGAAACTACTTCTTTCTACTTACTGCTTCAGCCTTAACCACAGTACTGTGGTCACTAACGTATACCACCTCACGTTATCGCACTCAATTTTCACTGATGATGGAAGTCGATGGCATTGCCGAAACGTCTGGTTTTGTAGAAAACATTGGACTACGGCCAAATATCGCGGGAAGGAATTTTAACAAAAACTACTTCTTTGTTGCCGATAACGTTGTACACATATATATAAAAAATATGCACAAAATTAATGGCTTGTATAAGTTAACGATTGATCTCCATTAAGTAGTGCTCAAGTTTCCAAAGTTTTAATATTATGATGTCCGTAATTAAAACATCAGAGCAGGTTTAGTGTGTATGAGGGTTCACCGTGGACAAAAATTTTCAACATTTCCTATTGAGCGTTGCTTAGAATAAATCTGCGAATCTACAGTGTACGTTTCACAGAACAAACACGCGGAAAAGAAGGAGCGCTCCGAAGTCACTCATGGACCCTCAGCATCTTGCAGAGGGTTCATTACCTAAAGACGAAAGTCTGTCTATGAATCGTTCCTCTGTAAACACGTGCAGTTACACTGCCCAGCGATCACAGGAAGCAAATCGCTATCCACGCTGGACAATTTTTCGGCTTGCATGCGTTATGTTGGTATGGGTTCGGCACTTTCCATTTAAAAACCGTGCAAATGTAAGAAAATAAACATGAATGAGGCCAGAAATAACGCGAATTGTGTGTGTGTGTGTGTGTGTGTGTGTGTGTGTGTGTGTGTGTGTGTGTGTGTGTGTGTGTGTCTTCCCTGCCTTTTTATTGCGGTAGTGGTAATAATAAAATGGAAACGTAAACAGTACATAACTGAGATATGCTTGCCTGCCACGCACGATATATTTTCTCTTATACATGACTAGCAGAATACCCGTGCTTCGCTACGGAGTTTCACGTTGTACGTAATGAAAATGTTAGTTTAATTAATAAAGTTTAATTAAAGTAGGCTTCTTAAAAATAAATAGCTGTTGCCCACAACTTCGTTCGCGTGGTCTTCAATTTAATGCGATAATATATTTAGAACAGAATCTATTCTATTGGGTTGCCATAGTAACCAGATCTAATAGTTTTTTAAGACCGCAAAGGACCCCCCAGAGGATCGTATCGAAAAAAACACCTGTCCTATGTTGGTTCTCCCGTTGCGTAAAATATTTGTGCCAAGTTTGGTTGAAATCGGTCCAATGGTTTAGGTGGAGACGTGGAAGACCCCAAAGGACCCCCCAAAGGATCGTATCGAAAAAAACACTTGTCCTATGTTGGTTCCCCCTTTGCGTAAAATATTTATGCCAAGTTTGGTTGAAATCGGTCCAGTGGTTTAGGAGGCGATGTGGAAGACCCCAAAGAACCCCCAAAAGGACCCCATCGAAAAAACACCTATCCTATGTTGGTTCTCCCGTTGCGTAAAATATTTGTGCCAAGTTTGGTTGAAATCGGTACAGTGGTTTAGGAGGAGATGTGGAAGAAACCTTCGCGGACGTGCGCACAACAACTCACCGAAGTTTCATTGCAATCGGATGAATGGTATAGGAACGCATACGGGACAAACAAAGAAACATTCATTTTTATATATAAGATGTAAACTATACCACTTACTTGACATAAACCGTAATAGCTAAGCTAATGTACAACATATATGTATTAATTATACACATAAATGTTCCTCGATAGACACTCTATCTATTGGCGAAAACTTGAATAAAATCCGTTCAGTACTTCCTGAGATTAGCGATTTCAAACACAGAGAGAAAACGGACCGACTTTACTTTATACTATGTACAGATTTACATTAAAATGAAAAATTTATAATTTTATTGCCTGGCAACAAAATTATTTTATTTTTAACAATTACCATTGTTTCAAAAAGTTAAATGAATTTTCAAGTACTTTACTCTTGTTAAAACGTAAAAGGTTGCAGGTAAACTACCCCTTCCCCTTAACCGATCTTCACCAAAATCGAAAGTCCTTGAGACCTCTACAACTCAGGGACGTATGCAAAAAATTATTTGATTCTGTTTGAATTTGCGGCTGTTATCGTTTGCCATAGAAAATACGCTTGATAAAAAAAGTTGCAGGTAAACTACCCCTTCCCCTTAACCGATCTTCACCAAAAACAATAGGTCTTGAGTACTCTACAAATCAGGCCTGTGTGCAAGAAATTATTTGATTCTGTTTCAATTTGCGGCTGTTATCGTTTGCCATAGAAAATACCCTTGTTAAAAAAACGTTGCAGGTAAACTACCCCTTTCCCTTAACCGATCTTCACCAAAAACAATAGGTCTTGAGAACTCTACAATTTAGGGCTGTATGCAAATAATCTTTTGATTCTGTTTGAATTTGCGGCTGTTATCGTTTGCCATAGGAAATACCCTTGTTAAAACATAAAACGTTACAGGTAAACTACTCCTTTCCCTTAACCGATCTTCACCAAAACCATAGGTCTTGAAACCTCTAGAATTCAGGGCTGTATGCGAAACATTATTTAATTCTGTTTGAATTTGCGGCTGTTATCGTTTGCCAAAAAAAAAATTTCCCTTGATAAAAAAAAACCGTTGCAGGTAAACTACCCCTTTCCCTCAACCGATCTTCACCAAAAACAATAGGTCGTGAGTACTCTACATATCAGAGCTGTATGCAAAAAATTATTTGATTCTGTTTGAATTTGCGGCAGTTATCGTTTGCCATAGAAAAAAAATCTACACATAGACACACAGACACACAGATAGACAGACAGACACACACACAGACACTTTTCGGAAAACGACTTTTTTTCATGTTTTGAGTGTAATACAATCAGAATCTGCAATAATCTCGAACACGATTTTTTTTGCCATCATCATACTTCCATTCCTTAAGGAATATGGAAGTAATACCCTTGATAAAAAAAACCGTTACTGGTAAACTACCCCTTTCCCTCAACCGATCTTCACCAAAAACAATAGGTCGTGAGTACTCTAGAAATCAGGGCTGTATGCAAAAAATTATTTGATTCTGTTTGAATTTGCGACTGTTATCGTTTGCCATAGAAAAAAAAATCTACAGACACATAGACACACAGACACTTTTCGAAAAACGACTTTTTACTTCCATATTCCTTAAGGAATGGAAGTATGGTGATGTTTTTCATGTTTTGAGTGTAGTACAATCAGAATCTGCAATAATTTCGAACACGATTTTTTTTGCCATCACCATACTTCCATTTCCTTAAGGAACATGGAAGTAAAAAATGAAAAACCCGAATGTACCTATTCTCTATTCATGCAATCTCAATGCACAACGATTCTAGTTGACCTGTTAAATGAGTATATCACACCGACATTCGGAAACATTAGATTATTTTCGGCTGCTGTGCTATAAATCGGTAGTTTAATACAAGTCCAGTAGTTTAATAACAGTTTATTTTCTTCTTCACATGGATTGATAGTTTTAAATCAGTTTTTATTTTAGTTTAATTACTTCTTGTGGTTTTCGATGATTTTCCTCAACAGCCGCCATTAAACTGCTTTCTGATGTCCAACATTTTCATAATCACCACAGTCTTTAATAACAATTCCAAAATAAAGAATAATGATTTTAAACTGTTTAAAAACACAACTTTTTCTCGTTTGCTTCATTTCTTTCACTTAATACCGATAAATAATTTTTGTAATTTATTTTCTCGTCCAAGACTGTTCGTGGGCAGATCATTTGTTGACACCGCTCTTGAAACTAACACTATAACGTTTCTCAGACGTCTCGCCGTTAAAAAAAAACGCACACAAAAACCCAGAAATAATTTTTATCCCTCTAGTTTATTCCACCTGTAATTGAGTTTGTAAAGTATAGGTCTCCCCGTTAAGAAAATGTAGAGTGGCGCGTTTTGAAACATAAACGCGTACGTACGTACGGTAGACAGTAAAGAATACAAACACGAAGACTTACATGTGTGACCACATCGAGCCCAGCTTCCGTAACAGTCTGTTCTGAGTTATACATGTATATAAGAGTGTGTAGTACTATCACACACACACACACACACACACACAACATACATACACACTGACGAATAAACGATCGTTATTTATGCGGGCAGTAAGTGTGTAATCAGAGGAGAGCTGTATTACTGTTAACTAGTGTAATATTCGTTAGCGTTCCATCTACCTTGTGCAGTCGGCTATAGAGTACCTTCAACCCGTCGTGGTGTGATGAGCCCACCGCTTGACGGCCGTTTCAACACAAGTTGTGTGCAGTGTCGGTGTTGTAGTGTGTCACCTTTTTTACAGCGTGTTTTATGCGCTGTGGCTGCGATATTAGCGGTGCAGTGGCTGCTACCGGCTTGTGTGCGCGCGCGTGTGCGTGTGCGGTAGCAGCGCGGACACCTAGTTCGTTCGTTACGTTGTCGTCGTCGTAAGGAATGGGTATCGTTTACCAGATGACGCTCTGGTACTTATGTGTTTGTGTATGTCTTACACGTCTCGGCAACCCTAGTTGTCGACAGCGCTTGGCCGTATTTGTTTATCGACTGCGAACGTGTCCGAGTCTAAATAATGAGAACGTATGAGCGTTGTGCTTTGCTTTCCTTATCATCGTCGTCGTCGTCGTCGTCGGTTTAATTTAGCGTTTCACCGTGTTCGGTTAATTAGTTGAAGTCGTTGGTGCTTGGACGGAAGAGAGTTATCGTCACCACCACCATTGTCGTCGTCTTCGTAATCATCATCATCATCATCATCATCATCATCATCATCATCATCATCATCATCATCATCATCATCATCATCATCATCATCGTCATCATCATCGTCGTCGTCGTCGTCGTCGCCGTCATCATCCCCACCGCCGCCGCCATCACCACCACCATCATCATCCCCACCGCCGCCGTCACCACCACCATCATCATCGTCGCCGTCGTCGTCGTCATCATCATCATCATCATCATCATCACCTCTTCAAGCATTAGTAGCATCCTCCTGTTCAACCCTCATTTCTCTTACCATCTGAATACTGATCGTCCACCGTCTCTTCTCCCATGAGGTTTATGAAAATAAACAAGGGCTGAATCCATCCATATGAGTAGCGAGTAGCGTTTCTATATAACGTTATTTTCTCGTTGACAGAATATCTTCAGTTCCTTTCTAACATCCCCATTCTGTATACGATCCGCCCTTAAACTACCCTTAAATACTTTATTTCAGTGTATAACAGTTCTATGTTGTGCAAACGCCGCTGACCCTCATCGCCACCACGTATATTACGCTGAGTATTCCCTACGCGATACCAGTATGGGGCTACCTGGCTAAGACCTATAAGCGAAAGCCACAGTCTTTTCTGGACCAAACTTTGCACTGGACTTGCAAAGCCCGTTACCTAACTTCGAACCAGACCATCCGACACTCCCTACGTGTCGGTTCCCGGAACGCCCCTATAGGGACATTTTCTAGAAAGTTCTACCGCCGCTATGCCCCCTTCCAGAGCAATCCCCTCATAAGTGCCCTCGGTCAACACTCATCTGTGCCAGATGAACCTTGAACCCGATCTATGCGAACTCTAACCCTGAATTAGACTATGGCTAATTGAACCCCCACGATCCGTAGGAGGCCACATCTAGGAACCCCCACAAACGTCGAGGTCTCCAGGGCGGGAGCCCTAATGTTGCGTCAAGGCGGACGACAATACCGCGCTGCTTCGCCTGTACAATCTTCAAGCTGCCCTCATCCCATGAAGTTACAGGTTATCGGCAAACGAAACTCTCCCTGTACGTTACCGAGACCTTGTACATTTACCTGTGGAATATAAAGCGGAGTGAAGTGTCTCGATGAGGAAAACATTTCTGAATATATGTTTTCACAAAGATTTGTTGTTCCTTCACTTCGGGAAAATTGGAAAGCAAGAAGGTATTAAGTGTATCTTAATTCTTAACGACTACCTGCACATCCTAGCGAACTTGAACTCCGATCTTGAACGCTTTTTATCGTCCTGTGACTGTGCTGTCGTCTTACAACTCACGAATTGAGGTAATACAGTATGAAGTGACGTTTAAAACACGTTTTCTTCACAAACTTGTTGATTACGAAGGGTCAATTACAGACTTTCTAATGACTGACAACATAAAAGCAGCAAACATAAAGAAACAACATTGCAGTTTGTCTGTAAGCAGTTGTCAACGAATCTGGTTATAAGCTGCTGATGAAAACATAATGCAAGATCTAGTGTGCACTTGTAGACATACCTTCTTCAAAAACTGTGTATGACGTTCTAAAGAAGACGTTACAAAAATTGGTTAATGGCGATGCAGAAACCGAACTGTCCGTGTGATTCAGCACTAATAAATGAAGAATTTATTAATGCTATCATATAAAAACCAAAATATAATGATACTGATTAATCAGATCATGAAACAGTACAAGAGAATTAGTAGGTTTAATGCTGCAGATGTGTATGCCACTCTAATGAATTTTGTTAAAAGTCAGCCGCGTTACTCGGAACAGGAATTATTGCGGTTATAGGCCTATATGCTCCACTCAGCTCTTCTTCAGAAATGATTATCACTTATCAAAAAACAGACATCCGTCAACTCTTTAAAAATAATGAAAGAAAAATCATGTGAACTGTTTTCTGAATATATATTAAAACGATTTTATAGCCTGGTTACATGCGTGTATTAGAGTGCTGTATTGTTTGCTAATGCTGATATGAATACGTTGATTTGAGTATAATGTATTGTGCAAAGTGACTTTCGAATATTTGTATTTTTCGAATACTTTTTAAAGTTATTATTAATTCTCTGACAATCATTTAGACTTTATTAATTCATTTCATTAATCAACCTGTCCATATGAACTGAATTTTCTACTAAAAAATATTACATTGTCTGTAAATGTCATACTTGAATCGTATACTCCACTTTGTTAATTTCTCTATTCCTCTATTTGCGACTATAATCGAACTTAAAGAAGCCTGCTTACAATTCTAAGAACCTGCTTTGGTGTTGGGTATCTTACTGCCACAATCACGGTAATCCTGAGACTTGAATGATTAAATAATGTAGGAATATACAGTGTGTTTAGATAGGTAAAGTGAATAGTCTTAAACAATAATATTGTTTAATTACCAGTTTGTTTCGTTTTACGCAATTTGTTATGAAATTATACAAGAAACCATGAAACATACGTGTCGTTAATAAAACAAAACAATATGATGAAATTCAATGCAACACTTTATTGTTATTAGTGGTGGTGTTCTGATCGATAGTCGGGATCGACGGAGCCGGTATAATCGATTGCTCGGTCGCGTTAGACACACACAGACACATACGTGTACGTATTTCACAATCGTTTTAATTTATTCGTCATATCGGACAGTTTTGTTTCTTTTGCCTTGCAGCGGCCACGATTTTGCATACATAAGAATAGCTTCGTTTTAATGAGGCTATTTATTACCGGAGAAGTAAGAATTCATCATCACCAGCACCACGTCTAAATACCCGTTTAAATAATTATACATCTGCCGAAGTCGTCTTCGTCGTCGTCGTAGTCGTCTTCTCCCCTGAGAAGAATATTGGTTCATACATTATTAATAATTGTTATTAGCGTTATCGTCTGCATCAGGTGTAGGATGACCTTGACAAATACTTCGTGTGTCCGTGATTTTTGACGCCTACGTACAGTAAATTGTTTAAAGTTTTCAATTAGAACTTGTTAAGAAATAATTATTAACAGTGGATGTATACGGAGTACAAAGAATGTAAATAGTAAGAATGTTGGGCAAAGGATAAATGAGACAGATGATTGTTGAAGTCTTCGATCAACACGTGCAGCGTCAAGAAACCAGAGGCGTATTTACGGGGGGGGGGGGGACCGGACCCACCCCAGAGGATCGAAAAGTTGACGAATTTTGTTAATCTCTTAATTTTTAGGCTGTTTTATTTTATTTTTTTTTAAGCTGTGTATGCTAATATAGTAGTAGCTCTTTTTAAAATATAGGCCTAAAAACAGGTTTATTACACAGTATTACATGGTTTACATGTTTGAAATATGAAATATAGGAAAAGGAAAATCAATTCAATCAATAAGTATCTTTTATCATGTTTCAGGAACGCGCATTTTTACTGTGTTATTACCATTTACTTTAATGGGATTGATTTCAGGATGTTATCACATGTTTTCAGCCACTTTAAAGATAGTAATGTTGATTAGTCTTAACGTGTTTTCTATTTTCTATGAAGCCGACCCGACCCCGGACCCCCAAAGCCTAATTCTAGATACGCCACTACAAGAAACTACCATTGAAGTGTCTTGATGACGTACGTAGTCTGCTAACGAGAACGCAAGGAGCTATGGTATGCATATGGATATAGCCTACACAAGTATTCAGGCTGTAGTTAACATTTGATATTTCTATTACAAAAGTAGCCTGCAATATAATGTTTGACACATTTTCACTGTACTTTTTCACAGTTTTTGATAAAAATTGTTATGTTCAAAGTTTCATAACTTTTTGCCACTTGACGGAGCTGTCGTTATTTCCATTATTGCCTAGCACTGGTGAAGGAATAAAACCCGGCCTCGAAAAGGCTCCGCGGAATAAAAGTAGTTTGAAAAAGTGGCGCGCGCCGCTGTGATAGTCAATGTCAGTGTCAGCACGTTTAGACTAGTGTCGAACGCTCTCAACTTCCACAGATAGTCAACATGAGAAAACGTAGATTTCTCTGATAGAAATCACATTATAAAGACTGGCTGAGCACATTTTCGAAGTATGGTAAGAAACCTGTAATGAAGCCATTATACAGTAATTTTTATATTCAACGCTCGTTTTAAATCTGCGTCAAGACTGTTTAACCACTGACATCCACATACATCATAAACTGAACAAAACGTCTGGAAAGGTTAATCAGTATAAAACAAATGTAGTAAAAATTGTGTTTGCTTTTAATGGTCAAAACTTACATGTCAGGCTAAAATTGTGTTTTATACTCAAAACCGATTGGAGTTTACATGAAACACGACGTTTGGAAAACACGTGCAATTCAATGGATACCGTGTGTGATTGAACGGTATAGCAGTAGCATATGTTGTATCGTATAAAAACTACGAAGACTTCCGTACAACCAAAATTAGCGGTCCATCGTAAAGCTCAGAAAAGAGATGTGTTGGCCAACAATGAAAACAGCTGTGCCTAATCCGTGATGCTGTCAGCGGAGTCAACGGTTATCTATGAATGAGTTTATATTGGACTTCCAACTAAACTGTTGTAGTTTCCACAAACAGCCGTGTTAAAGAAACATCTGTAATTGTAAAGAGATTAATAGATAAACAGATAGAGAGATACGGGGGAGATTGAGCAAAGAATAAAAGAAAAACATACTGAGAGAATAAAGGAAGGGCGTGGACTTGACAGAGAGAGATAAATAAGAAAAAGACCGGTTAGGGAATAGGTAAGTAAACGCCAATAATTATGTGGCTAAGTTTGGGTCACTTAAAAAAATGGCGTTTTCAATTATCAAAATTGGGAACGCTCATGAGCGATGTTTACATTGAATTTTTCCTATAAACCTGTCAGGTGTTTTCACTATTACCCGTCATATGAAGTCATCAGAATTTAGATAGACAGAAAGTTAAAGACAGGTAAGCATAGAGAGAGAGAGAGAGAGAGAGAGAGAGAGAGAGAGAGAGAGAGAGAGAACTAAAAAATAACAAGGAGATAATGAGCTATTGACACATGAGGACATCGTAAGATTCATAAAACTCAATTAATTACAATGGCTAGGTCGCCTAGACCAAAGCCGAAGCGATTGCTAAAGAAAATACTGAGGGCACAGGTGTATAAAAGCAGAAAGAGGCGTCGGCCTAGGATAAGATGGCTGGATAATGTGCTGGAAGACCTCAGGATGGATGTGAGGGGTTAAGGTGAGATGGCTATGGTTACGAGACGTGGAGAAGATTGATATTGGAAGTCAGGACTCACGCCGAAGTGCTGAACAATGAGAAGAGAAGAAGTATAAAGAGAAAACACAGGAATTTAGTGGGAATGTGACAGAGAGAGAGAGAGAGAGAGAGAGAGAGAGAGAGAGAGAGAGAGAGAGAGGTACAACAGAGAAAGGAGAAAACAGAGGAAAGGAGTGGTCTTGACAGGATGAAGAAAGATAAATAGATAAGAAAAAGGACAGACAGATAAGAAAACACCGGTAATTTTAAATATCATGTACATTTAATTTAAATATTGTTTTGTTTTTAATGGTTAAATCTACCAAAGCTTATGAGGCATGTTTCACTGAATTTCCCTGTCTGCAGTTTCCAAAACAATCCTGTTAGAAAATTGTACATAAATAGAGAAATATCGATAGATGAATAAGTGGAATGTGTTGTGGACATGAGAGAGAGAAAGAAATAGAGAGAGAGGGGGGAGATCTGTGTGTTGTATATGCGTATGGTATTTAGTGGTACATTAACGCACCAAGAAAACACTTTTCGAAATTAAATCTGGATACTAATGTGTCTTGTTCCAGACAGCGTAATTTAATGTAATTTCAGCTGTAGCACCAGGGACGTCACGAAAAACCCGTACTTGTCGTGAATTATGATCGGCTGTCTGTCGGTCTGTTGTGTTCCGACTTCCCCAGATCAATCACGTCGGCCTCAAAAAGGACACAAATCACTTTGAGCGCAAAGGTGAACAAGTGACGGCTCGATTCGTGCCGATATTCGCCCGTTATTATGTTAATAACATAATGTGTGTGTGTTTCCGATCACAGCGTTGTCTGTCAGTCATAACATGTGAGCGGGTTTAAAATATTGTTTTTAAAATTTTTGAAGTCTTTTTATGATTCTAGTCGGAATCGAAGTTGGCACAGTGTTGGTAATTTTATCATATTCTTTCCTGGGTGTTGTAAAGATTTGCTGTAGGTGCTGGAAACACACACATACACACACACATGTATGTATATAGTCATCATCTCGTCATCATCAATAATCATATTCATTAACACTTATCTACCACTTTGCTGCCTCCCCCAACCATTCTCCGGCCTTACATAACACTTCCTGACACGACATTGACATTTATAAAAGAGATTTATTACAATGACGCGCGAGAGTTTAATTATTTCCTAGAATTTTTTTTTAGAAATTTTCTAATTATTCTCTAGAATAATGACGCGCGCAGTTGACTTATTTTCATGAATTTCTTAATCAGTTTCTAAAAATACATAAAATTCTATTTGAAATATCTACCGGGATGTTTGGCCGTGGCCCAAAGTTTACATTCAAACCAAACCTTTCAGCAGCACGACTTAAGTACTGTGGGCCTGACGTACGACACCCCGCGTTAGGTTGACTCGAATATCCACTGGACATGGCAGCCAGTGGTGCTGCTGAAACGTTTGGTTTGATTGTAAACCTTGGACCACGGCCAAACAGCCCGATAGATATTTCGAATGCATCTGACACCGGCCGTGAAAGCCTTAGAAGAATGTTACATAAAATTCTGTCTATGTATTTTTGTTAACTGAAAATTCTACGCAGTTTGCGAGTTGTCTCCGCCTAACAATCTCCCTACTTGCGGTCTAACAGCCGTTGCTCTTTCGTGTAACACTCCGCGACAGTCAACAGTAACATAAACAGATGACAAAAATGGAATTGCAGTGTCGCCAACTTAACAGAGCGAGTCAGTTGCGCGCAGCTCATTCCTTGCGTTCTTTATGGGACAACCTATACAAAATTAACGAAAACTTGTTTTACACAATGATAATAGTGCTGGGAACAATGGAGGATCGTGGCATTGGTACGTACTTTTTATGTAAGTTTGTACATATCTGACGAATGACTGCGTCCGAAATTCGTAAGTAATAAGTATAAATAGCTATACAAAGTTTCTATAACAATTCAATATCGAGAATAAAAATAGGAAAGAATTTGTCACCAGGGTTTCAAGTGACCAAATGTTTACGCCAGGGACGTTGTCTATCACGCACGCTTTTCAAAATTAATACGGAGAAAGCAAGAGAGACTTGGAAAAATGTGCAGGAACAATGGACTTCCATTTGATGGTGATACAATGTATTCATTACAGTTTGCTGATGACCAATTACTTTTGGCTCAAGATTTTGAAGACATAGAGTATATGATTAGAAAACTGATACAGGAATGTCATAAATAGGGACTGAAGGTAAATAAGAATAAAACAAAATGTATGGCAATAGGTGACCTTCATCAAGACTTGATATTGGAGGAAGGCATGGGGAGATTTCATATACAGAGGAATACAAGACAGTATTTAGAAGTGAAAATTACGGTCAGTAGGAAGCAAGACAAAGAAATACAATCCAGAATTAATTAGGGAAGGATGGCTATATCTACATTAAATGGAATCATGTGGGATAAGCAAATTACAACAGAAACTAAAACCAAAATATTTAAAACCATTGTTAGAAGTATCATGACTTACGACTCAGAAGTTTGGACTACTAATAAACACACAAGAGCAAAATTAATGACAGCAGGAGAAGTTCGGCAAGAGTATCCAGACGTGAGAAAATTAGAAATGAAGTCATTAAGGACAGAATGAATGTGAAAAATTCAATTGCTGATGTTATCCAAACAAAAAATTACAATGGTATGGACACACGAAAAGAATGGCACAGGAAAGAATGGCTAAGGAGAGTTACGGAATGGACTTCCCAAGAAGAAGGAAAAGATGAAGACCACCTATCACCTTCATAAGACCACGATATACCACCTGTGAAGAAATTCATACTATAGTGAGGGAACGAGAAATTGAAGAAGATCTTTAGATGGGCAAGCAGCAGTGGAAGATGAGAATTCAATCACTTCTGTTATCTTTGGTTCCGGAAAATGTGTAAACATTGTAAAGCCGGAATAATAATAATAATAATAAATATAAATACGTTCACCGTCTGTAAACTGGAAAAAAGGTTGTACACTAATATAAATTGTAAAAAAATATAGTTAGTACTCGCATACATAAAAATCAAATAAGTTTCTCGTCCAAACTGACAGAAGCAGAGCTTGTCCGCCGATTGCGAAACGTTCGAGAAAAATGACACGACGTAAGCTGGTTGGCGCGGTTAGTACGACGGACAGCAGAACCAGCCAAGGAACGGACGAACGGCACGATGAGAAATGGATTCTACAAAATCCGATCTGACTTTCTTGATAGTGTATTTGTAACGCAAGACTGACCACGTGAAATACACCTATCTTTTATATATATACAATTCACGACCATATATATATGTACGGTGGTGGTAGTATGAGGTAGCGGTAATAAATTGAGGATGATTTACTGCCGAGCCGGTAGTGATTTAAATTAGACACACCGTCGTCGTCCGCTTGTGAGGAGTGACTAGTGAGCGTCGGTTGCCAGCGAGCAGTTAATACGTTTAAATAGGTACGAAATGATTCACAGGAGTTAAGTCCGTTTTATCTACCCGAGAGAGCGTGGTCTCGTGTCTTTGTTGCACCATCACCACGCTCTGATTCGCTTCTCACACGCTTCTGTCTTGGCCCTCTCTCTCTCTCTCTCTCTCTCTCTCTCTCTCTCTCTCCTCGTCGTTCTTATCTTAGTTTACAAGCAGTCACTAAATTCTACCGACTTCGTTGTCATCTTGTGACTCATATAAATAAATAACTACGGTAAATGATTAAGTATCTTCACCACTTACGGTGTTATAGTAAAAACTAAGAGAGACGGCCGGCGGCGTTAATGTTTCTTACCGAACAGTGTAGCGTACTTCGTGACAGACAGCGACAAGGGTATAATTAAGAACGTATGATTCGCGATATGTTGCAGCGACCGTATAATAAGTTAGAAATAAATTTATATATAAAGCATGTTTATAAAATCACTATAAATAAAATATAGATTTAGTACAAAATTAGATTAGAAATAAATGTAAAATTAATAGAATACATATGTGTTGGTAGGCAACCAGAAAACCTAACTTTAGGCAGTGTGCAATATATAAAATATCGGTATGGAGAACCATAGATGACTTCCATGTTCTAAGATTTAGATTTAAAATAATTTTCGAAATGAAATATTTCCATAGAAACTACTTCTTTCTTCAGCCTTAACCATAGTACTGAGGTCACTAATACCACCTTACGTTAGCGGAGTCGATTTTCACTGATGATGGCACTGCCTAAACGTCTTGTCTTGCAGAAAACATTGGACCACGGCCAAACAGCCCGGGAAGGAATTTTAACAACAAACTACTTCTTTGTTGCCGATAACGTAGTACACATATAAAACATTATCTCCTCCCCCTTCAACTATCATTTTTATTTATAGAAAATTACCCCTCCCCCTTCAGCTACCGTTTTTATTTATAGATATTTCATCTACCTTTCTACAATGGATTATTATGACGTTCTTTTCAGGATACTTTATATATCAAAATTAAGTACTTTACTCTTGTTAAAACATAAAACGTTGCAGATAAACTACCCCTTCCCCTTAACCTATCGTCACCAAAATCAGTAGGCCTGTGTCCTCTATAACTCAGGCACATATATAAAACATTACTTGATTCTGTTTGAATTTGCGGCAGTTATCGTTCGCCATAGAAAAAATTCCACACACACACACACACACACACACACACACACACACACACACACACACACACACACACACACACACACACACACACACACACACATTTCGGAAAAAGACTTTTCTTCATGTTTTGAGGGTAGTACAATCAGAATCAGCCCTTATCTCGAACACGATTTTTTTGGCCATCACCATACATCCATTTCCTTATGGAACATGGAAGTAAAATGTGTAAAAATTATTATTATTTAGGAATAAAAATTACACAAGACAGAAATTTAGGTCCAGCCAGTAAGAATACAACACGTATGGCAGATAAGCGCACTAAACGGCAAACAAATTCAAAACACAGCGAAAGATGTTGGATGTACACCCACAACGTTGAAAACTGTTGTAACTTGCAGTCCTCAGTTTTGACAATAAAAGTAAGAAGGAACGGTGTTCAGAAAAGGGTTTTCGGTGACGAGCCGCTGGAAGTGACTAATGAGAGACATAAAACAAATCAGCTGCTCTGATATGGACGTGTTTATGGTACCACTGATTACCCAAATAAAAATCCTACACTAAGGAAGTACCAGGAAGAATTTTATATCAGTGACGGACAGGAATAGGTAAAAAATCAGAATGACTTAGCGTACGTGTGTGCGCGTACATGCAAGATTTATTGAATTTTCGAAGAAGTCCGAATAAATACCGAAGAAAATTTAAATATTTCCGTCATTTTGCCGGATCTAGATAGTCTACAATTATCTCCTACAGACATCTTAACTTGTAAACTTAAGTGACTGGTTTCGATAGAGTTTTATTCGACTGTTTAAGCTGTTTTAAATAAGATACAGATTATCGTGATAGTCGAGAAACTCTGATAGAACCCTTGGAATGATACTATGATGACGAAAAATTGTGTCAAAACATAACTTACATCTATAGGATATGCCTGTTGTTGAATCGTTAAAAAAGAGACGCAGTACCGAAAACTGGCATTAACATCAGAATGAATTGTCTTTGGAAAAATAAAGAGTAGGCCTAATTATAAAGAAAGAGTAAATTGTCCGTGTGTTTGAAAATAAAAGCCTTTAATCAGTGTATGATTTCTAAATCACCTTACACCTCACAGACATAGACAAGAAACGTGTAAATACATAAAAATTCCGGAACATGGAACAGCCTTAACCAAGAATTACAAGAAGAGACAGAAAAACAAATACATGGATGCTCAACCAAACGAAAATATGCTATATTACTTGCACGTTATGAAAATAAAATGGGAGGTGGGAAGAGTATTTGACTAAGTAAAAAAGATGGCACATTGTTGGTAGATTGCTAGATGGGAGACCAGGACACCAAAATGATCCCTTCCATTTAAGACATCCATCCATGTGACTTTGCAAGATGGAGGGATGACCTGGTTAAGCTCTGTGATACAAGATTTGCTTTACCACAGAGGTAAAGCATTCCATCACTGGAATGAAGGAGGGGTAATTTCCGTAGCAGTGGTCAGAGAAGTCATGACAATGATGATGATAAGTTATCATACTTTTTAATTTTTGTTTTATTACTAAGTTTACTTCACCTAAATTCTAATTGCAACTTCTGCAAAGTTTTGAACAGTTCTCGGCCACTGATCACGTATGCTTTATATACGTTATTGTTTATATTCTTCTACACAGAACTTGCATATAGAACAAGAATCTCACTACACTTAATAATACATAAAGCTCCTCGGGTAGTTTTCTTTGCTTTATCCTACTCAGTTGATGGTATCCGTATCTAGAAGTAAATAGTCGCAACATGCATGGTCATGTAAGGTAGCTTAGTATGTTTTGGCAAAACGCTGGAATTCTACATCGACTGTCACTGGCTTATGATTCCAGTTGATGTTTCTTACATACAAGACACATCGACAGCAATCATCAGTCTTTGTGTTTGACGTTTTGTACAGAATTTACGTTCGATGGGCCTCAGTGGCGTGTGCTTCTAGAGGCTTTAGGGTCTGCTTGTATAATAACACGTGTTATGTACTGTTAGAAGTAATCCAATTCAAAAACCGTAGAACTAATACTGGCTGAAACTTTGGTATTCCAAACATCCGTCTATGCGTCTGAAACTTTGTCGATTTTAAAAGAATCGAAGCTTTCTAGATGTGGAGCTACAGATATATTCTCAGAGTGTCGTGGATGGAATGCCGAAATACGCAGTAATTGAATGATATAGTGTGAGAAATAGCGAGATATGATATTGCAATTCTAGCAAAACATGAAACAGAATTCAGAATATTTTAAATAAATTAGACGTAATGGAAAATAATTATGAAAATAACTATTGAGAAAACCGAAGTAATGAGAATGTCAAAGAAGAGGAAAAACTGTTTAATTCTTATAGCAAAACCTGGAAGAAGTAGAGCAGTTTAAATACTTGGATTGCAAAATAAAGAATGATGGAAATATTGGAAAAAATAAAAGCTATGATACCTATGGTAAAGATAGCTTCCAGCAAGAAGAAAGAAATTGTTTACTAACATTGTATACGTCATCAAGAAGAAGATTATTGATGAACTGTTTCTAGAACATGAAACAGAGACACAGGCCATCAGATGTAAGGATGCAAATTATGTGGAAAGTTTCGCGATGTGGACAGGAAGGGGAATCCTACAGTGTAAGACGGACAGAAATGATAAGAAACAGGATAGTGAAACGAAAGACAGGCGAATAGATAAAATTATTGAAATTATTAAGAACAAGAAATCCAGCTATTTAGGGAAGAAATTTTATCTTACTGGGAAATATGATAGAATAGAAGACAGAAGAAAAGGGAATAATTATTGATGGCATCAAGAGAGGAAGTTCTTAGAGAGGAACGAAGACGGACGTGTAGGTTAAAGTGCAATGGAGGCGCATGTTCAGAATTAATTTGAGGTAGTTTGGACACATACCCAGCATTTGGAATGTTGTACATGATTAAATTGAAGGTAAAAGAGCAAGGAATACATTTTAAATGATAGACATAATGTAGCAGCAGGATATTCTCTGTCCGAAGCAACACAGTACGCGCAGAATGGAAGGTTCTGGAAATAACATATTGTGACGGCAGCGATATGCGAACATCTGCTCTCCGTTACCAGCGGCCGAGACGTGACCAACTACGTGCTCGGAGCGAGCCAATCCGGCATCAGCAGCCGCCGAGACGTGACCAACTACATGTTCGGAGCTAGCCAATCAGCGATCCCGGTTGGTTAATAAAACCCGGGCCGGCAGAAAATTTTGCGCACTCTTCATCGCCACGCCATCGAACGCACTTCATCTCCTCTCCTCTCTCGGACGACATCGGGGCGGAGTCAGCCGGAAGGAACAGCCGAAGAATAGAACCGCCGCCGTTCTTGCGTCTTCGCATTCCCGTTCCGCGCCAGCGATGGATTTCGCTGGGCCGGCAGCCGACTCTACAACCGGTGCCGAAAGAAGAGGAGGACTGCAGTACACCACGATCAGCGGGCGCAGCCGCCGAACATCTCAGCGCGGCACGACCAACATCAGCTTTCTCGCCACAAGGTCCTTTTTAGGGCCACCAAAAACACTAGAGTATACGATTGGCGCCATTTGTCATGCGGCAAGCCTTTTGTCCGGTGACAAGTGGCGCCCAACGTGGGGCAGCGATCATCTTGCGGATGCAAGATCCAGCCACGCCAGCGAGCTACCAGCCGGCACACCAATCAACATGGCGCCCAACAGACACCTGTACAACATCCGGAGAAGAGCAGTAGGCTGGGTACCGGAGAGCATTCAAGACCCGGGGGAGTTGTGACGGCAGCGATATGCGAACATCTGCTCTCCGTTACCAGCGGCCGAGACGTGACCAACTACGTGCTCGGAGCGAGCCAATCCGGCATCAGCAGCCGCCGAGACGTGACCAACTACATGTTCGGAGCTAGCCAATCAGCGATCCCGGTTGGTTAATAAAACCCGGGCCGGCAGAAAATTTTGCGCACTCTTCATCGCCACGCCATCGAACGCACTTCATCTCCTCTCCTCTCTCGGACGACATCGGGGCGGAGTCAGCCGGAAGGAACAGCCGAAGAATAGAACCGCCGCCGTTCTTGCGTCTTCGCATTCCCGTTCCGCGCCAGCGATGGATTTCGCTGGGCCGGCAGCCGACTCTACAACCGGTGCCGAAAGAAGAGGAGGACTGCAGTACACCACGATCAGCGGGCGCAGCCGCCGAACATCTCAGCGCGGCACGACCAACATCAGCTTTCTCGCCACAAGGTCCTTTTTAGGGCCACCAAAAACACTAGAGTATACGATTGGCGCCATTTGTCATGCGGCAAGCCTTTTGTCCGGTGACAATATATATACAAACCTATTGATATCAACAAAATCTCATGACGGACGGTAAGAGAATATAAGAAGAAGGTTGGCGTGGGTTGTAACATAATGTCTGGTATAATTTCCTTTGTTTCGGTTTGAGAAATATAACTCACATGCCACGATATAAAGCTTATAATAATACATACAACAAAGACACCTCACGCTACTGTACATACAAAGTAGAAAATAAAAATTTCTCTCACTACGTGTGTGTGTGTGTGTGTGTGTGTGTGTGTGTGTGTGTGTTATTCCTTTAGAGACATACTTGTTAGTGGCGTATCAGCACGTAAATTCAACGATGTGTCACAGCCAGTTACCGATAGATAAACACTAACCTGATCCCGTTTGAGTTTTGTGATAACCGATGAGCGAGGAGGAAGGTTGAGCGGGGTCGGATGGAATTCATATGCGGGTACCTGTTCTCCCGTAGGCGGCGGCAGCTAGACACGTACCGTACTCGTATAATAAACAGTTTTTTAATTGTACAAATATTTATCAGTACTTGACGTTTGTTAACAAACAATTAACGATTTTTCACCAAAGAATTAAGCAGTCGATTTCTGAGGCAAGATTGTTAGTAGTATTTACCAGTATGTCTGGTAGTAATATACAATATCTGGTTTCACAATCAGAAAAAAAATACAAATAAGATGAAATTCGAGATCGTAATATTAACTGTAGTAGAAAAAGGTGGACTAATTAGGCCTAATACAAAGTTCCAGCAGAAGAGCCTGTCAACGGGGATGGAATCATGAAGAATGTTTATTAACCTTTATTATCCCTCTACAGGAAAAACTGGAAGAGGCATAAACGAGGAAATTATAAGAAGGGTATGTATGGAAACGGATATGTTGAGGAATACAGAAGACAAGAGCTTAATATGATAACATCACGTTAAGAGAACTGAAAAATGGAGGCGCTAAAAAGTGACGGAGTGAAGCCAGATGGTTAGAAACGGTAAATCGTACACTAGAAGATCATGGAGGGACTCTGCGCAGGCTACCTGAAAAAGCTTGTTTCTGTTACTAAAAAATTATAAAAATTCATGAGTCCATATCTTATTTGGGTAAAACAACTTTCTTATACGTAGGTATTAATTGCAATAACAGTCAACTTCAAATAAGTAAAATGTTTTTATACTGTATAACTAATATTGTTTATTGTTACTAAGGCATTCATCTATATACTGTATATAAAAATCAATGTCTGAGGATTTCTGTGTACTGAATACAAATCCACACCGTACACCGTTGCCACCAAATTTTGTACAGATAAACTTCGACACAAGGCGAAAAATACTGTCTAACTTGGAATTTGATATTTTGGCCCGTTCGCACAATTTAGGTCCTTTTAATTATGCCTTTTCGTTGACGCATATAAAGATGTCAAAAACACCATGGAGACCAGAATTAATTACCATAGTAACAAGTAAATAAACAAAAGCTATTTAGCGGATCGGAACTGTACATTTATCCATTCCTGCAGTACGTTTTCGATGTTTTATATAATATCCGATTATATCGATATATTACAATGTCGAAAAGAAGAAGTGTACTAATTGTAAATTGTCCTATTACTTAATGCAAAGCGAAAGTACGTGTTGTTTTCATTTGTGAGGTTAGGTGACAACGGTTTTTGGTTTTTAGTTTACTGCTGAAATAAATAAAAGCCATGGTTGAGGAAAACAACGTTTAACGAGTTATACAATGCTTCTAACACAGTAACACTTAAAATAAAGAATTTAGTGTTTTTGATTTAACAAGTATACTTTATAAATATCTCCAAGACTTTATAAATGGATACTTTTAAATCTCCAAAGGCTGTTGCACTAACATAATAATTTAGTACGAGTTAAAATAGTACAATAATAATAATAATGCCGCACGTACATCAATTGAAAAAAGAACGGGTGTGTACAAAATGATGTGTGATGACTGCAACATGCATTACATTGGTCAGACTGGCAGGAGCTTTTTCGAAAGATATAAAGAACACTTACCCACGAGCATTTCAAATATAAATAAATCAAACTACGCTAAACATCTCGTCTCATTGAATCATAAATACACAAATTTTGAGGAAAATTGCAAACCCTTACACATTTGCAAAAAGGGACGATATGTGGATGAGGTAGAAGAGTTCGAAATTTACCGAGCCTTCAGAAATAATTCCAGTAATATATTAAACGGACAATTGGCATTTAAATCGCATACACTATATGATAAGATTATAGATAACATAGCCATAGAATACACGCCCCAACACAACAATAGATAGCATGAAAACTCCAATAAACTGTGCAGTAAGTCGCTAACCAGTATTGAGTGCGCACTCATATCCGCGTACGTCGCTGTGTTTGTGGAATATATACTTAAATGTCTTTTAGTGTAACTTTTAATGTTTTAACGAAGTCTTAACCGACGAATTTTTTAATCTCTGATGATGGATTAACATAATCCGAAACGCGTAAGAAGACAAAGAAGACAAAATTAAGCGGTCACATAGACGGATTAAGGTAAAAAAAACTTTAAATTTCAATTATAATAGTACAAGTATTGAAAACAGCTTTGGAGAGAATTTGACTAATGAGTACAAAATTGTTCTACGAACGGACAGAATGCCATATAGATATAGACAATAAAAATTATATTAAAATACTTTTTAAAAGTCAAATATTCGCCTGTGAAGCCGCGGGTAACAGCTAATAGGTTTATATTATTGACGTACAATGACAGTGACTCAGTGGATTAGATTGCGACCGACAGAGCGATCACTCGCGGAAATCCTGCTACCGGCCGATTAGAATTAGTTTAGAGGTGACACATGCAAAACACACACAGCAGTCCTCTGATAACTGATTTCTGCTAGCTTCAAAAGTGACGTATATTTCAAGGGCGATTCGCTTAGAGGATTGCAAATCCTTAAGCGGAATATGCCTTAGGCTAGAAAATGATGACATGGTGATGGTGGTGATGATGATGATCATGATGAAGAGGAGGCGATATTGTTTTCATTCCAGACTGTCTTCTTCAGAAGGCCGTCTCTGTTTTTAATCGTTTTTTCATAGATTTTGTAAACTTATTAACTCCTAAGTTTTGCATCTGTAGGTAGAATTTTCGGGATTATGGTTATCTTTTTGTTACAACTTATGTCATTCCACAACATTGTAACTGATGTGTAACAGCATTTTCTCGGTAATTTTTGAATCCTCAGCCCACATCACTTGTCATACTTGGGGAATCTCATACCAAGATATTTAACAATACAGCAGGAATTCTTATTTCCATTTCTGTGAAATTATTTTAATGATTATTATTGCAGTTTTCCCTTGCGATCCCGATCGCTTGTGAAGTGTCAGCTAAAGAGTTCGTTAAATTCTCCCATTCTGTGACTCATTCACTATAAAACACAATGGGTGTTACAGTATAATACGTGATAGAGGCTTACCCTGTGCCGGATTCATTATTACGCTTTATTCTCTCCACCTCTCTCTGTGACTCTCTCTCTCTCTCTCTCTCTCTCTCTCTCTCTCTCTCTCTCTCTCTCTCTCTCTCTCTCTCTCGGTCAGATAAGAATCTCTCATCTAAATGTGAGATACTGGCTCTGCCTCTAACCGCACGTTAGACATACGGTTCGTGACTCGTTCCTCACTTTACTATTATTCTCTTATCTTCTTTCACTTTCTCTCTATTTACCACTTGTACGTATTCCTGCCTTCATGTCTCGCGGTGTCGCTTTCTTTCGTTTATAAGAGGCACTGCTGCCTAGCTAACTACCTGATACAGTTTTCTGATTTCATCGGACTCAGTTCTAATCGTTGAAAACGCGCGATTAAATTAACCTTAATCACGTCTGCAACTATTAAAATGTTACTTCTAATGGTCAGGTTCTCTAATAGAGAATCTTTCTCAGTTTGGGGCAATTGTGGTCAAAGTATCGAAGCGTTTGTGTGTAATGGTGCCGATATTCGAAATGAGAGTACTCACCCAACATTCCATACCACATAAATAGTTCTGGGGCAGCCGTATCTTATAAATAAAATTTTAATTTCCTGGATTTTTCACTTAGTCCAGATTCCTGGGTATTTTCATGTTCCTGTTTTTGCCTTTATCATAAGTCGGACCATAATGAAGCTGGATAGAGATGATATCTATTGTAACACCATTTTTACAGATAAATTACTTTAAGTTTGACAATCCGTCTGTTATTAATTAATTAATATTATCGTTCTTAAATACTGCCTCTTCCTCTTCGTCATTGGTGTTCACTCAAACGTCGAATCAAGGAAGGCCTTAGTCTCCTTGTGGTTTTGCGAGATTTTTCGAAATTTGTGAGATTGAAGAAGAAGAAGAAGAAGAAGAAGAAGAAGAAGAAGAAGAAGAAGAAGAAGAAGAAGAAGAAGAAGAAGAAGAAGAATCTGCTAGGCGGCCAACCTCTTCTTCTCTTTCCGTTTACCTTTGCTTGAATTTATATAGTCAAAATACATCCCGTCATATAATAGGTCTCAGAGCACAACATTTTTAATTGAGTAATTGGCAATAAAACGATTTTTATTAGCTTTGAATTTTTGTAATATCGAGGCATATTAAACGTTTGATCTGTAAAGATTTCCATGGAAATTTATGTAATACAAACATCAGAAGCTAAGAGACTGATTCGGTTAGATACATGGGATGTTTGATAGAAGAATGATGACTCAAAAATTATTTGTATGAAAGAAATCCCAGGCTACAAGAGGAAATCTGGAGAAAAAAAATCTAGAATGGAAGATAGAATGCGACAAGTGTCGGATGGTATAGTCCCCCTTGCATACAAGAAGAGCATTTCCATGGAACCTACTTCATCCAGCTGTAGCAGGTCATTAAACATTTTTCTCGCCTCTACAGCTGGTTGCACTGAAGGCAGTGGAATTTGGCTAATTAAATAAAATAATAATCCTCGCGCAAGAAAACAAATTCTTTGCTAGATGAAATTTCTAAAATGTTATCGATGACGTGCATCCTAGAAATATTACTCTCATTACTTCCACTAATCTTGTAGCATTAAATATTTTAATCTTCAATTACTTTAATTTTCAAAGATTAAGAATTAAAACTGCTCCATCAGTGTAAGTTAACTTACAGTAAAATGGGTAAGATGATTAGTTGGAAGTAAAAAATTAATTAATAATTGGATTAAAAAAGGAAAGTATGCCTAAAAATGTCTGACTTTTAGAGAAGTTGGTACACCTGTAACAGCTGTCTAAGATTTATACCCATATTGGGTGAATAATTTAGACCTCACAGCGGCAATTTTTTCAACATTCTACGGTGCAAGATTTAAGAATGTGCATTAAATTTTCTGTAACAAATGAGATAAACAGTTCTAACATACTGAAATTGTTGCAGAAGGCTTTGGTAAGTCTGATTTACAAATGGTGTGAAAAACTTGAAAGATAGTTTGTTATGACTGACTTAAAGATTACGGTAGTAAGATGAAGATTATTGTATTGTGTTCTATAATTTTTGTCACAAGGTGCTAAGCTACTAAAGAGTGACTTACATTTGCACGAAGGTATTTATAGAAAACAAATTTATGGAACGATAATTATGGAAATTTATGCACTATTGTTTGTTCAAGAATTTAAAATGTATAGTTTTATAATTTATTAACCACTGTATAAGCGTTGCAATACGATTAGGGTTTTCGGTATTTAATCAGCAAGTCAAAACCGACTTCCTTATCAAAAAGAAAACTTCCTTAACAAAAAAATTAACTTCCTTCTCTTTATACGAACTTCCTTCTCTTTATGTTATTGCCAATGGATAATTAAATATTTCATGAACTATATTACAATGTACCCGTATTCGTAGATTGACACATTTTTTAAGAGCTATTTTTTTTGTAATGTATATTTTCAAGCAGTAGTCTTTGCCTTTTCTAAAGCTCCCCCCCTTGGTGGATTGTTTTGTAACAGTACTTTCTTCCACGAAATTCGTTTAATGTAACGTCCTTTCCTTCTTTTTACATATTATAGTTTTTTTCAGGCGATTTAATTACGGCTGGCGCCGCCTCTCGCATCCTAGCTTTCACTGGTCCCGGTCTAAACAGTCCTCTTGCATTCATTGCATCTTTGACGTCCATTTTCCATGAATGTTTAGGTCTTCCTTTTTCTCTTCTAGAGGGTGGAGTGCATTCCCATACCTTCCTTGGCCATCTCTCATCCGACATTCTTTTTAGGTGTCCAAACAATCTTTTTGCTTCTATTGTCTCTATAATGTCAAGGTCGATTTCCATCGCTTGTCTTACCTCTACATTTCTCACTCTATTTAGTCTTGTTAGTCTACAGCACCTCCGCCAGTAATCCATCTCCATAGCTCTTATTATGAATTTATTTCTTTTATTAATTTCCCACAGTTCTGCTCCATATAGGCCTATACTTTCGACTATAGTTTTATATATTCTTATATTATTGCTTTTTGTTATTCGTGGACTCCAAAGCAGACTGTTTAATTGTGTATATTATAGTAATCTGTAAAATATTTTTTCATTTTTGAACTACCATTTTGTATCCATTAATCTTTTTTTCATTTATATTCCTTATTTTTAATATATCTACTTCTTTTAACATTATTTCTTTCTTTGACGATAACTTTCATTATCTTAACAATTTTCCACAGGATCTATAAATTTGTGACCTTGTTTATGAAATGTCGTCTGTAGCACTATTTAAAAGCTTAAGAAGAGTGTAATGTAAATTGTCTACATCTCTGTTCTCTGTTCTGATAACCTTACTTAGTTATCGGATGATCTTTCCAGATTTTTGTCACTTCGGCTTGAGACGTTGTGTCACTTTAATTCTTTTCTTGATTCTCATTTTGCAATCGTCAATTTTTAATATTTTAATACCAAGACAGATAATCTAGGTTTTAATCTGAATGTCTGTAATTAAGTTTTCATATACGAGCACTTGTCTACCGGTAATGTCGTTGGAGCAGTAAAGTTTTAAACCGACATTGGGGTCCTCAATCCAAACGGCTGCAACAAGCAATACGAACTATCTGCAATAAGCTGTGGTGCTATCTACATTCCGAACAGTGGACTTCTGTCTTCCATCTATTTATTCACAGAAAAATGTCTTTAAACGCCAATAAACTTCCGTACATTCATTAGCATACTATTAACTAAGGACACAACGGTTGAATAGTCTGTTAAATTTTGTATCAGTATTTTACCATCGTCTTGATGTTTAATTTTTGTTTACGATTTTGGTAAGCGTAATGTAAATCGAAGCACGTTAGAGGACCGATGATTACAGTGACTAGACTGTTAAACTAATACTATATAACAGAAGTGTAAAAATAATATTAGAGTGGACTACAAGAAGAATGGCCCCTATGTCGTGAGGATCATGGATTACCCAAGTTACGAACAGTTAATTAGACAGCTGGTAAGTAGACCGACGTTTATTTTTGGGGAAAGACGATTAATCTCTAAGAAAGAAGATGATGAAGGAGGAGATATTATTTATCATTAGAAACAAACTTAAGATTCATTTTGTTTTAATTGTCTCCAAGTCACGTTACTAAATATTTAGAATTAATATTAGGCAATTACCTGTATTAACTTCCGTCTTGTGACTTATTTGGTTTTTTCTTAAAACGACGCGTTTCGAGAATAAATTCTCATCATCAGGTTCAAATTCTGTAAAAACATCAAATTCACCCAAAAGGGGTCGTCAACTAGTTAAAATACACAAACACAAAAACACCACACATAATTTAACACCGTCACAGTCACGGCACAGTCCGATGCGCATCGTCCCGCTGCCAACGAAGTCGTTGACGACCCCTTTTGGGTGGATTTGATGTTTTTACAGAATTTGAACCTGATGATGAGAATTTATTCTCGAAACGCGTCGTTTTAAGACAAAAACCAAATAAGTCACAAGACGGAAGTTAATACAGGTAATTGCCTAATATTAATTCTAAATATTTAACTTAAGATTTTTTCAACTTCTGAAGTAATCAAAGCAAGGTTTCACGGTCAGTCCGAAATTTTGGTTATCGAAAGTTGACGACGCTCCCTTCATTCTGATTTATTTGGAAGCGGAATACGGCCAGTTCTTCTTCATGTAACAAACGCTACGGTGGCGAAAGACAAACAAACAATAGCGCGTCAGTTACGACTGTTGAAGGCCGAACGCGCAGGTAATCATTGAACGCAAGTGAGCACATTTACTCCGGGAATAACGCCCTCGTAAATGACAACTTCTTGCATCTAAATGTCAGCTACCGGCCACACGGCCGCTGAGTCGTAAACTATCCAGCCCGGTTCACATAAACACTCACTTCACTTGTTGTGTCGTTTGTTCCACGTACGGTATTTCGCGGTTTCAACTTATCGACTTGTCCGTTCTTGTAGTGTCGATAAATTGTTTGCGGTCACAGAGATTCGTGTTATTCCTGTTTTGTTTTATTTATTTTTTAACGTTGGCACCGCCCAGTTATCGATATTACTGCTGCCGTCACGGTATCGATTCAAACGATCTCTGCGTTACGTGATTTATAAGTTTTCGGCACGATCAAATTATTCATAAGTGGCGTTTCATGTGAATGAAAAACATACAGGTTTTAATACAGATTTGTGCGGTTAGTGTATTGACATTATTATCACACAAACCTGAAATAAACTAATTCAGATTTTATGAGCAGATCGGATTAAGAACCGTACTGCTGATGAGCTAAATCGTTTGAAAGCCCTTCTTGGGGGCCACTAAACTTGTGAAGTGCAGTAAGTGATGTTCTATATAAAGACTTAACAATCCACTAATGAAAGTTGGTCAGTTAAATAATATGGATTAATCCAGATTTCTGTGGTTATTTTTGTTGATAGTATATACTCAATTTTATCCTATTTGAATGCATACTTCAAAAGTAATGGTGCCTAGGCCTAATACTTTTATGTTTTCCGGAAAGAAGATGTACTGCTTCAGCTCCACTTTTCCTGAGTCAATGTGTTCATTTCTGAATACTTACAACATAGAGTATACTACGCTAGAGTGCTTAAAACATATAGTCAAAAGGACAGGCAAAGTGGAAATCTTGTAGTAGGAGTAAAAGAACCAAAGGCGATAGGCTGATAAAGTTAAGAAAGCAACGGAGCTTCAGTTGTATGAAGTAATATAGTTAATCCGCCCAAGTTCTGGAATGAATAAGTAGATACTGCACATTAACATAACCATCAATACTCAAAGCTTAGTTTCAGAACTGTTCGGATTGATAGTGTGCACACCACATTAATGAATTTTCATAAGTTGCTTAGTGACCAAAATGCCGAAACGCCGAAAGTGCTTGTAGGAGACTAATGTGCTGTGTATACCACCAATTCGAATAATTGGAGCATGAAGACTTCATATGAATGTAAGTATTTGATGACAAATGGTTATAAACCATTTGTTTTGCAGATGACATTGCGCTGTTAGGAAACAATGAGGTAGATCTGCAGAAATCACTTCAAACGAACACAATCCTGAAAGACAAATGTGAGATAATGATAAGTAATCATCATAAGGTACTGTCCTGGAACACGTTAGCGATTTTGAATACCTGGGCTACACTGTGTCTTATAATGCAAGCAACGATTGTTGTGAGTGCGTTGCATAAGTTCAACCTTCTGTGCGGGACCATTAGGCGAACCCTTAAGTCAGCAAGTAAAGGAACACGCCTAAAATTCTAAAGGTGATGACTCTTCCCATACTTATTTACGGGTCTAAGAATTGGACTTTAAGGAAAGGCCAGGCAAGTCGCATCCAAGCGGCTGAAATGAGATTTCTCAGGCACGTGGCAGGGTATACGCTCCATGATCATAGAAAAAACACAGATATACGGCAGGAACTGAATATTCTGAGTATACTCGACAGGATCGCCCAGTATCAGCTGAATTGGTGTGAACATCTTTGCCGAATGGGTGACTGCCGCATCCCCAAACAACTCTGGAACTATATTCCTCGGGGACGGAGTGGTGGCGGACGTCCGAGCAAGCGCTGGAGCGAACAGCTCCAATCTTTGCCTCTTTGAGACCGGAACAAACCATCCTTGGTTTAATCCATGAAGATGATGATGATAAATAAAGAAAAACCAAAAGTCGTGAAATCTTCCAGAACTGGAAAACAAAAGGCTGAGATATTTGTGGACCGTAGGAAGCTAGTGCAAGTTGATTCCTTTCAAATATCTTGGGAGCTGCATTAGGCTACATCAGATAGGAGATGCATCAGTGATGTAAAAAGTAAAATTACGCAAACAAGAGGAGCATTTTTCAAAAAAGTATCTCTTATGGAGTCCAGAAACGTGTCCCTGGAAACCAGAAAGAAATGTATAAAGAGTTTCATTTAGAGCATATGCACATATGGCCCGGGAACCTTTTGAAATTGGAGAGGAGCTACGTTGAAGCTTTTGAGATGTGGTACTGGAGGAAGGTATTAAGAATACTGTGCACGGAAAGAGTACCTAATGATGAGGTTTTGAAGAAAGTGGGTGAATAAAAGACGCTGATTGGAACCACTGTGAAAAGGAGAAGCAGTATGGTTGGTGACCTGCTATGCCATTGAAAGTGGTCCACCACCCTGATCGAGAGGCGTAGTGGGAGGGGAAAGCCCAGGCAGGAGTACGTGGATAGCGTTAAAGAAGGAAGGCGGCTTGTGGTTATCGAGAAACTATCTACGGAAAGGAAGAAATCGCAAGCCTACCAACCTCTGGGTTGATGAGAAGATGAGAGAAAGTATGCTTCCATTCTCTGGCCCTCTCTTGCTCGATCTTCTTCTGGTAACACCTTCTGTTTCTCCTTGGCTTCCCTTCGAAAATCTCCTTCACCTCCACAGTTTTCCTTCTGAACACTTTCCTGTTTTCTACACCTTCTTCCTTGATTCCACATTTTTCTAGACACTGATGGATTTATTTCACCCGAAATAGTTGTGTCTTTCTACTTTCCTGGAAAGTGGGGATCTTGTTTGCTGTCCTTTATGGTTCCATCCTTTAAGGTCTCCATATAAAACCGCTCATCTTTTTTTGTCGCAGTCGCTATTTTCTCAATATGTCCATAAAGATCTCGGATCTCAGTTTGATCTCAAATATAACGTAAAGTCAATTCCTGATACACTTCTGGGTCCTAGGATTTTCCTTAATAATTCCTTCTCTTCCTTTTCCGTTTCCGAGGTCTTTTGCTGGTTAATATATTTGCCCCATATAAACATTGCGGTATGACTACCGTACATAGTTATTAATATAATAAGTTAGTAGTTATTATTAAATTCAATTTTTGAGATAATTTTGTTTATAATAATAGTCAGAATTCACCTACTGACTGAGTGCTTCATCGAAATAAAATATAGTCATCATATATATGTTTCATTATATATGAATGTATTTCATTAGTATTTTTGATTCAGGACTACAGTTCGTCTAGGTATTAATGTAATATTAATATAACTCATAGAATAATTTTTAATTCTTCAGAACATACCATCACGTATGATATAGGACATCATCGTTTATACCCTTCGAGGGGAATGGAGAACGAACAAGCGTGTGCGGACACACAGGTGCCTGCCTGTTGTGGCACCATTTCGGTCGCCCTCCAGCACATATTGTACAGTGTCGGAGGTATACGCACCAGTAACTTACAAGTCAATTTTGCGTACTCCGATGTAGGCAGCGTAAATGTCAAAGGTGAACTGTTCGAGTAACGCGAACAACGTCGTCCGTTACGGAGCTCGTTAGCGTCGGACGTCCACCGCCGCCGCCGCCTCGATGACCCCACTCTCGGTACACCGGTCTGCAAGAACGCCGTGGGTCTGCAACTTCTTTGACGCTTATTAAGCTTTTATACCCGTTCATTTGGTTAACGTTACGGATACATTCTCGGCGGCTGTAAATTAAACTGTAGTAATGTCACAGCACTGTATGTTTCTATTTCTTTTTTTTTTTTAAGTCGTTAGAGAATATAACAGAATCCGGTTGTGCTCAGTAATAAATTGCGTCTATTCAAGCCACTATGTTTGTTTGTTTATGGCATTGGTTTACTCTACCTACCGGAAGGCTACAGACTCGATACCAGTAGCCGTGTTGACCGTCGGTAGTAATTGTCTTTACATTTTACGTTGGCCAAACTGTAAGCCATTATCATTTCGAAACATATTATTTTTTGTTAGTTGCACGGTGTAGATTCAGTAAAAAATTAAGGTCGGTATAGTTTGATGTACAGTATTTATATTTCTTATTATTACCGTAGTGTGCACATAAGGATTTATATTAGAGTTTGAAAAAAGATTAGGTTTCGTTCAGTTTTGTGTAATTTATTTTCATAATTTTTTACAAAGTGGTTACATTCGAAAAAAGAATAGGTTAGATACTGTTTGGTGAAATTTATTTACACTGTAATATGGATTATATTATAAATTTAGATAAAGTTTATATAATCTGTTTTAATTCTAACACATTTAATATAAAGTTTAGGTTAGCTATAATGTAGGTATAGATTACGTTTTTGGGTATAATGTAGTTTTATTTTAACATTTGCAAACGGTATAGGTTACACTGTTCTAGTGGTGTAACTAATTTTTACACAATCAGTGTTTACATTCCTAAGAACAGTTCACAGGATTAAGGATGAAGAAAGGAAACACAACATTCTTGGAGTTCGTAAATGTAGAAAAGGTATTTGAAAGTGTTGATAGGGAAATACTGCTTAAGCAGTCTGGTATTAACCTTATATTAAACGTTAACGTTTGAGGTACATAAATTGAGATCGCAGATTAAAATTTTTGAGGAACACAGGAAGAAACACAAAAATCGTGTTAAATAATACTGTACCCTTCATGTTGTATTTTTAATATGTCTATACAGGATGCTCTCAATAAGTTAACGAACAAACGTGGGGATGAGTAATAGCACATTTCGCGGATGACATTGTTTTAGTGAACGAAAGCTAAATAAACAGTTTATAATATAAATGTGATTTATATATTAGCGGAAATTAATTATTAATTGTATAAGTTTACCGATCTCTCACATGTATCTAGCCCCGAAGTTGGACGCCATTTATATAATGAATATTATATAATACTGATGATATCAAATCAATATAATTGATTTGTAATGAATAATTTAATATTGTCTTACATTTATTTGCAATAGATAATATGTAGTTACTTGCCTTAATTGATTACTTTCATGCCGCGCGTTATGCAGCCATTTAACACAATGTATACTTATTCTGATTATTCATAAACACATACTTTATATCATTTACTAAATTAATGTTGTCAATTCATTTACTTTATTTGATCAAAAGAAACCCTTATAATTCTACTCTATATTTTCTTCAAATTTTAAGTTAATGTCTGGGTTATATTAGATAATAATGAACGCATATATATGATCAACTTAAATTACTAGTGTATTTATCATTCACAATAATTATGATCGTACATATGATACGTCGCTGTACCTGAAATACATACATATTTTATAATAACAAATTCATGTTTTTATATATGCTGAAACAAAGAAAAACATACATACATATATAAATCAAATAATAGAACAATTCATATTCTATTTATCAATGCGTTCATTAATCCCAGATAAGCTTTTGTTAATATATTTATTAATTACGTTTAATTTCTGATTTATTCATTGTATTTATTAATAATTTTCTCAGGGATGAATTCTTTGAAATAATCAGGTCAGTAGAAGTAACTAAGTATTAAATATTGGTTACTTGATTTATGAGATATCCATTAAGCGTTGGTGCAGTCGAGTTCCAGTGATGGAGATGGCATGGAGACACATTTCGTTGAATGCTGTTGTATCACAATCACTTAACACACTCTTCCGATCACTCGCGTTGGTGTTGGTTTATGTGAATAATTGATGTTTAGTGTTCAATTAAATACTTCATCTTACGATGTATGTTGTGTGTTTCTTTTAACGTTAATGAACATGTCTAGTTCCACTTATCGCTGCTTTATCAAATGTTCATGTGATCTGATACTTTGTTTAATGTTTCATGTTCATTATGGTGTTAATAAGGTGTAGTAGCACTATATTAAGTTCAACTGTTTAGTATATTATTTGTGTGGTGATATCTGTTCGTGTAACGATCTGATTGTTCACTTTGAATAATTCTTATCTAAGTTCGTTACGTCGCACTTCGAAATTCACTTCCGAACAATTAGAATAAACTGTCTGAAAATTGCGTAACACTGTCTCTCGAACTTAAAGTGTATTACTTGAAAATTTGATATAAGACTGAAGACACGCTTCGTACTTAAAGTAAACTGGTTGACGATTTGAGTAAAACTTATTAACGGTCAACTGTTGAGATAAGACTCTTGCCGTCCTATTGAAATCAACTGTTAAAATTCGAGTATAAAACTTGGCTTCCCCGTCTTGGACAGATAGTTTTTATTAACTCGTCCCTACTCAAAATTTTGTCCCTGGCGCAGTTCACGCCTACGTCATTTCGTGATTGGTCAGTTTTGAATTTTCTTGGAATATTTTGTCCCACTATGTCAAGATCCTACGTCAGAGTTCTTCCGATAGGTTTTTCGTTCCTGTTGCTATGGAAACACTCCTCCCTACCAGTTTTCTCTCTGGCCTTTGGCTTCTGATAGGTTCTTAGGTATCCCCCGATTTTGCTCTGACGAACGTTCACCCGTTTCGTAGAAACTACGGCTATTAGAAGCTTGTCCATCAACCTATTGTCTGAAGTAAACTCAGTGTTTCTCTACATTGCCATTATCTGTACTTTCGGTCCAACTGACGTATTGTTCTATGTTATACCCCTTTTTTGTGGCTATTAATAACTTTGAACATCTGCTGGCTGGTGAAGTCACCCCAACTTTCCACTCGTAAATTCTGTCTGTCACTTAGACGATAACTCCAGCTGCGTAACATGACTTGAGTTTTGTCCGATCTTAGCCCTCGTATTGTTTCTTAAAGTGCAGTGCATCCGTTCCATTGTAACGTAGAGTTACACTCTTATTGTCGTTTATCGTATAATGACGTAACATGGTCGAACATCTGCCACGATTCTCAGTACGAGTGTGAATGTCCTCGCCCAATTGTTACAGCAGTAGATAGCAATAATTCTGAACTAAACTTTCCCTGTCATCTTGTGCCACTAATTTCTATAGTTAGTTTGAGCTTAACGTCTTTCTATTGTCAAGCTAGCGACGCTACTCTGACATCTTCTCATTACGCTTTATTTATTGCGTCAACTATAAGTCGTTGACACCGCCTCGTGTGAACGCACTCCGTCGAGGTGAAAATTTAAGAAATTTTAAATTTTTTGCTCGTTACAAGTTACATATTTGCTGAAGAAGTTCTCGGTACAGAATATAATTTAAAAATAAATAAAAGTTATCACGGCAACGTTGGGCAGGTTAATGATGATTATGCAACTGAATGGAAAAAAGTAAGAGAGAAGATAAATAAATTTATGAATATTTGTGGTACGATTCATAGAAATCTTAGAAATAAAACAAGACACAGAACAAGGATTAAATTTTATAAAACAATTGCAGTACCCACGTTGATGTATGCGAGTGAGGCTGAAGCGGCAAAAAAACGCTGTGACATGACAAAAATATCGGTATGGAGAACCATACATGACTTCCATGTTCTAAGATTTATATTTAAAATCATTTACAAAATGAAATATTTCCATAGAAACTACTTCTTTCCACTTATTGCTTCAGCCTTAACCACAGTACTGTGGTCACTAACGTATACCACCTTACGTTATCGCACTCGATTTTCACTGATGATGGAAGTCGATGACAATGCCGAAATGTCTGGTTTTGCAGAAAACTTTGGTCTACGGCCAAACAGGACGGGAAGGAATTTTAACAACAAACTACTTCTTTGTTGCCGATAACGTAATACATTTATAAAAAATTATCCCCTCCCCCTTCAACTATAATTTTCATTTATAGAAAATTACCCCCACCCCGTTCAACTAGCATCTTCATTTATAGATATTTCATCTACTTTTCTACAGTGGATTATTAAGATCTTCTTATCAGGATACTTTATTTATAAAAATTAAGTACTTTACTCTTGTTACGACAAAAAATGTTTCTGGTAAACTACCCTTTCCCCCTAACCGATCTTCACCAAAATCAATAGGCCTTGAGTCCTCTACAACACAGGCACATATGTAAAAAATTATTTGATTCTGTTTGAATTTACGGCAGTTATCGTTCGTCACGGAAAAATTTCTCTTGTTACAACATAAAATATTGCTGGTAAACTACCCCTTTCCATTAACCGATCTTCACCAAAATCAACAGACCTTGAGTTCTCTACAATGTAGGAAAGTATGCAAAACGTTTTTGATTATGTTTGAATTTACGGCAGTTATCGTTCGTCATAAAAAAATTACCCATGTTATCACATAAAACGTTGCAGGTAAACTACACCTTTCTCTTAACTGATCTTCACCAAAATCAATAGATCTTGAGTCCTCTACAATTCAGTGACGCATGCAAAACATTATTTGATTCTGTTTGAATGTGCGGCAGTTATCATTCGTCATAGAAAAAATTACCCATGTTAAAACATAAAACGTTGCTGGTAAACTACCCCTTTCGCTAAACCGATCTTTAACAAAAACAACAGGTCTTGAGAACTCTACAATTCAGGGCTGTATGCAAAACATTATTTGATTCTGTTAGAATTTGCGGCTGTTATCGTTTGCCATAGAAAATACCCTTGTTAAAACATAAAACGTTGCTGGTAAACTACCCCTTTCCCTTAACCGATCTTCAACAAAAACAATAGGTCTTGAGAACTCTACAATTCAGGACTGCATGCAAAAAATTATTTGATTCTGTTTGAATTTGCGGCTGTTATAATTTGCCATAGAAAATACCCTTGTTAAAACATAAAATGTTCCTGGTAAACTACCCCTTTACCTGAACCGATCTTCACCAAAAACAATAGGTCTTGAGAACTCTACAATTTAGGGCTGTATACAAAACATTATTTGATTCTGTTAGAATTTGCGGCTGTTATCGTTTGCCATTAAAAAAAATTACCCTTGATTTAAAAAAAAAGTTGCAGGTAAACTACCCCTTTCCCTCAACCGATCTTCACCAAAAACAGTAGGTCGTGAGTACTCTACAAATCAGGGCTGTATGCAAAAAATTATTTGATTCTGTTTGAATTTTCGGCTTTTGTTTGTAAAGAACATAAATGAAACGAAGGACTGTCTTCTGAATTTACAGAAGACAAAGGTGGGATCATCTGCAAAGGATGACAGAGGATCGATTGCCGAAAGCGGCACTAAACTATAAAGCCATTGGTAAAAGAGACGTGAGTCGTTAGAAGATGAGATAACCTAACAGAGTAGGAGGTGGTGGAGGGGGAGGAGGAGGAGGAGAAGTAGAAGGAGAAGGAGAAGGAGAAGGAGAAGGAGAAGGAGAAGGAGAAGGAGAAGGAGAAGGCGAAGGAGAAGGAGAAGGAGAAGGAGAACGACAACGAGAACGAGAACGAGAACGAGAACGAGAACGAGAACGAGAACGAGAACGAGAAGGAAAAGGTGAACGAGAACGAGAACGAGAACGAGAAGAAGAAGAAGGAGAAGGAGAAGAAGAAGAAGAAGAAGAAGAAGAAGAAGAAGAAGAAGAAGAAGAAGAAGAAGAAGAAGAAGAAGAAGAAGAAGAAGAAGAAGAAGAAGAAGAAGAAGAAGAAGAAGAAGAAGAAGAATGGAAAAAGGACAAAATAAGTTGGAGGAGCACTAAGAATGCCGTAACAGCATAAAGGATTGACTGATGTTTCGAGTAACAGGGTAAAGTTGCCTATAGTTTGTATACGTTTGGTGTAGTTTATTTTTAATCCAAATCGTTTACAATCGGGAAACGTAAACTGTTTACTTCCGTTTTTAATTATTTTATGATATTGTAATCAGATTTAGTTACATTTTTGCATACGCGCAAACTGTTGATTTTTATCACGTTGACTTTATCGTAAATAAAAATGTATTTTCTTATGTTTACAGTAGAAATTACTTCTAACCGTAGGTCAAAATATTTTTTTAGATATGTTTTAATATTGAATACGGTTTGTTACCTGGCTTTTCTCCGAGTTCAGAAAACTAACGGTTATAAGAAACGTTACACGTGAACTGTGATATTTTTACGTGAAGGATTAACATGCTTTTATTCTTCTTATCTGAATTTCGTGATGTCATGGTAACTCAGATTGCTTGTGAACTCCGGATAGGTGACAAAATCTTAACGATTGGAAGATTCGTCTAAGTGTTTAGTGCACGATAGCACAGGCAAAGTTAGTTCTTACGAACAGAAGAAGCTGCCAACTTCTAGAAATCAGATTCGAAGTAGGAAAAAATATCGTAAGTCTTTTGTTTGAAATATGACAAGCAACTCCACTGCATCACATACCACTGAGAAGAGAAGTAAGGAACAATTCAAGGCTTTGAGACATAATAGTGCATGATAATGCAAAGGATTTTTGGACACACTGGGTACGCTCTGATAAAGTGAGTCTTCACATTTAGTTAAATATGACTCACACTAAGTGTTCTGACTACTAATGCAATGAACAGTAGGCGCATACCGCATGGCCTGTTCAGTTAGTAGGCCACCATTTTTGATACAATAAGTCATACTGCTAATTACATACAGAGTGAATGCGATTTGCGTTGTTAAAAGATGGCGCGTGAACGTGTCTCTGAAACTGCCTTCAGAGGCCTAAACAGAATAGTGCATGCCTCAGAGTATGACGTCCTTCAAACTCTGGAAAATTGAGCGCACCACGGAGATATGGAATATCTAGTCATGTACTGATTCGGATGTCCTAAATCAGCGTCAGACTTTGAGATGAGAGAGCTAGAATGCTGAAGCGTAGATAAAAAAACGAAAATAAAGAAAGGAAAATTCACTATTTAAGAATAGAAGGAATTTGTGCTGCAGAGAAGCACACTTACGACCTAAGTAAGGAACTTGGAAGTGCTCAAGGGTTGGTGGGGAAAGAGAGATACTGAAGAATGTAAGAAAGAAGATGAATTAGCAGGGGCACTGAATGTGGTGAGACTGTGAAAGACGGAACACTAGGGAATCATGAATGACGCGAGGAAGAGAAGAAGGGGAGGTGCAGGATGGAGAAATCAATTAAGACCGGAGGAGGGCATTAAGGCTCGTTTAGAAGGATACTAAGAGGCATGTCTGGAATAAGACAACATGGGGACACCATGTGAAAACCTGCCAGTGAGATGAGAAGAAAACGATTGAAGAAAATATTGTAATGATTTTCTTTTTAATTTGAAATTTTACTGATTGTCAAAACTGTTTTTAATATATAAAGTGACTAACATTTGACAAAACGTAATACAAAAATCATGAACGTGTGGTACTTGTTCTAGGGCTGGCAATATCCTAACAGTTGCTATTGCAAAAAGGATACATACAGATTGTACGTAATATAAAATCTTCAGCTCTATACATATTCTGTGAAATCGAGTTCGCGGAAAGTATTTCCATCTCCCGTAAGTAACACAACCGAATGTAACGTAAAGTAGGTTGTGAACACAGAGGAAAACTCGCTAGAGAGCGTCATTCGGAGTGACAAAGGAAACTGAAGTTATACCTGCATGAAATCAGGTATACATAATCAGTTGTGCTACCTTTGTATCGATTGGATTTTCGATCTCACGTGGAATTCTGCAGCAGCGTAATTTGAATATTTAGAGCTTATTATGCAAAAAGTAAATCTGGAGACGCGAGTTGGTGGTACTCTTGTAACCAAATTTTAGCCTGTAGTTTACCGTACTTGATACCGTATGATAATGTACAATGATTTTAGAACTATAATTTACAATAATTTTAAACTGTAACTTACATCACATTAATACTATAATCATAATTTGGTAACATATTAACATACAGAATAAATTACTTCATTGTATTACTATAACATACATAATCTAGTACTATAAACGTAAGTTTGATTTAGTACTGTAATTTGGTATACTTGCAGAACTACAACTAACAAGTTTTAGAACTACAAATTATGGTAAGTTTAGTAACACAACATTAATGTACAGCTCTTTATATGATAAATAGTATGTGTGAGGCTTTCAATTCACAAACGATGTGAAAAATTGACGTATTCGACCAAAAATGGGGACCAATTTCTGCGAAAAAATGTATAGACAGGTAACAAAAAATATCTTGATGAGTAAAATCAATGTGTTAAGGTAAGTCTTGATTATTTTTGTAATAAATATATGCCGCCATCATCGTCTCACTCTTTTCAGATATTAACCTCTGGCATCAACACCGTCTCCTGGGTCTGTCCTCTTCCTGTCATCTTCTTTGATTTTCGACTATGTCGTCTCTCTCACTCTCTTTCTGTCATTTCCTCTCTTTCTGCATCACCTGGATGTTTGATATACACAGCTTAGCGACTTCTTTAGTTTTTGTCTCAGTCGTCTTTTCGTCTCTTCTTCTGTCTGTCTCTCTTGCTCCCTCTCCCCTCTCCCTCTCTCTGACTCTTTCTCGTATTCTATTACTTCTTTCGTATCTTCCTCTTTTCTTCTTTACTTAGAATGTGCCCAAAATTTAAGTCACATTACAGTTATATCTAGTCATTCGGTTTCTCACTCTGTCTTATTCCTCTCTCCCTCCTTCCCATCCTCCATCTCTCTCTCACTCTCTGTCTCTTCTCTCTATCACAATTGAAAACAATTACTCCAACTTGAAGAAAACTAAGACAAGTGTGGCGTTTAATTTGGCCAAATCACGGCTGAAGTAGGCAGAATATAGTTTTTGTCGTCATTTCGGTTTTTTCCCGCCAACGACGTGGCTGTCCCATCCCAAAGCAAAGTAAAAGAGCAAAAGAAGTTCCCCGCATATTGGCAAGCGAAGGTCGTACGCAGTTTGGGGCGCAGGTGGCAATAAATTAAAAGGGCGCAGGGCGCGCGGCGTCCGCACTGATTTTGCTACTACTACTATTAAAGCGACTAAAATTTACACCGGGATCCCCGGCAATTAACGGTGATTAGTAGCCGTTGGTCGGCTAACATGACATCGGGTGTGTGTCAGGTGTACGGGGCTGGTTAGACGTCACCATTGGATACATATGGTGTCTCTCCGGCAACAACAACAACCATAAAGATGGCACTACGGGCCGTTTCAATTACACGCACACGCGCTCCTATCGATCAATCGAATGGCGTCGGGTAGGCAATTCGACATCATCTCAGTCGGTCGGTGTAATCCTGCCAGATGTTCTCGAATGTGTCTCTAGATGATCATAAATTGTTTCTGATGAACGTTTAAAATGATGTGTTGCTGCTTTACCGTTAAGCAGACAGAGGGCGCTGCTGCAGTCTCCTCTCTACCAGTCTCTCTCTCACTCTCTCTCTCTCTCTCTCTCTCTCTCTCTCTCTCTCTCTCTCTCTTTCACGTTCTCTCCTCAGGGTCTCGAACGTTCGTTCGGTGGGAAAATCACACACCCCGTATCACTCTGTCTCTTTCTCTCGTTTGCTCGTCTAGTTTGATTTGAATGATATACACGTATGCTATAAATCTAGCCAGTAACAACGAACGCAACACACACACACACACACGTTATGCGCTCGTATATGCCAATAATCTATTTATACAGTCGTGTTCGGCTCAAATTACGACGGCACAAATGTCTGTCAAAGTGAAGGCTATAAATATAATATACACCCATACAGCTTAATGAGTTACGTAAGGAAAGAGAATGAAACGTTATGGTGTTCTATAATTTTTTGTACTTTTTTATTTTTCAACTTTAGAAGGTTTACAAAAAGTTTCAAGCGGCATTAAAATCGTTGATGCTCATTTTTAAAGGCGATTTTTTTCCTGATTAACGTAAAAGATGTTATACCATGGGATCAACACCCTGACATGATATACTGAGATTAATAAGGGCAGCTGTTCTTTCATTTTTAAATAGTATAACCATCTTCTTTTATTAGTTAACAACTGTATTTTTATTACTTTTATTTATAAGTGAAAATTAATTTTTGTTTAATTGTTAAATAATTACGTACTTCGAAATTAATTTAGATCTTTCTATCCACTAAATAATATAGGAATTTTTGTAGCTTTTAATGGTTTTAATAAAAATCGTTTTACTTTTAAAACGAAAATTTTAAAATTACCGTTTTCGAGTTATATAGAAATAAAACTTAACGTTCGTGACCTTAATAATTTAAAATTAACACGTTTTGATCCACATATGAAGAACTGTATTTAGCTAGAGTCACGTAGAAAAATTAAGTGTAAAAATAAGATTCTGTTCAATATCAATCAGTAACTTGTCGCATAAATAAGTGAATGTTCTTGAAGTTGTGGTTTTTATATTGTAACAAACCGTAGACTTCTGCTCGGGTCTGTTTCCTTTTGTTTTAAGCCCCACTGTTGTGAGAGCCAATTTGTAACAAATTATAAATGATTCTGTTAAATTTGTTAATTTTGTTTGTGTAAAAAAAAATTTTTTGTTGTCTATTTTTTATTTAAATTAATTTAAAATTAATTATTTAATTATGTTCCGTGGTGTTCCGAACTTCTGGTTATTTGTTTTAATTTAATTATGTCCTTTACTGTATTTGTAATTCCTTTCGCCAGTTAATAAGATTGTCTCCAATAACAATCGATAGGTGAACTTTCCTATTTGGAGGCTTTCTTCCTTCTAAGTGGTGAAATTCTGGTAGATATTGCTCAATTAAAATTATATATATTATACTAATTATTATAGGAATAAACAATATTCAATTTTATAGTAAATAATGAATTTTATTAACAAATGTTTATTTAATCGATTTTCTATCGATTGATTGATCGATTCTCAGGGTATATCAATAGTGTTTACAATTATTTTGTATCGGGTTCTTTTAACATTTCATAGATAGTCAGAGAAAAGGGGCAAAGTATGGAAAGTATAACATTACAAAAATATATCAACTTAAAAATTAAAATACATATATGTCATTCAATATATAATGGTGAGTATAGAAATTTTCAAACCGTTCTGTCGAATAGGCAGTGTTGCGTTGGATTCTGGGAAGAAAAAGATGGCCGCTTCGAGTTCAGATGCAGGACAAATACACCTCGCTAATTCTGCGTCCAATAAAGGCTGCTTCTCCTGCGATTTTTCGTTCCTGCTGTAGCGATTATTCCTTCTTGTGTTGGTGTAGTGTTCCTGGTTAAGTTTTAGTGTTCCACTTCGATATAATGTGTTGTAAAAGTTACGTTTCACTTTCGTATGTTAGGTCGAGAATTGCACTGTTTGTTTCGCTGTGTAGAATTAATGTTTAAATCGTTTAAATGGTGTATTCACTGTGTTCTGTTCTTGTTTGAAGTTATTTTAATGTTTGTTGGTGTTTGTTTCACTGAATTTACTATTTAAGTATAATTTTAGAAAACTCGCGTTTTTCACTTCAGGGTAGGCTTGTCGCTATATGCCATTTATGTCTCAGCTACTAGGTTAAAAATGCAAGGGGAGACGGAATCCCTATGTTCCCTAATGTTAACGTAAGGAACATTTTATCAGAAACTACTTAACCAATCTTATTGAAATTTTTACAGTTATTTTATTGCACCTTTGTATATAAGCTGAAGTTTTCCTGTTGTAATATGTGTAACAGAAAATGAGGAAATAACAAATTTATCAACCACTAAATTTTTTTAATTGAATTGTAACATTTTTATTGTTTTTTAATAACTAATTATGTAGATATTATCCACCAAAACTTCAGTATATGTCTACCCATGTGTTAAATAATGTGTAAAAATTTCAGAAAGATTGGCCCTATAATTGATGAGAAAATGTTCCTTATGTACTAAAAAACTGTAATTTCAGAAAACGTCAAAAAACGAAGCAGTATAATAAATACATGCACTTACTTCAATACATTCCCGGGTCTTATGCAGGTAATGGTTCAAATTCTTCCTCCAACTTCCTTTTCCTTGATCTTTTTTGTCTCCTAGCTTCTCGTTCAAATTCACTGATGGAATTTTCTGCACCTCGTATCCGCTCCTTGTCAAAATTTTTCATGGCCTCAAGCATCCTTTCTCCCGGTTGAATGCCCAATGAGTAAAGGACATCACACTTTATTATGTACCCATTATTAAAAGAAGCTACTGCTTCTAACACTCCAAATTCCAAGGTACTTTTTGAAACAAAAGTGTTTTTCGGAACCCGGGTCCAAATGACATTATTTACACTTTCATTAGCATTTTGGGTTTTACCGTGTAAACACTTCTTTAGCAAATCTGGGCTACTGAGATCTCTAAAAACTGGTTTTATTAGATCCATTATTGCCTCTGGTATAGATGTTTTATGCTTGTAAGTTCCTCCAATAGCAGCTGTTTTATTATAACGGCACCAGGAATCACTACCAGTTGGACACAAGCCATGAATCGGTTTTCATCTGTGGAGCGTTTGTGAAAATAAATGGCCCACACAGCTCTCTTCATAGCTTGGAGATCACTGGTATTTTTTCTAATAGCAAGACCATAATAAGTCTGTAATTGGTCGATTACTTGATCTGTAAGCCTGTTCCTACCACCAACAGGGAGACCATCTGACAGCTTTTTACCTTTCATTTCTAATTTTACTTTTCTTAGACGAGCCCCCATCCGCTTTTGAACATGCCCTAGGCATTCTAATTTCTTTATCTTAACATCTCCATAGAGTTTCTCTTCAATTACTGAAAGGTAACTTTTTGTGTCTCCATCACCCAAGTAATTGATGTAACGCACATTATATTTCTCTAGAGATCTTTTGAATATCTCCTTGACGCCAACTACTTCCATGCCACCACTTGGGCCCTGGTAATTACTTTGACAATCTATAAGGTGGTTATCTTTATCATCACATATACAATATTTAGACAATACATGTATGCCTAAAACTTTCCCACTGTCAACACTAGTGCACGTCACAACCCCATTTAGCGATTTGAAGCCTCGCTTCTGCCATGTGCCATCGAAAGCAGCAGATAAATCCCTTGGGTTTTCATTCTCCATTATGTTTTTATTTTCAATAACTGCTTCTTCAACAGCTTTTATCATGGACCTCTGAGCTACAATGCCAGTAGGTTTGCACAAAACATCAATATAACTTTTGAATTTGGTAGGAGGTTGAGGAGATTTAAAATACCACATAGCACTTGGCTTGCTTTCTGCCCTTTCCAAATGCACCTTAGACCATATACTAACCTAACATTTACATCATAAAACAAATTAGATTCTGTAGCTTCAATTTTTCTTGAATTATAAAATTTTTCTGTAAAATTACAGAAAGAGCAATATATTTCTAATTGTGAAGCTACACCAACATGAACATTAGTATTCCTAACTTGTAGGCCATTTGTTTTGCAATTTTGTCATAAAGAAACACTAACTAATATTTCAGATAATATATTTATATTAATAAGTTCATTTACATCACCACTGTCATTGAAACTATATTTCTCATAATTCGAATAGGACAGTTTTTTAGTTGAACTTGAAGGTGTACTGGATGTAGAAGTTGTGTTGGAAGATGTACTGCAGGAGCACAAGCTGTGCTACCGAGACGCCTGAAGAGCAGGGGCGGGGGGTCTACTGAATGATAACGCGTGCTTGTGTTGGTGCGGTATTACTGGTTCTGTAAATATTGTTCAGTAAGCTATATGCAATTAGAAATACCGTGCGAGAGACAGTGTTAAACGTATTTTAAATGTGTAGTAGTACCGTGATACGTGCAGTGGAATGGCAAACGTCACCGCATTCCATGTTGGGTTGCAAAGCTTAACACATGATAGTAGATGGTCGTGTATTTTGTTCACTGCTTTTGGGCCTACCACCTTGCCAGATACGTTTCTTTGTTAATTTATTTCTAAACCGTGGCATGTTTTTTAAATAAAATTAATAACCTATGAGTAAATAAATCAACACTGAGCACTTTGACAGAAAGCACAAAACTAAACACCAACCGAATAAAAAACTCACACACGATTATCACCATGGTTATGTTGTTTTCATTGTTACGTAAAATACCAGATGATCAGCTGTTTCTATTTTACAGGTTAGAGAATTCAACAATAAAAACTAAAAAATAAAAATATCGTACTAAACTAAGAAATTCGCATGCAGTGTATTAAACAAAATTTTTTTTCATGTCGAAAAAATGTTACACACACCACAAAATACACATCATTGTATTCAGAAAACCCCATATTTTCATTTAAAAAATAAAACTAAAATTGTGAAAAAAAAATGTTTTTCACTTTCCGTGTCCCCTCGTGTCAAGTGTACTTCACAATATCTAATAATGAACTCACTAACTTCCTTCGTCTTGTCCAAAAGTCTTAGCCAAATTAATATTAGCTATCCATTGTTTCAAAATTATTTTGCATCCTGTGCATGTGAGAATGTTACATTATATAACGGATTATATTTTTGCTATTATTCTAATTTATTAACTACTAAATACATAATCTTCTTCTTCAGTTCATTCTGCTTGATTTGATACCAAATAATGTAGTTTTATTAGGTTTTTGATCTAAAATGATATATTTACTTCATTTTGAAAATTGTAAGTTTTAAAATTCACTTCCTGTCCTTTTCAAAAAATGTTGCCATTTTACATGTTATATTATTGATTGTATTAAATCTCAGATTGATATAAAAGGTTTATCTTTCCTTAATTTCTTGTAATTAGATTGATTGGTTCTCTTTTAAAATATTATACATTAATATGTGACTCCCCTCTCTAAATTTTCAGTTTTTACATTTGCATTTTTAACAATAATTCTTGCTATCTTTTTACAAAATCTTTCTTACTTATATTTCCAATTACATGACTCTATGACTGATTTACCTTATATAAATCCCATCAGTTTAATTGTTTTTCTGTACTTATTTCATCAATTTTGATGCTGTTTAGTTTTAACATTTGGCCTAGATTTCTAACAGTTTTTACATACAAAGTTTTTTAAAATAATACATTTTGTTTGTACCCTCTCTGACTTTCTATTCTATTATGACATTAATTAACATTTTCTTATTTTAACAAAAGAACAATTAGTATATAATTTATACTCTTAATTCATAATACATAATTGAAATTAACAATGGTCTTTCAAACTCAGACATTTAATACTTGATTATTATTATTAGTAATACAATAAATATTTCATAAATAAAGAATGTTATTTAATTTTGACATTTCAGTCTTGATTATTACTAGTAACTTATTCTAAATAAACAAAACATATTGGTACTTCCATCATATACTCTATTTCTTACACTAGGTTCTATTTTCAGTTTTAATCTGTTTTTGATTTTGGGGTAATGGTACTTTATCACTTCACTTTTTATATGGCCTGCTCTTGTTTTATCTACTATCATTCTACTGAATGTTGTATATTAAGAGTGGCAGTTATTATTCAGAAACACCTTTATTATCTGTCATGATAATACTTTATTTAATATTATTCATGGACACAATTAAACACTTCAAAGATGTATTATTTAACAATTTACATAGTTTGTGAACTGCAATATTGACACATAAGGTTTATTTATTATAACACAAAAACTTGCACTGATCCCCTTTTCATTCTTGGATTTTATTTCTAAATAGTTTTATAGTTTTATTAAAATCAAGATATCTATTTATAGAAGATAATGAAGGTTTGTTTTTTGGCATTATATAATTATTTCACATTGGTTCACTTTCAATTCTACTTTATACACTTTTGGCTTATATTTATTTTACATGGTTTCTAAATTTGATATTTTGTTATACTTTCATTTAAATTATTTTTATCACTTTCTTTTGGGGTTTGGGTTTTTTATAAGAGCACTCCTCCTTCTTGTGGATGCTGTCTTGTTCTGGTTTCTTCATTGATTTCTCCTATTCTTCTTGTTCCTTATAAAAGTATTTCCTTTTGTTATTGTGGATGTTGTCATGTTTGGGTTTCTTCCTTACTTACTCCTATCCTACCTGGGTATTACTTTACTTTATTTTTAGTTTTGAAGTTTGTTTTGATTACTCATCACTCATTGTAATATTGGTTTTAATGAAACTCTTTCTTCAATCTATGATTGTGCTTTACGGTGGTTCTTAATTAATTTTTGATGTTGCTTTTGGATTTAAAATGTTTTTATTTTATTTTATGATCTTTCTACCATTCAGAATTATGGGCATTATCTGTCATGCTACAATATATATATATGTGTGTGTGTGTGTGTGTGTGTGTGTGTGTGTCATTAAAGATTATAGGCGCAACAAATTGATTACATGTAAATTTGAAATCAAATTGTAAATGCAATCAGTTTGGGGGGGGGCTGTATTTATATTAAGGCGATTCCCGAACTTTAGATTCTAAAAGTTGAAATGAAGGACGACTGTTTGCAAAAAGTCATAAAATCGATTATTGGGAAGCTATATTCGTGGTTTTGATATTCTGAATCATCGTCTATTTAGTAATTTTCTACAATTATTTTAATTTCATTCTTCCCTACATTTTTAAAGTTTTCTGCTCTCACAAGCAGTATATTTTTCTTTAACTGCTGTTCTTTTATTAAAGGACATACTTTAAACCTCTCGTCGTTCTCTGATTAAGAAGTTATTGAAGCTCTCAATATTCTAACTCTTGTCCCATCCGGAAAAAGTGCCATACGACCTGAGACTTAAAGGAATAGTATTCATAGTCGTGAGAGTCCGTAAGATGAAGCAATTACTTTGGTATGACGATTTGCACTCTGATTCCGTGTTGATCGTAATTTTTTAATATGAAGCATGACTAAAGCAAATTTTAATACTTAGTACATGGACTAAGTACATGGAGTAAGCATGTACATGGACCTCATACATGGTTTATTCAGACGCTTCTACGATATGCTAAAACAATTTTTTTAATTTTATTTACAAACGAAGAAACGTTAAAATAAGACGTCAAAATTGATCCCCAATAAACAAAAACAGTTTTAAATCCTTAATATGAATTTGTTATTATTTACCTGAACAACTCGGTTAATGGATAGTCTTGAACAGTTTTTTTATTATTATTCGCCCATAGTGCTGAAGAGGACTAGGTACGAAGACAAAGTCGTGGATGAGGAACATCGTGGTGAAACTTTAACACACCGAAGGCAGAAAAGTGAGAAATCTGCCATAGCAGTCACAACCCACCACGTGAATGTGTTAATTATGTAGCTAACTCTTTTAATCGAACAGATTCGGTGAACGAAAATGAAGAGAAAACCACACACACACACACACACACACACACACACACACACACACACACACACACACACACACACACACACACACACACACACACACACACACACACACACACACACACACACACACACACACACACACACACACACACACACACACACACACACACACACACACACACACACACACACACACACACACACACACACACACACACACACACACACACACACACACACACACACACACAGAGTAAAGCGCGCTTGCTTTAAATGTATATTTATCATTTAAATATTTAAAAATTCTACAGTCATTCTTATAGAAGGCTTATATGCACATATATTAGTAGAGTGGCGACAAGCTTAAACTTTTATAAGAATTGATTTAGAAAACCAGTAATTAATTTTTATTTAGACGATCATCTTGCACCATTTTTTTTTATTCTGGACACATTTTTTGATGACAGAGTAACATATGTTAACTGGCCAAACATTCGGTTAACACCTGCTTATTTCATCGTATCGTTCTGCATGACTATGCATACTGAAGTGGTTTTAGCGGAGCTATGGCTGATAGATAACGCTAAACTCTGGTGGCTCAGCAGCTGCGAATATAAACTGCACACAGATGAATGTCAGCCTTACAACAATAATAATATGTTTTTCTTTTATAAAATTGCTAAACTGCTATAATTGTTTTTATTATTTAGACAAAGCTTTTCGTCATTACTGACATCTTCAGGTCCTAAACAACGACGACTTCAGGTCGTTGTTTAAGACCTGAAGATGTCAGTAATGACGAAAAGCTTTGTCTAAATAATAAAAACAATTATAGCAGTTTAGCAATTTTATAAAAGAAAAGTAAGGATGGCTGCTAATTTAAACAATACGAAGAATAATAATATGGCGTTAGTAAATTTTAATATGAAATGTTGGCATATAAAATATAATAATTATATGAAAAACATTTTCGATTTTTTTACATTTATGTCTTCTCATATTTATTCCCATGTAATTATTACTGTATTATTAATAATAAATAATATTTGTTTTTATCACAAGAATATATATAAAAACAGTTTCTATATACAGGGTGTCCCGGGAGGAGAGGGAAATAATTTGAGAAATAGTTCTATAGTGTAAAAGAAGAAAAAAAAATCAATATAAACATATGTCCGGAAACGCTTTGTAAGCGAGTTACGGCTAGCGAAAGATTTCGCCCGGGTTTCGGTTCCCCCGGGTAAATGAAGACTTTCTGAAATTCTGGGGAGGTAAATTAAGGGGCGAATTCTGTTGTTTCTTATGGTTTTTTACCAGGAAAATCGAATAAAACAGGTCGCAGAACTGTATCTCCCATAACTTTCATGATATCCGACGTAAAACAGAAAAAGCTTTGCCTAAAAACGTATTGTATTGTTTTTAACCAAAATTGAAATTTTTTGTTGATTTTTATTGACTTTATTTACACCATTTTTCTCAGAATTAAATTCTTTACAAGTTTTGTTTTTAACTTTTATGCATTTGTTAATCATTTAACAAAGTTATTGTACTTCTAACCTAAAAAAAGTGTTTTTAGGTTAGAAGTACAATAACTGTGTTAAATGATTAATAAATGCATAAAAGTTAAAAACAAAACTTGTAAAGAATTTAATTATGAGAAAAATGGTGTAAATAAAGTCAATAAAAATCAACAACAAAATTTAAATTTTGGTAAAAACAATACAATACGTTTTTAGGCAAAGATTTTTCTGTTTTACGTCGGATATCATGAAAGTTATGGGAGATAAAGTTCTGCGACCTGTTTTATTCGATTTTTCAGGTCAAAAACCATAAGAAACAACAGAATTCGCCCCTTAATTTACCTTCACAGAATTTCAGAAAGTCTTCATTTACCCGGGGGAACCGAAACCCGGGCGAAATCTTTCGCTAGCCGTAACTCGCTTACAAAGCGTTTCCGGACATATGTTTATATGAACTTTTTTTCTTCTTTTACACTATAGAACCATTTCTCAAATTATTTCCCTCTCCTCCCGGGACACCCTGTATAACTTATATGTTGAAACAGTATATATGTGTATATGTGAAACAATATATATATGTATGTAAAAAATATACTCTTGGAATAAAAAAACAAGTACCGGTACACTAAAAACTCGTTTATCCGAATTTGATGGGACCGCGCCCGTTTCGGAAACGAAATTTTGGATATACCGAAACTTCTAGCCTAATTAAATAATAATACATATGTAAGTACAGTAACCTTATTTAATAATAATAATTTAAAAGTTACTTACAGTGAATATGACACAATAAACTATAAAACGGCACCACACTGTAAATTATAGTTTCTACAGTAATGGAACAGTCTTATTGCTTGTTCGTACAGTAATCAATCATAGTTTTTTGCCTAAGCTTTGAAGCTCGTTTGCTGGCTGCCCGATCTTGAAGTCCTTTCATTGTTAGAAGTTCTGCAGGGGATTTTAACAATATAAAGTACTTTATGTTTACAATATATGAACATAATACTTTATGTTCTAAAATCCAAGCAAATCGATAATTCGGAGTACCTCTTATCCCAATTAGTTCTGATTATCGACTTTCTACTTTATATCACGTGGAATCGCTTGTCTATGCTATTAAATATAGATTGTAGCGACAGGAAAATGCTTTTGTGTATTTTTAAAATTTACTAAAAATTGTTTTGGATAAACCGGATTTTCGGATAAGCGCGATTCAGATAAACGAGTTTTTAGTGTATTATTTATTATTAATAACTTTTTATAACTTATTGATAAAGCAAATAATGTGTTGGGGTATTTATATTTGCATAGTAATATATAGGTGGAGAGGCAAAGTGGCCTGTGCCATTTGCTTCCAAACTGTGATGATTCTAGTGTGCTTAAATCCATTTGAAAATAGAACTTTCGTCGCGAATGCGGTCAGTCTCAAAGTCCATCAAATAGTCGCATGAAGTTTACTAAACTGGAAAATAAAAGTCAAAAAAATACCACCACTACACCGTATTAGGCCTACTAAAAGCCTACAAAGCATATAACAGTAGTCTATAGTGAAAAAACCGTAGACGGCCTCAAACGGAAAGACCGCCTTGTCTTGGTTAAGCTTTGTATGCCACTAAATAGAAGATGACGATTAATCGATTGACGGTTAATCGAAGTTCCGGTCTGTATGCGCGCGCGCATGTGCATGTATTAATGAATGTAACTCCTTCTTTTTGTTATTTACATTTTTTTTCATTAATTAGTAAAGTTGTACAGGCAAGAATATAACTTTTTTGTCATTAATCCTTTTTATGTATTTGAATTGAATGGAGTAAATCAGCACAACGAGTGCTTGCTTGACGCTGCTCAGATTAATCTAGTTTACGTATTAAGTCGTGTATCTATATTCGTTCCAGTCTCTGTTATAAAGTTGCAGTGGTTTCACTGCAACGTTTCCAGTAACCGGAAACAGTAGTAGACCTAGAGCCAACGACAAAAATAGTCAAGGCATTTGCTTAATGTTACAACACAGAACAACACATTGCACTTGAGTGGTCATATCAGGAAATGCTAGTCTGCCTACCGGTTCGCCTGACGAAAAGGTGTATAAATTGACATAAATCTTTAAAAATAAGGACGCAAGTCAAACCATTTGCTTAATGTTTGTGCTTTGCACACTTGTCGATAATAGTCGAATAATAGTGGGAAAAATAAAGGCAGAGATTTGGAAGTGGCCAAAGCGGGGGCAGACGTCATCAAAAGCTCGAAAAACCGAACCCTACTCAAACCATTTGCTTTACGGGCGTCTGCCGAGGTGTTCGTCAAGGAATTTCGGTCTGTCTTTTTGCATTTACACTTTTTGGAATGTTCTCAAACTAATGGCGTTCAAATCAAGATTAAGCAAATGGTTTGACTTGCGCCCTTATTTTTAATGATTTACGTCAATTTATACACCTGTTCGTCAGGCGAACCGGTTGGCAGATTAGCATTTCCTGATATGGCCACTCAAGTGCAATGTGTTGTTATGTATTGTAACATTAAGCAAATGCCTTGACTATTTTTGTCGTTGGCTCTTAGACTATAGGCTTCGAAGAAATGTTTTTTAAGTTCTCGTGCGAAAGAACTTGTAATCAGAATCTACTAACACTCTCACAAAATCCTGTCAAATGAACGAGAAGTCGGTAGAAAAAGACGAACCGACATTTAACAGTAAAGGAATTGGCAAATTCATTTCGGCTTATTGAGGAATGACTCAAGACTTTTGTTGGCGTAAACGCGGAACGTGAACCCTTCTTGAAAGTTCAATGTAACGTGGCGGACAGCCTGAAATTGCCTGAATTCCAGACAGAAAAAAAAAACCAGGGCAATAAAACAATCAATCATCTGTTCCTTAGAGGGCGAAGCAGCTAAACATATGTATCAGATATATACACCAGCTAAAGGTGTAGTGTGGTGGTGGTGGAAAATGCTTCCACTTATGTTTCCGTGTGAAAATCGGAAAAATTTGTGAAGCCTGGACTATTAAAAAAGAATGTGCACAAGTACTGTAGGCTAGTACACTAGGAGCTACAGAGGGGGGGGGGAGGGATGAGACTAACTTGAAGGTTGGACTCCACAATTTCCTGAAGATAAATAAGAAATTCATGATTCTTCCCATACAATTTTATAAATACATTTTACAAAATAGGCTCTACATGTTGTTTACATTATTTGCCAAATGTTAGTGATTGTCATTATTAACAAAACTCTAACTTTACACACTTTTTTATTAATTTACAGGTGCTGTAAGTCCTTTCCTTTTAGTCATTAATAAGTCTTATTTTAACACACAGAACTGGTTCAGGAATAGATCGACATTAAGTGATTATGCAATATCGCTGAAATTTTTACTAGCTCTTGGGGGGGGGGGATTGATCTTCTGACCCCCTCGTAGTTACGCCACTGTTGTAGGCCTATGCCAAAATTTACTTACAGTAACTGCTGAATTGTATGCTAACTTAATCACGATACATTTGATATTTTACATACAAGAATCGTGTATTCCATTAGAAGTTTCGTGCTTTTCAAACCCGTAAACCCTGCCTCTGATATTGTTCCCTCTGGGAACATATATTGTCCTCTGCTTCGCTTTACGTCGTTTCAATTAATGTCGTGAATTTTGAGAACGTAACCCCGACGTAAGTGAAGACTTACTGTATTTGTAGATTTATAATAATCGGTGACGATGATAATGTTTACTTTGATGTACGTGTAGAGACGAATAATAAAATTTCCTTGTTTGAAATTTTGCGACTATAAGGCTATAACGTGTAAGTTTAAGATATAAAGTAATATAAAATATAATGTATAAGGTATAAGAATATATGCAAGTGTAAGGTATATGGCTACTTATTATACCACTTATATGGCTACTAAATGTTTGTGTGTGTGGGCGCGCACGCGTTGGCGCCCTGCTGGTGATTTGAAAACTTAAATATAGGTTTGGAGAACCATACATGATTTCCAAGTTCTAAGATTTATATTTAAAATCATTTTCGAAATGAAATATTTCCATAGAAACTACTTCTTTCTTCAGCCTTAACCACAGTACTGTGGTCACTAACGTATACCACCTCACGTTAGCGTACTCGATTTTCACTGACAATGGCAGTCGATGGTACTGCCGAAACGTCTGGTTTTACAGAAAACATTGGACCACGACCAAACAGCCCGGGAAGGAATTTTAACAACAAACTACATCTTTGTTACCGATAACGCAATACACATATAACAAATTATTCCCTCCCCCTTCAACTATCATTTTCGTCTATAGAAAATTACCCCTCCCCTTTCAACTACCCTTTTCATTTATATATATTTCATTTACCTCTCTACAGTGGATTATTATGACGTTCTTTTCAGGATACTTTATATATCAAAATTAAGTACTTTACTCTTGTTAAAACACAAAACGTTGCTGGTAAACTACCCCTTCCCCTTAACCGATCTTCACCAAAATCAATATGGCTTGAGTCCTCTAAAACTCAGGCACATATGCAACAAAGTATTTCATTCTATTTGAATTTGCGGCAGTTATAGTTCGCCATAGAAAAAATGCTACACATAGAGACAAACTTTTCGGAAAATGACTTTTCTTCATGTTTTGAGGGTAGTACAGTCAGAATCAGCCCTTATCTCGAACACGATTTTTTCGACATCACCATACTTCCATTTCCTTGTGGAACATGGAAATAAAAATAGTATTTTACATAACTGAGTTCTTAGGCTTTACGGGCGGCGCCAATATTATTTAAACGGTTGAACGCCGGGCCATTAGGGCTATTATGACTCATGTTTGAAGAACAAAATGTTTCGGCCTGACCAGCGGAAACGTTTTTTTTGCCTCTGTACTGATGTGTTTACGGGGCGAACATCTGCTGGTACGCCTTATCACTGAAGATGGCCTCCGCTGGTGAGGCCGAAAGGTTTGGTTCTTCAAACATGACACCACGGCCTAATAGCCTGGCATTCAACCGTTTCAACAGTATTTTGTATATCTTTTTCGTCGTATGACATTATAATAATGAGTGGTATCTGCTTTTTCGATGTAAACAATTTATATAACAAATTTCATTTTCCTCATACTATAAAAATTTCATTTCTTCTTGTCCATAAACGTCACAGCCTGCTCGGCAACAAATTTTGAAATCCTGCAGACGGGTTTCGGCGGCTTAAGCCATTTTAAAATTAAATAACAGGACATCTTTAATCAACATTGCAGCAAACTATTGTCGAACCGCGGGTAACGTTTTTGTCAATTGTTTATAAATGCGTTACGTCAGCAATAAAGTCAGCCTATAGATTTCTAATTGATACGATAAAGCTTACACAGAAATCACTGCATTCGGCGTAGCCTCGTCTGACAAATTCTAGATTTATTATTATAAATTTCGGCACAGCGGTTTTAGTCACACACTTAGTTACGATTACAATAAATCTAGCGCGGTGCGGTGGCGAAGCTGCTGGGCGAAATTAAATTTTACACGGGACAATTTAAACTCTACTTAAATACCGGCTCCCGGCGTGTAATTTTATCTGAATTTGTTAAAATTACACGACCGGACGCTGCTGCTGCTGTGTATTACTTCGAAATGAAGTAGAAAGAAAAGTCCGCAGTGGTAGTAAATCCCCAGTCGACGGCGTCGTCGTCGTCGCCGTCACCACCCCTTCCACCCCGCTGGTTAGCCAAAGAATGGCGGCGACTAGGGTCGAACCAGGGGGTGAAATATGGCACTTGATATAATAAAACAAGCTTGCGGTGAGAACGCGTTGTTGGGGAGGAATAAGCTCAAATATACGACAGTGGATGCGGATTACACACGCCGACTGGAAATAAGGGAGGTGTGTGTGTGAGTGTGTGTCTGTGTGTTTTTAAATGTTCAAACTCATGAGGGTGGTCAGACCGGAGGAGTGCGACCTGTTTACACGTGAATTATACAATGCTTTCTCTGGCCGGGCTAACTGCTACTACACAAGCGTGCATACATAGGATTGTTTTATTATCTTCCAACTTTAATTTATACCTGCCCAAGTAAATATACAATTGGTCAGCAGCTCGGCGTGTCAAGAATAACGTTCGCACACTCGCACAAGTTTTAAGTTATGCCATGGAAACCAGTGTGCGGGGTTGAGTGCTGTTTCTGACTTTCTACTTTTCGTTTAATGAATAGCGCAATTCATTATCCAACTACGTTACTCCATACTGCAGTAAAAAAAAAAACAAACAGCTACTTTAATTTCAAATTAAATTCAACCACATTTTGTTTATATCTCCTTGAGTCGAGGGAAAAGTTGGGACCTTAAAAAATAAAATATAACGCTGGTTTGGTCAATGTATTACTGTACTATGCTTCGGGACTTTGTGCAACTCGTCCAACTGAGCGTTATCGTAATGCACTGTTTTATCTGCTCTGTCTGTAAATCCCGAGTGTCTCTACTTTCCTCCGTTAATAGTGGTATGTGCGTCTTCAGAGGTCCTTATGATTTCAGATATGGAGCGGTTCTTGACGTTTGACACTTGATTGAGATATCTTCTGGGTGGCGTGGGTACATAACAACTGTTGCCAGTTGTGATAGGCCTAAAACTTAGCCAAAAATTAATTCAAATTTTTTCTAGTACCACGAGTTCTTTTAAGGGCCAAAATATGTTTTTTATATTATTTTCTATCATTCGCTGGCAGAGAAGAAGTTCCCGGTTCAACGGGATCTGATTCCATTATATTTACGCAGAATAAATACGGACACAAGTAATCGAATTTAAAAAAAATAATAAAGACAAACAGAGAAACACATGACTAAACGAACAAAACACAATAGATACGTAGTAACTGCTGCACATCGGTTCCGAAAACGAACATAGCTGCTAACTGTGCGTTTTGCCGGTTTATACAGCCAACACATTGGGTGGACGAATGTGTTCCCCCCTCCACAGTCAGTACAGTGACACCTCCTACGAGGTCAATGACCATACGCAGTAAAGCACAGCCGATGTCAGAGCCGGCAACACAAGACGGTGCAAGTACCCAGCAGTTCTAAAGGAACGCTACGTTTTTCTTCAAGTTTCCCTGCTAATATTGTTCGAATTTCAAATTATTCAATAACCAAAGTATTCATTCTGTGATATAATTAATATTATTTTCGCTTATTTCCAGTACTGTTACCGCCGGCAACAGCGGTTACGTGGACGCCACGCTACTGCTCTCCTTCTTTTCATCTGTCTTTCCGGTGCCATCTCGTCGATTGATGACTCCCATAGCACCAAATATGATACACCGAGAATGTGACATTTAAGGCGTGGACATCTTAAAGATGTTACATGACAAAGAGTCCCAATCGATATCAACCAGAAAATTAAAGAAATCTGCATAAACACCGAAATGAAGATAAAAGCCAACGGCCAATTACCTCAAATAAAAGACAGTACAAATGTATGAGGTAGGCGTATTCTCATAGTCCCATGCTCCTTAGCGTAATTGTGTATGAGAAAGATAATAAGATACAGCGATGTAATATGATTTCCTTAATGTTATACGCTTCATACGGCCGACATTATTTTAATAGACGGAATTAAAGTGATTTACGGAGATTTTTTTTAACAAAGCATGTGAAAGCTGTAATATGACGGTAGACGAAGATTAGATAAAATGATCTATGGTACTTATTAGATAAAATCATGAACCATGGAGATGTAAAGTTACGAAGTTATGATAAATGACAGATAATAGAACAATTTAAGCATACAGAGAATATTTAATATCAAGAATTACAAATAACAATAAGCTAGATGTGTAATAAAATACCGATTGACAAAAGAAAAATAATCGCTGGATGTATAAACAACCGAACGTATGGAACAACAAATACCTCATTCAAAAAGACAAAACTGTTTTGCAATAATCGCAAACACGATTCGTATTATCATAGGTGTCAGACACTAGGCCATATACTAGGACAATGGAAAGAAAACGACAAACAACAGGTATGGATATGTTATGGAGCTTACGAAGAAAAACAAAGTACGATAGGTTACCAAAATGATATAAGAAAAATATGAGTTATAACGGACATAACTACATGGATCGCTGAAAGAAGAGTCTTATAGAATTAACAGATAAGAGACGATGATAAAATGTTAGTGGTAAAATCCAAACAAACTACGAAGAGGAAACTGTCTGCGGAAACACCATCTTCTTCATCCATTCAGGGAGATTCTGGGAAGAGGGACAAGACTCAGGGAGATTCAGGGAACAGGAGTGAATTCACTCCTGAACTAACAGGAACTAAAAGCTAGGATTAATTCAACAACTAGTGCGAAACCAAACTGAAAAATCTTAGCGCAGCACAGCAAATCTCGGCTTTCAGTGTTAACCGGCCTTTCATATTTTCTGTTATCATATGTCACGTATTAACTAAGGTATAACTCTTTTTCCGTATGGAGTTATGTTTAACACATACGTGTCATTCGTATCGTGTTCAAAGAATAGCACACCAAGATACTTGAGGGTATCTCATACTGTAGCAGCAGTGACGTAACCAGAAGTTATCCATGGGGGGGGGATTACTGACAAAGATAGCAGGGGAGATGTTGAAAACAGAAGGAGATTCGTCAGTTATAACCATCGATCTACACTAGTTTAGATCGATGGTTATAACCTACTGGGCATGTTATACTCAGGCAGCTAGCTTACTTGTGCTCCTTGATATTTTACACATAAGATTCTATCATAAAACAGAAAACAGAAGACCAGTTACAGTGGGCGATATTTACGTTCAATAACATCATACAAGATCTCTGGGCTACAGATCTCTGCTACAAAATCTAAAACGATGGCATTTCAGGGCAGGTATCCTATAAGAACTAGGATAGTGGTGAATAATCAGATTTTGGACCAGGTTAGTTATTTTAATTACTTGGGTTGTAATATCCCATATGGAACTGATAGTGACGGGGATAGTAAGCTAACAAAATTTAGACGCATCTGTGGAAGGGTTCATACGTACATGAAAAGTAAAACACGGAAGGATCCCCGAATGAAATTTTATAAAACAGTGGCTGTCCCCACATTCCTGTATGCTAGTGAGACATGGACTCTTGGTAAAAGGGACGTGCAGAGGATTCAGGTAGCCGAAATGAAATTTCTAAGAGGGACGCAAGGTTGTCCTCTCTTGGATCGAAAAAGGAACGAAGATATTAGACGCGATTTAAAGATTGTATCATTGCACCAGAAGATTGAAGACCACAGAAGGAGATGGTGTGACACTTGATTCGCGTGCGTGATATCCGTCTACCTGTGGCTGTCTTGGGTTATCACCCTACTGGGAAGAGAGATGTCGGTAGACCGAGGAGGAGATTGGATTCTGGAATAGGTCTAAGGCCTAGTCCTTGGAGTTGTGATGATGATGATGATGATGATTCTATGGTAACCAATCCACGGGGGGGGGTTGTTATTGCTCCCCAATAACCCCCTTGACTACGCTAGTGTGTGAAAAATAGTATAGTCCACAAACAAGTAATTACGCTGAAGGCTACGGTATTAAGGTAATAATTACGTCGTCCAGTAGTAGTAACGTTTACATTCAGCGTCCGATAAACCTTGTTCCTATGACGGAAAATGTATGTCCACTAACAATTAACATTAATTGTGTGCTAAAAATGATTAAATAATTCAATAATTGTTTGTTAAGTCCTACATACAAAAGATGAGACTTTTACGCTGCTACGTATTCTCGGTCCTCTTCTACGGTGTAGAATCTTGGACTTTGACTAAAGCCACAACTAAAAACTGGAATCTTTCGAAATGTGGCTTTACCGTAGAACACTGAGCATTTCAAGGACAGAACATATAACTAATGTTGAAGTTCTTAGAAAGATGAAGAAAGAAAGGGTAGTTATTAACAGAGTGAAGATAAGAATGCTTCAGTATCTGGGACATCTCATGAGAAATGAACAGAGATTTTACTTATTGCAGTCCACACTACAAGGAAAAGTACTTGGAAAGAGAGGAGTTGGGTGACCGAGAATCTCATGGCTGAGAAATTTAAGGACCGGGTTTGGCATGAATACAACTGACTTATTCCGTGCAGCAGTACAGAAAGTTAAAATAGTCTGTAAGATATCCAACATCCGAAACGGATAGGAACTATCAGAAGAAGAAGTCCTGCATCGTAAAAATATTAACAGTGCTAAACTCGAAACACACATTCTGTTGACATTAAAACAGCATAACAGTAGTTTAATAGATCAGGAGTACGAGCCACAATCCAGTCTGACGATAAGCTAAAGTTGCTCGAAAGCGCTTAGCGGGAGTCACTAAACTACTGGAGTGGAATAAGTGGTGTTCTCTATAAACAACCTACGATCCCCCAATAATTGTCAGTTAAATAAATTACAATTGTAGTTTACAAAATGTACATTATATAAGCTAAAAAGTAAAAAAAAATAATAAGAATCCTACTAAAACATCTGTGAAAATTATGTAAAGCTGTATCCCATAATTAGCTATATGCAAAGCTGTAAATCTCTATGCAAAGATATGAAAATTATGTATAGTGTATGCATGTCATTATCATCAGCCGTGGCTCTACAACCCTTGGAGGGTCTTGGCCTGCTCCAAGAGTCGATTCCATTCTTCCCTACTGCGTGGCCTGGCTTTCCAGTTTCTTATGTTCAGCTTTCTGAAGTCCTCATCAACCTGGTCTTTAAATCTACTTTGAGGTCTTCCCCTTTTTCTACTACTCGTTGGTTTCTGGTAGAAAATATGTCTTGTAGACTGTCCTTCCTCCATTCTCTCTATGTGTCCAACCCACCTTAGCCTGTATATTTTGATTATCCTGACAGTGTCCGGCTCTTTGTAAAGATGGTATAGTTCATAATTATAGCGCCTGAGCCACATTTATATGCATGTACACTTACATACTATATGTTGTATGTATATATATTTTTTCCAAACATATGATGCTACAGTTCTTTTCTTGATACTGCTACCACGCTAGTACACAATCAAGACGTTTTTTCTTATTTGAGCATGCTGCTTAATGCTGGAAACATGGTATAAGTAAGAAAAACCATCTTGATTGTATATTGTGTGGTATAAGCAAGACGCACACACAACACACACACACACACATTCATATTTACCCACATTATTCTTGTTCTTCCGATTTATATTAAATAATAATACTTTATATTTTACAACAAGAATATATTTAATTATTTTTTGTTTACAATGTTTCCCTACATCGTCAGAACTATAATTAGTAATTTAGAAATTATCATCTTGATTATGACAGTAAATTAAAAAACTTTCGAAATATTTTAATATATGTTCTTGTTTGAAATATAAAGTAGACCTATTATTATTTATTATTATTATACATATTCCTTCGTAAGTAACTCATTGAGGTTTATGAGGTCTCCCATGTAATATCTTCAAATAAATACACTGCGAGTAGGATTACTTTCACCCGACGTACGTTACACAGATATATATGTATATATATACACACACACGCGCGTACATACACACGCACACGCACACAGCATTATAAATACTAAATATACTGTGGAGGAGGGATAGATAGTACTTAGTAATACCTAGGGTCCACAGTATATACTAAAATGGATTCTTTATAGAGACGTAACAGCTCCTGACCTCCTAATCATTATACATAAGAAGAAGAAGAAGAAGAAGAAGAAGAAGAAGAAGAAGAAGAAGAAACAAAAGAAGGAAGTAACGACATGTCAATTTGTGTACAACTTAACATTGTATACGCAGACACTTTCTTCACCATTAGACACTCTAACAGCAAATATTGTAGATCATAAGCACACAACAATAGTATAGTAACCGCTAGTCTGTACATGTATAGGTGTGTCCGTATGCAGCGTCCAAAACGATTGTGTGCCATCGTCAGGTTATATGAAATGTGAAGTCCGTTAACAATTAACATCACTTGTCTACTCCAAGCTTTCGGCTGTTTGTTTAACTAATGAATTGGCGCTTTGTTAATACGTACAGCAGAAGATAACAACAACACTGATAAACTAGAGAGGTACAGTTGACAACAGGACCTTAGTTGACCTTACTCCACGTGGCGAGTCATAAACGGTTCAGTCAACAAACTGTACACAGCTTAAAACCGTACAAATTAAAACATAATTTACGTTAATAGTCAACATCGCGTACAGTACAGTGTTGCCAACGTTGCAAACACACAACATACAATACTGTACAGTATAAACACACTCATGGTTATATGAACATGTACACGTATTGTTTATACACGATGTAAGTTATTGCTGGCGAGACGTAAAATGTGCGCGTATTTTATTTTACAAAACACACGTTTCTTTCGCAGCAGTAACAGCAGTGGTAACAATAAAATTACCATACTCGCACGGTAAGTACCCACCGAGGGTTAATTGTTAATGTTGGCTCATTTCGCCGAGTAAGTTATTGAGGAAATAGCAGTAATAATCGTAATAATAACAATAAAACAGTTTGTGTGCGTGTGTATGTGTATTGCGCAGGAACGCCTTAAGGCGCAGTTGCGGTGAGACATTCACACTGGGAGTCTATCGTACGGCGTGCGATCCCCTCTCTCTAGGCGTGTTCTGACGATGGAGGTGTTAAATAAATAGTAATAGTAGTAACAGTGGCTGGGCTCGACTGGACAGTTGTAAAACTTGATGGAGCCGTTAAATCTTGTTTAGTAGACCGTATCGGCCTGTCTCTTAAGTGACCAACACTGGCTAGGTAGAGAAACCGGCGTGTGGGTATGAATAGAGACGAAGCAAACAGTGAAACAAACAAAAAATAATTTCTCGTTTAAGAACTTAAATACATTTCGTCAAATTATGAAGGTGAGTAAGCGCGCGAATGTGTATGTTTGTTTTAGAATAACGGCCAATTAAAGAACGGCGATGGAGCGAGTGTTTTAATAAAAGTAAAACCAAAAAGAGAATTTGTTGTCCTTCTAGAGAAATATTTGCATAATAATAAAGTCGGATTGAGTATATGTACTGATTACCTATCATTATCAGTAGTCCGCTTTTCCTCGTATAACGGTAGAATTTTATCATTTATTTGTTCATAATTTTGCAGAAAACTGTTCTTCACACGGCTACCACCACAAGTACTTATTTATCCTCAGTTAGATTGCCTTGTTAGATTGTTTACTAGTATTTTTTATCTATCTCCAAATCGTACTGTTTCCAGTCAATTAGTTTATCTAAATTTCTAAAGAAACATTTTAACGATATTCTGACGCCGCATTTTATTACATGTCTCTCTGATTTTGTTCTAAAACTCGTATTGAAACTGTAAAGAAGTGTGTTGGGAAAATTAAGTTGACTGAACGTTACACATTCAAGTAGGCTAATTACGTCTGCTTGTGTACGCTACATGAAAGTATCAGCATACAGTGCTTAGAGTAGCGTACGTTGGTTAGATACTGAACGACAATTTATATTTACTTGTGATCTATATGAAACACCTGAGGAGAGGATACCGAGTTACTAGTATAGGACCATATAAGAAATGCTGAAGGTAGGCAGTAGTAGGTACAATGGCACTAAAAGACAACGGAAGCAGGAAGACTAAGATGGTTACAGCACCCTCGGAATTTAGAAGGCTAGATGTGTAGAGCGATGTGAAACTGAGTCCGTGGCAAGGATAAGTAAGGCCGGATTGATGATGTAACTGGAAACCTGAATGGAGAGGTGCATTTCGATTGGTTGAAACTGGAGAATGAGAGAATGAGATACTCCCCAACACTTCGGTATGTACGTATAACTGCTGTTTTAGGACGTTTCTGTAAATGCCTAATGCGGTGTTCGGATGTGGTGCTGCAAGAAGAGGATGAAGATATCTTGGACGGGTAAACTGGAAATTGACTATATCTCAGACGAATCAATGACAAAAAAGAAGCATTTTGACCATTGGAAACGATATGCTGAAGCTTTGTGAATACATGGGTACTTTAACTGACGAAAAACTGCCACTGTTGTATATCCTCTATTTCAACGCTTTAAGTAGCTTTCAGCTCCATTATCTGTCTGATTATTATATTTTGAGTTTCTCTAGTCTTGACACTCCTACCTCTCTCGGCTAAAATACTTAGACTTAGTTTTCCTTCCAGGCGTTTATCCAGTTGGCAGAAAATAAATGGTATCGAACCGTATAAGACCATACCCTTAAATCTTCTTCTTCTCCTCCTCAACCCAGAGGTGGGATTGCAATTTCTTCTCTTCCTAAGACAGTCCTTTAATCATCACATACCTTCTTACTTCTCCTTATATCTCATCCATGTACTCCTGTCTGGGCTTCCCCTCCCACTATGCCCTCGACCAGGGTGGTGAACCAGATTGAATGGAGCAGCAGATCATAGTGCTTCTCCTTTCCACAATGATTTTAATCAGAATCGCTTCATCCACTCTCTTCAAAACCTCATCGTTTGGTTTAATTTTAATGAATCAAGATCTTCATTGTTTCTGCTAGTGGTGACGTTAGTGTTGCAACTGCAAGTTGGTTACCTCCTGTATCTTTAGGTCTACCACCGCACTCTTTCTATCCACGGTATTTTTAAGGCCTGTCTCCAGCACCATATCTCATAACCTTGAACGTAGCTCCTCTCCAATTTCCTCAGGATTCAGATTTCTGAGTCATATGTGCGAATGCTTCAAATGAAACTTTCTATGAATTTCTTCCCGGTTTCCAGGGAATACCCTTAAATTCGACCCTGTATATATTTTGTTTCATTTCATTGGATACTGTCCTTAGTATAAAGTTGATAGTCCGTGCTCTTTTGTCTTTAACTACCCTGTTTTCTGTTTTCCCTGTTTTTCTACTGTTATTAATGTCCGCTTCTCATTCGTTGATTGTTTACCACTTTCCAATATAGTATCCTGATTATTCTTTCAACACGTAAGTATTTTTTTAAGTCATAATGAAAACTACGACCCATTTCTCATGTTCAGTTATTAATCCATTTGTCATAAATTGACGATCTTCTTTCCTTTCGGTTAGGACTGCTTGTCGCGCGTGATATGTGATGCACATGGGTGTTGTCTTCTCAGAGACTGGAATATGAATTTGGCAATATAAGTTTTTGGTTTACTGGACACTTTTTTAATTACAATTTACATTCTGTATGACAATCAATAATAATAATGATCGATTGAATCATGAAATACTGATGTGCGTCCAGTGAAGCACTCTCTACATCGTAAACAAATGTAGCACGGTGCGTTCATTACAAACAAATGCTACATCAAATACACTTTATAAATTATATATTGTTTTGAAATAGTCACTACGACCTAAAACATGTGTCCACTAAGTCACTGGAATTTGAAATGTTTCAAACCTAGCACTTTACCATCGCTAGACTGAAGCTCCTTGGCGAAGACGTCGGGATTGGTTTTTACTTCCATGTTCCATAAGGAAATGGAAATATGGTGATGGCGAAAAAATCATGTTCGAGATAAGGGCTGATTCTGATTGTACTAACCTCAAAACATGAAGAAAAGTCATTTTCTGAAAAGTGTCTGTGTTGAATTATTTCTATGGCGAACGATAACTGCCGCAAATTCAAACATAATCAAATAATTTTTTGCGTATGTGCGCAAGTTGCAGAGGACTCAAGGCCTATTGATTTTGGTGAAGATCGTATAAGGGGTAGGGGTAGTTTACCTGCAACGTTTTATGTTTAACAAGAGTAAAGTACGTGAATTTGATAAATAAAGTATCCTGAAAAGAAGGTCATAATAATCCATTGTAAAAAGGGTGATGATATGTCTATAAATAAAAAGGGTAGTTGAAGGGGAGGGGGTAATTTTCAGTAAATGAAAATGATAGTTGAAGGGAGAGGGGATAATTTTTACTTCCATGTTCCTTAAGGAAATGGAAGTATGGTGATGGCAAAAAAAAAAAGTAAAATCGTGTTCGAGATTATTGCAGATTCTGATTGTACTACACTCAAAACATGAAAAAAAGTCGTTTTTCGAAAAGTGTCTGTGTGTCTGTCTGTCTGTCTGTGTGTCTGTCTATGTGTCTGTGTGTAGATTTTTTTTCTATGGCAAACGATAACTGCTGCAAATTCAAACAGAATCAAGTAATGTTTTGCATACAGCTCTGATTTGTAGAGTACTCACGACCTATTGTTTTTGGTGAAGATCGGTTGAGGGAAAGGGGTAGTTTACCTGCAACGGTTTTTTTTTATCAAGGGAAATTTTTTTTTTGGCAAACGTTAACAGCCGCAAATTCAAACAGAATCAAATAATGTTTCGCATACAGCCCTGATTTGTAGAGTTCTCAAGACCTATTGTTTTTGGTGAAGATCGGTTAAGGGAAAGGGGTAGTTTACCTGTAACGTTTTATGTTTTAACAAGGGTATTTCCTATGGCAAACGATAACAGCCGCAAATTCAAACAGAATCAAAAGATTATTTGCATACAGCCCTAAGTTGTAGAGTTCTCAAGACCTATTGTTTTTGGTGAAGATCGGTTGAGGGAAAGGGGTAGTTTACCAGCAACGTTTTTTTAACAAGGGTATTTCCTATGGCAAACGATAACAGCCGCAAATTCGAACAGAATCAAAAGATTATTTGCATACAGCCCTAAAATGTAGAGTCCTCAAGACCTGTTATTTTTGGTGAAGATCGGTTAAGGGAAAGGGGTAGTTTACCTGCAACGTTTTTTTAACAAGGGTATTTTCTATGGCAAACGATAACAGCCGCAAATTCAAACAGAATCAAATAATGTTTTGCATACAGCCCTGATTTGTAGAGTACTCAAGACCTATTGTTTTTGGTGAAGATCGGTTAAGGGAAAGGGGTAGTTTACCTGCAACGTTTTTTTATCAAGCGTATTTTCTATGGCAAACGATAATAGCCGCAAATTCAAACAGAATCAAATAATTTTTTGCATACAGCCCTGATTTGTAGAGTCCTCAAGACCTATTGTTTTTGGTGAAGATCGGTTAAGGGAAAGGGGTAGTTTACCTGCAACGTTTTTTTAACAAGGGTATTTTCTATGGCAAACGATAACAGCCGCAAATTCAAACAGAATCAAATAATTTTTTGCATACAGCCCTGATTTGTAGAGTACTCAAGACGTATTGTTTTTGGTGAAGATCGGTTAAGGGAAAGGGGTAGTTTACCTGCAACGTTTTTTTATCAAGCGTATTTTCTATGGCAAACGATAATAGCCGCAAATTCAAACAGAATCAAATAATTTTTTGCATACGTCCCTGAATTGTAGATATCTCAAGGACTTTCGATTTTGGTGAAGATCGATTAAAGGAAAGGGGTAGTTTACCTGCAACCTTTTACGTTTTAACAACAGTAAAGTACTTGAAAATTCATTTAAACTTTTTCAAACAATGGTAATTGTTAAAAATAAAATAATTTTTTTGCCAGGGAATAAAATTATAATTTTTTCATTTTAATGGAAATTATGTATGAGTTAATATCTTTATATATATAATTCTTCTGTACGTGTGTATGTCACTGAACTCCTCCATGTATAAAATAATATATCGTTCGTGGCAGGTAAGCATATCTCAGTTATGTAATGTTTACGTTTCCATTTTGTTATTATGCCTACAGCAATAAAAAGGCAGGTAAGACACACACACACACACACACACACACACACACACACACACACACACACACACACACACACACACACACACACACACACACACACACACACACACACACACACACACACACACACACACACACACACACACACACACACACACACACACACACACACACACACACACACACACACACACACACACACACACACACACACACACACACACACACACACACACACACACACACACACACAATTCACGTTATTTCTGGCCTCACTCATGTTTATTTTCTTACATTTGCACGCTTTTTAAATGGAAAGTGCCGAAACCCACACCAACATAACGCGTGCAAGCCGAAAAAATGGACATCAATTTGCTTCCTGTGGATCGCTGGGCAGTGTAACTGCACATGTTTACAGAGGAACGATTCATAGACAGACTTTTCGTCTTTAGGGAATGAACCCTCTGCAAGATGCTGAGGGTCCATGAGTGACTTCGGAGTGCTCCTTCTTTTTCGCGTGTTTGTTCTGTGAAACATACACTGTAGATTCGCAGCTTTACTCTAAGCAACGCTCAATAGGAAATGTTGAAAATATTTGTCCACAGTGTACCCTCATTCACACTAAACCTGCTCTGATGTTTTAATTACGGACATCATAATATTAAAACTTTGGAAACTTGAGCACTACTTAATGGAGATCAATCATTAACTTATACAAGCCATTAATTTTATGCATATTTTTTATATATATGTGTACAACGTTATCGGCAACAAAGAAGTAGTTTTTGTTAAAATTCCTTCCCGGGATATTAGGCCGTAGTCCAATGTTTTCTACAAAACCAGACGTTTCGGCAATGCCATCGACTTCCATCATCAGTGAAAATCGAGTGCGATAAAGTGAGGTGGTATACGTTAGTGACCACAGTACTGTGGTTAAGGCGGAAGCAGTAAGTAGAAAGAAGTAGTTTCTATGGTAATATTTCATTTCGAAAATGATTTTAAATATAAGTCTTAGAATATGGAAGTCATGTATGGTTCTCCATACCGATATTTTTGAAAAGTGTCTGTGTGTGTGCGTCTGTCTTGTGTCTGTAGATTTTTTTTCTATGGCAAACGATAACAGCCGCAAAATCAAACAGAATCAAAAAATGTTTTGCATACAGCACTTATTTGTAGAGTGCTCAAGACCTATTGTTTTTGGTGAAGATCGGTTAAGGGGAAGGGGTAGTTTACCTGCAACTTTTTTTTTTAAATCAAGGGTAATGTTTTTCTATGGCAAACGATAACAGCCGCAAATTCAAGCAGAATCAAATAATGTTTTGCATGCAGCTCTGAATTGTAGAATTCTGAAGACGTATTGTTTTTGGTGAATATCGGTTAAGGGAAAGGGGTAGTTTACCTGAAACGTATTATGTTGTAACAAGGGTATTTTCTATGGCAAACGATAGCAGGCGCAAATTCAAACAGAATCAAATAATTTTTTGCATAGAGCCCTGAATTGTAGAGTACTCAAGACCTATTGGTTTTTGTAAAGATCGGTTAAGGGAAAGGGGTAGTTTACCTGCAACGTTTTTTTATCAAGGGTAATTTTGTTTTCTATGGCAAACGATAACAGCCACAAATTCAAACAGAATCAAATAATTGTTTACATACAGCCCTGAATTGTAGAGTTCTCAAGAACTGTTGGCTTTGGTGAAGATCGATTAAGGCAAAGGGGTAGTTTACCTGCAACATTTTATGTTTTAACAAGGGTAATTTTTTATATGACGAACGATAACTGCCGTAAATTCAAACAGAATCAACTACGTTTTTGCATACCCTTTTGAATTATAGAGAACTCAAGGTCTGTTGATTTTGTTGAAGATCGGTTAAGGTAAGGGGTAGTTTACCAGCAACATTTTATGTTTTAACAAGGGTAATTTTTTATGACGAAAGATAACTGCCGTAAAATTAAAGAGAATCAAATAATTTTTTGCATACGTTCCTGAATTGTAGAGACCTCAAGGCCTGTTGATTTTGGTGAAGATCGGTTATGGGAAAGGGGTAGTTTACCTGCAACATTTTATGTTGTAACAAGAGAAATGTTTTCATGACGAACGATAACTGCCGCACATTCAAACAGAATCAAATATTTTTTTGCATGCTTCCCTGAATTGTAGAGTACTGAAGGTCTATTGATTTTGGTGAAGATCGGTTAAGAGAAAGGGGTAGTTCACCTGCAACGTTTTATGTTTTAACAAGAGTAAAGTACTTAATTTTGATAAATAAAGTATCCTGATAAGAAACTCATAATAATCCACTGTAGAAACGTAGATGAAATTTCTATAAATGAAGAGGTTAGGTGGACGGGATGGGGGTAATTTTCTATTAATGAAAATTATAGTTGAAGGGGGAGGGGAGAATTTTTTATATGTGTACTACGTTATCGGCAACAAAGAAGTAGTTCTTTGTTAAAATTCCTTCCCGGACTGTTTAGCCGTAGTCCAATGTTTTCTGCAAAACCAGACTTTCCGGCAGTGCCGTCGACTGCCATCATCAGTGAAAATCGAGTGCGAAAACGTGAAGTGGTATACGTTAGTGACCACAGTACTGTGGTTAAGGCTGAAGCAATAAGTAGAAAGAAGTAGTTTCTATGGAAATATTTCATTTCGAATATGATTTTAAATATAAATCTTAGAACATGGAAGTCACGTATGGTTCTCCATATCGATATTTTATATGTGTACAACGTTATCGGCAACAAAGAAGTAGTTTGTTGTTAAAATTCCTTCCCGGGCTGTTTGTCCTTGGTCCAATGTTTTCTGCAAAACCAGACGTTTCGGCAGTGCCATCGACTGCCATCATCGTGAAAATCGAATGCGCTAACGTGAGGTGGTATACGCTAGTGAAAATGATTTTAAATATAAATCTTAGAACATGGAAGTCATGTATGGGTCTCCACCGATATTTCGGTCTGTCGCTGTACTTGGCGCTTCGTCGCTTTGTCTTTTCTGTTACTGAAGGCATCTTTGACCTCTCCGGGTTAGTAGGTTGGGCACATAGCATGGGGGGTTTGTGGTGGCCTCTGGAAACCCTGGAGTTACTGGTGATTTTCCACAGCCGTAAGACCATACTATAAAAAGGAAAGAATTACTGAAATTAAACAAGATAATAATCCCTTTTCATAATACGTTAATAACTCTTATTCAACAATTTATTTCATTTTGTTAATTCCAATGTTTACTATATTTTGTGTACATTTCATCATGGTTGTGTGTGTGTGAGTTTGGAGGGGATTTGTATATAGAGATAATTAAGGTGTAAATTATCATGAAAGAAAATAGATGCTTTTGTTGATTAAAGTGTGACAGGTAGCCAGCGACCGTTGGGAAGACAGGGAAAGAGTACAAATTATTTCCCTTCAAAATACCGAGTGCATTATAATAAAGTAAGATCGAGTATCTCGTACTTGTTGGCCGTATCATCGACGTAGCAGCAGTGTTGTCTTCTTTACCATAAATACGGTGGGATTTTATTTTATTTGCAGTTAATTGTGCGATAAAAATTTCTACCAATAACAACAAAAAGTCTCTTCATTTATCCTCGGTTGTTCTGCTGCTGTTGCTGATATTTGATTGTTTGTTGGTCTTTTTTCATTCGTCTGGCTGTGCTGTGCCAATGATTTTGTTTTTATACAATTTGTTTTTATGTGTACTGATATGGTCGATTTTTATTGCAGATACCCTTCTGTTTCTGTCCTGATACGTGGTCTCATAATGAATCGAAAGTTTATCAGAGAAATATTATTATATTATTACAGAGAGAAACCTGTATAGTTATATATTCGCGTGTACCTACTAAGAACACGCACGCACGCACACTCGCGCGCCCACACACGCATACAGAATTGCCTACAACTCTCTTTGAGCAGTAACAATAAAAGTATTAAAAAGTTTTAACTAACTTTATTTTAGCGTAGAATTTGTAATAAAGTCTGATCAAAATTCGAAGAGCTATCTTTATGAGTCGGTGTTCGATTGTCTTTGAATATTACATGAGATAACCAGTGCGCTGTTAGCTGAAGTGTGTTGTTGTCAGAATACAAGATCACACATTTCATTCGCTGAAACGTATTACATTGATGTAATACACACGCGCCCCCGTGTATATGTATTTAATAAGTATTTATTTACAATATTTATTTTTTCGGTCTAATTTTATTTGTAATGTTCTTTAATGTTTTAAGAATGACCAAAGGATTTACTAACGATTGGATACGCTTCGCAATGAGAATATACGGAGTGAGCTTAAGGTGTCGCCATTGTTTGAAAAAGTAGATGAGTATAAGAATATATGTATAAGAATACATGTTATTTTCCAGGGAACATGTTTTTCGCATGGAAAAGAACTCTATACCAAAGGCTGCTCTATATTTCTATGCTTCACAGACTAGTTGGAGTGCAGTGAAACCCAGAAAACGATGGCCTTTTTTATTTCAACTCAAAATATTTATAAATAATAACTTAAATTCACAATGCATATAAGGCTTATGAAACCAAAACAAGTGTCTACACCTCTTCCACGATGGAAGAAGATCTACCAAAGCTTATGAGCAGAACTTTATTGGATGTCAAGTAAAACCTATCTGGTATTTACGAAACAATTTTCTTAGAGAATTATAGACAGGCAGATAAATATAGATAAATGATAAGAATATGTGTGTTGTAGGCGAGAGAGGGGGAGACAGATAGACAGATAGATAGACAGGCAGACAGCCAGACAGAGACACACAGACAAACAGCAGACAGAGAAGAACCATATCTGCGTTTTATGTAGGCGTACGTGAATGTGTATGGCAATGATTAGATATGCTTCGCAACAAGAATACACGGAATTAGCTTAAGGTGTCCCCATTGAAAAAGTTTATGAATGTAAGTATAACTGGAGGGAACATTGTCCGTTGCGAGGAAAAGGACTCTGCGTCAGAGGTCGCACAAAGTAGTCGTAGTGTAGGGAGGCCCATATAAAGACGGTCTGATTTTTAATTCAACTTAAAATGTTTGTAAATAATAGCAATTTAAATTCGGAATGTATATAAGGTTCATGAAACCGGAACAGATGGCCACACCTACTCCAGGATATAAGATGGAGCACACACACACACACACACACACACACATCCCATGCGCTTGCTTGTGTGTCCGTGTGTCCTCAAGCCCTATGTACTGAAGTTTTACATGGATATATTGCAGTTCTTTAGAATTTCACTACACCACTGAGTCCTACATTATCTCACGGTTTCGTGAAGTAACCTTAAAATACTTGAAAATATGCTCTTAAACTGGTTTCACATGTAAAATACATAATTGATAGAATATCAGCAGAATATATCTTCAACATAATTTGTTGTTTACAGTGCTACAAATCACATGAAACAAAAATATTTAAAGTATATCAAGGCCTTAATAAAGGAATTGGACACCTACTGGATAATTATAATAAAAATAATACTTACATACTTTCTTTCTTTCCCGGCCACACAAACCACAAATGGTTTCTGGTCCCTCCAAGCATTGTCCACCAGACAGAGTAGTCTATCCCGTGCATCATCCTCTCTCGTTCTCAAGGTTGTCAGATCCTTGGTTACCTCAGTTTTATTTGAGGCATTCCCCGTGGCCTTCATCCTTCTATTTCACGCTCTCTCAACGTCGACCGCTCTCTTTCCCGAACAAGTGTCCCGCCGTTAATTCTTATAATCTTAGCTCTCGTCACCACACCGGTTCAAATATCCTTTTCGGTAGCTTATTCTCGATTATCATAATTTTATTTCTCGTTCTCGTCCTCAATATCTGCGTTTCCACTCCGTACAACAACACTGGTCTAAACGAGAGTTTTATTGATTCTTACCTTGAGAACAGTTTTGTTTAAACAACGTTTCCGTTGCATAAGGCACTCGACGCTGTTTTCTCTCTTCTATTTCCTGATACTATCTGCTTTCCTTGTTATGAAGTCCGTCGTCACCCTTCCCGAACACATGATTCTCGATGTCCATGTTTCGCTGCAGTCGGTTCCACATTGTCCATTACCATGAACTTAATTTTTCATCATTTACCTCCAGTTCAGCTTGGCCAACCTTATCAAAATACACGTTTTCTGCAATAGGATCTTGAATATTAAACATTTTCAACTCGTTGCGAATGTGACCTGATAATAATAATAATAATCATCATCATTGGCATCATCAAATCGAAGGGATTCCTTATATTAAACTGTCTACTTTAAAAAAATATATAAAACATTTTGAAAAAATACGATCTTTACATCGTCGTATCGTATCTTGATTAACGAAATTTCTTCAAAAGCAATTTTTCGTTTTATAAGTCCAAGTATGAAAAGGATAACGAAAGACAGCAAAACAGATAATTACGAAAGCACAGAATATTATTCAGATTGACAATATACTTTATACGTAACGTAAAAACTTTACTGTGAAAACAAATTTGTACCGCAACACGAAGTACTTTGTATTATACTGAAATAAGATTTTGAAGAACGCGCGCGTGTGTTTGTACGTGTTACACCTACAGATCCGTGATGCTGTTGTCCTAATCTGTAGCGTGGCCACAGCGTTCGCTCAACGTCACGGGCTCGATGTACTGTGTTGTTTTACGTTGGAATTAAGTATTCAATTTGGTCGCGGCTTCATTTCACTCAGCTTCACCAAACGGGGCGCTCAGTCACCTTGTCAACTCAAGCAAAACACTTTGGCAACTGGCTCTGTGACTACTGTTTACTGAAGTTTCTTTTCAAACAATTGAAAAACAGTGTATGATTACTATCTGCGTTTGTGTAGTTGTTTACTGTACAGAAATTAGTGGAACGTTTAGCTCAGGACGAAGTTTAGTTCGGAAATTACTACTTCATAATTCTTCTTATGGGGTAATCACCACCTCTCAGCGAAGATTAGTAGTCATTATGACTGACTGGATGCTCTATACAACTGCCCTGAGGAAGTATAATGATGATGTGCAATGGAACCATTGTTGCAGTTGTCTCATCCACGAAATTTTCCTTCGTCTTCTGCCTTCTGTCTTGCTCTGAAGTATGAGTTGTAGAACTTCATAAAACATGACCAAAGTACTCCAATTTCGTTTTTGAATGCTAAAAATCAGTTTCTTCCCATTACTAACCTTCTGTAAGACTACACTAATCGACACTCTCGCCATCCACGATATTTTGAGAAGCCATCGTTATAAAAAAATTCAAAAACCTGGTTTCTTTTCAAGTTGTGTTACTGAAGCGCCCAAATCTCTAAACAGTATAGTAAATCCCAAAAGACGTAAAACACACAGCAGTCGAATCTTCAAGCTTTGATTCAGTTTTATTTTTATCTGTAAGCAACATTTTCATTTTTATAAACAGAAAGGTCTTCCCATTTTTATTCGCTTATCCGTTTCAACGGCACTCTTAATTTAAGGTTGTTTCTAAACGATTTTTATTAACGGGCTCAGTGTGTGTGTGTGTGTGTGTGTGTGTGTGTGTGTGTGTGTGTGTGTGTGTGTGTGTGTGTGTGTGTGTGTGTGTGTGTGTGTGTGTGTGTTATTGACTGTCAGAAGTTGGTGTATGCTTAACAACGTTAGAGGCCTACCATCATTATTGTTACTAACTGATCGTCGTATGGTACAGTGGAAAACAAAAACAAGACACCAATGAAGTCACTAACAACCAGCTTTAATTATAACAAATAACAGTTTATAATCAACTTGTACAATAATCCGTGTTAAACTTGTTCACTCGCAGTAATAATGTCAGCTAACAGAGTCCCGCACAGCAATCACTTTTCACTAATAGCCACTTGAAACGCGCTGAGTAATCTCCTGAAGTAAACTGACTGTCCGTCGTTGGATGCTTATATTTATACCCCGCTGAGATGCCAGAATCATTGGTCACTTTATGGATGACGTGTCGAGCAAATTGCGTATTACAGGGCTCTAGAATCCATTAGAAACCGTGCAGACTGTCTGGCCTTGAACACAGTGCGCCGACCGGTACGGTCCGGAATAGCCTCGTTTGTTGACGCATAAGTGTTACGTAATTGTCTTTCATCGTAATTGTCTGCTGGGATAGCCGAGATACTTGTAGAACGTTCAGTATTACGTAACAATATATTTCGTCTTCGTGAGGTCCATCAGACATTACTGTCGCTATTAATTTTTCCCATGGTTGTTTGCAAATCATGGTTGTCACTGTAGTTCTTAATTATCATCATCAACCTCATCTACGCCAAGGATTAGGTTCTAGTGCCTGTTCCGGCCCCATGTGCTTCACCTGTCCTTTCCAATCCACCTAGTTTTTGGCCGTCCCAAACTAGGCCGTCCTTTAGCATCGTAATGGAGCATCCGCCTCGCTGTGTTACTTGACGGTTGACTATCCATCAACCATTTGTACCTTGGCTGTAGGTGGACTATCCATTTCTGTCTATATTCTCTTATTTTATATTATCAAATTGTAGTTACTTCTGCAAGTAGATTGTATTACTTTTATCGCTTTAGTTGACCTGACGAACATTCACTGATTGTATCAGTACCTTCAGAGGTTTAAAAATGGAAATATTTTCAAAATTCAAGAGAGTTAATATACTCTTACGGAAGGTCGAGAATGAGAGGGAACTGATTTTTAGTATTCAGACAAGAAAGTTGGAGTAATTTGGTAATGTTTTATAAAGTTCTACATCTTTCATTTTGTTACCTCTGAAGATAGCGATACAATCAGTGAGACGTGCGTCAGGTCAATTAAATAAAGGTATACAATTATTACAATCTACTTCCTGAAGTAACTGCTATTTGATAATACAGTAGAACCCCTTTTAATCGAATAAAAGGGGGGCGAGGAGGTTTCGGATAACCAAAATGTCGGATAATAATTAAGATATAATTTTTTAAAGTATGCGGTAAAATAACTGGAGGTAATATACAATACTTCCAAAGGTTTTAATAAAAATCAAACTATTTACATAAATATTTTTTAACACTAGTTACATGATTGTTTTAAAATCTTATATTTTCCTTTGCTTTTACTTCCATGTTCCATAAGGAAATGGAAGTATGGTGATGGCAAAAAAAAATCGTGTTCGAGATAATTGCAGATTCTGATTGTACTACCCTCAAAACATGAAAAAAGTCATTTTTCGAAATGTGTGTGTGTGTGTGTGTGTGTGTGTGTGTGTGTGTGTGTGTGTGTCTGTCTGTGTGTCTGTAGATTGTTTTCTATGGCAAACGATAACAGCCGAAAACTCAAACAGAATCAAATATTGTTTTTGGTGAAGATCGGTTAAGGGAAAGGGGTAGTTTACCCCAACGTTTTATGTTTTAACAAGGGTAATTTTTCTATGACGAACGATAACTGCCGGAAATTCAAAGAGAATCAAGTAATGTTTTGTATACGTTTCTGAATTGTAAAGAACTGAAGGCCTATTGATTTTGGTGAAGATCGGTTAAGGGAAAGGGGTAGTTTACCTGCAACATTTTACGTTGTAACAAGAGAAATGTTTTCATGACGAACGATAACTCCGGTAAATTCAAACAGAATCAAATGATTTTTTTACATGTGTGCCTGAGTTGTAGAAGACTCAAGGCCTATTGATTTTGGTGAAGATCGGTTACGGGGAAAGGGTAGTTTACCGGAAACATTTTTTGTTGTAACAAGAGTAATGTACTTAATTTTGATAAATAAAGTATCCTGATAAGAAGATCTTAATAATCCACTGTAGAAACGTAGATGAAATATCTATAAATTAAGAGGCTAGTTGAACGCGGTGGGGGTAATTTTCTATAAATGAAAATTATAGTTGAAAGGGGAGGGGATAATTTTTATATGTGTATCTACGTTATCGGCAACAAAGTAGTAGTTTGTTGTTAAAATTCCTTCCCGGGCTGTTTGGCCGTAGTCCAATGTTTTCTGCAAAACCAGACGTTTCGGCAGTGCCGTCAACTGGCATCGTCAGTGAAAATCGAGTGCGATAACGCGTGGTGGTATACGTTAGTGACCACAGTAGTGTGGTTAAGGCTGAAGCAATGAGTGAAAAGAAGTAGTTTCTATGGAAACATTTCATTTCGTAAATGATTTTAAATATAAATCTTAGAACACGGAAGTCATGTATGGTTCTCCATACCGATATTTTCTTTTCACGTCACATTCTTACAGCAATATCTCGCTATGCCTTCATTACCAGAACGTCAGAGGGCTTTGATTCTTCAGATTGTTTGACGAACCGTAACGCTATCTGAAAATATGAATAAAACTCGTGAGAAAAACGCGTATTTCATATAACATAATTTAATGCCCTAACCCAAAATAAAAACTCTTATCTCTAAGGCACTGAAGTTCTCGTCAGCAGTGTCATGGCTGCTGCTCTCTGCTATGTCATCGTCTTCGTCGTCCCTTTATTTCGTGAACCATAAAAACTTTCTTATTTTGTGACACCCTCTTCATTGTTTTCTTGTCTGGCATCTTCGAGGCATGCTCTTCAAACTTATTTTTCATCTTGACCCAATTAGAAACAGTAGAAACATCAACACCAAAATCGGCTGCCACAGTTCGCAAAATCTCGTCTTTTTTAATTCTTTTAATTGCCTCCGATTTTTCTTCAATCGTTATCATGACCCGTTTCCTCTTTGCTGACATGAAGCACAATTTATTACATGTTAATGAAAAAAATTTTCATTGTAGTAAAAATCGGGAATAATTTTTTTTTGGTCGGTCGTTTCGGTTAAAAGTGTTTTGGTTAATGGAGGTTCTACTCTATAAGTATCCTGCAAGAAACTCAATGAGTTACTTACAAAGAAATGGTGAATCTTTTATTTTACTACAAAGATAAAAAATATTCAGTCCAGCCCTAACAGGTACAGTCTTCATCTAGTCGATTAGTTTATACCCCAGCGACAGCTCGCAGACCTCTCGTTTATGCGGCATGTATACTCCAGCAGTCCGTAGTTAAATTCCACGTTTCACATCCATAGAGAATAGCAGGTACTACCATCACTTTATAAAACTTAAGCAACGTATCTCTACGAGTTTCATTTTTTATAGTGCTTACAATATTGTGCCGCACACATTTAGAGATATGTATATTTATAGTGCTTACAATATTGTACCGCACACATTTAGAGATATTGTTATAATTCTTTCACTGCTGTATGGTTTTATATTCGTTTGTGATTTATTGTTATATAATCAGTAGTATGTATTAATTTTTGATGAAGCTCTGTCGCTGACGAATTGGTCGCGAACACGCTAATAATTCGTACCGGTTCTTGTAGTTGTCTGTACGTCCTTACCTGTCCTTACTCACTGGTATTTTCTTCCCGATAGGCGCCAAATTGTTTTCCAAACAAAACAATTAAAAGATTTAATCTCAGTTTGTTCGTTTACGGTACTGCGGTGAGTGATTCGAATTATTCGCCGGCTGGCGGGAACTCGAGTATCGCTAGTCTGGGGAGATCGTGTTGCCAACATAAACTTTGGTCAAAATTTCTATTCACTGCTACAGAACACAACATACATAATACATGTGAAATAATTACAGGACAGTCGATAAAGATTCGTACTTGTTTATTAATGATTAATAGCTCATCAAATTTCAATAATAGTTATACAATTGAGTTTATTATAATAATTTTTTAGCCTCGGCAAATATTTAATTCTTTACTCAGCAGAGAGCAGTGTGGCAGCGAAAGTTAGTTGACGACGCAAAATGTCGCCGTGTTTACTTTATTTACACAAATGAAATTGCCACTGGATCCTTTTGAGTACGACAAAAAAGTTAGAACAAGATATTTAAATAAAGTACACCACCTTACAATTGTGGTAATTAATTATGAAAGAAGTTTTACATTGAATTCAACTCTGTGATGTTTAAACGTGTATGTGTCTGTGCTATCGTTTTATACAGAGGTTATCTTATAGTTAATACTGGTATTCATAAATATTTTTTATTAATCTTTGAAAGAAATAATATCATCAGTTATAGTGAGAGTTTTTCTATTGTGAGAAATGATTTAGAAAGGATTTTATTTATAAATTTTAGGTAATTCCGCAATACTTAACAATCAGTAGACCTATGGTGTGGTGTTATACAGTTGAAATGGGTGGTGTCATCGTTTTGATCCTCAATCTTCACTCGTCTTGGGATTTGGTCATGTCTGGCGTCTTCTTCGTCTTATTTGATTGAAGTTCCTTAATTTTGAATGAATTAATCTGGTCAGTTGCTTCAGTTGAGTGCATTAGTCTTTCATTAGATGGTCTGATTCCTTATTTTAGTACATTTTAGTCACTTTTGGTTGTTTTAAGTTAAAATTTTAGCCATCTACGGCTTGGCGTCTCTTCGTCTCAAGCGTCACTTATGGAATAATAATTTCTAACCGAATATTCATCAATAACGTTCCGTTGTCATGGTTACTGATTGCTCCTGATTGGCTGATCATGACTTAAGACCATTGTCAGAATATTTGAATTTTTATTCAAAATGATTAAATATCTTCTGATTGCTATTAATCTTCGGTATTCTTATTTAAGTATGAGATATTATCACCACTGTTTGTATTTTGTTTCAAAGATTAATTTAACATCCCATAAGGTTGGATTGGCTTATATATTATGTTTAGACAGTTATGTCGGTATTATTTAATTACATTTCTTTTTTATTTTATGTCCTAAATTTAACATTTATCTCTTAATATGGTTCACTAATTATTATTTACTATTTGCTTGCCTTGGATTTGCTAATATCATAGTACAATTCTTACAATTTGTTGTTATTGGTTTTATACAGTTAGGCATTGCATAGGCTTAAGCAGTAATTGTCTATTTTTCCATATATTATACTAACTACACATTATTTTACTTTCATACATCTTTTGTTTGTGTTACAAATGATTTGTTTGCTTGCTGAATTGTTTTGGATCTGTTTTATAATATTTGCATGTTTTCTTTAGTTTACATATCATGATTGTCTATTATGTTCTAATTGCTTTCCTAGTATTACTAGATTGATGTGAATTTACCTTTTTTCTTATTTATATTGCTATGGTTTATAATTGGTCTATGATTCACTATTCCCTAAAAAAAATATAACATAACATTTAGGTTTATGGACTGCATAACTCTTCAGCCATATTCCTACTTATAAACTTAATCAAACAATTCTTTAACAGTTATTATGCTACTCTTGTTTACAATTTATTACTTCTTATTTATTTTTTATGTGTGTTAAACATCATCACACCATTTACTTTATTTACCTAATTAACTATCCCCTTGAACATAGGGTATTTATTGATGTTGCATTTCTATTATTTACTCTATTTCTCTATTCTAATATAAACTTTATTCTCTATCCATGGTAACACTAACATTTAACTCTTCCTGGGATTTTTTCCCTGAATATCCTTATATTCCTTATCTACAATCAATCTTAATCCTAATATTAATGATATCCTTATTACTAACACTGCACCTTTAATCTTTAGTGTTTCTCACTGATTTTTTGGTGTTTATTCCTATCAAAAGGGTTTCTATTTATTCTGTAGGGTTTACACTATCACTTTTGCACTTTCTTATTATAGTTTTATTTAAGTGTTATTGGTGGGTATTCCCTAACATTAATTCTTTCTCACTAATATCATGTTCATCATCTAATTATCTCTCACTTTACATTGGTTATTTATTCGGTTAACAAGTATGTATCATGATAGAGTTATTTGTAACATTTACTCTCTATTTAATTGGTTAGTGTACTTTTAGTTAGTTATTACTTTATCGGATTTTACTACTCTTTATTTACATTGATTAATTAGTTGATACTAATAATTATCATTGGCATTTATTATTTATATGATACTAATAATTATCATTTACACTTATCATTTATTGGTTTCTTTTTCATCATCTTATTCGAGTGTAACATTTCTCCTTTTCTGTTCTATATTATTCGTATGTGTCTTTCTATATCTTATCAGTTTATTTCACTTTGTTTCATTTATATTTTGGCTGTCACCTTCTCATTTGGTTTCATTTTATTTCACTTTATTTGTGGGCTGTTTCCTTTTCATTTGGTTTCATTTTATTTGGACAACCACTTGGGTTGTAGCTGGTTCTATGTAATCACTTATTTTCTTTTGTTTTTATATATCATCTCACTGGTATTGGTGCTGGTTCTACCTACTCACTTACTTATTGTTCGTATATATCATCTCACTGGTATTGGTGCTGGTTTTACCTACTCACTTACTTATATTGTTCGTATATATCATCTCACTGGTATTGGTGCTGGTTCTACCTACTCACTTACCATCTATTGGGTTATTTTGGTTAAATCGTATATACTATCATCGTTTCAAGTTTTGTTTTGTTGCTGGCTATTTTTCTCTTATCAGAGGTTACTTGTTTTATTACCTTTAGCTGTATGATCGTATCATTATGTTAATTACCCATTCTTTTATCTCTGATCCATCCCTTTTTATTTATAGTGTTAATCATTTAATAATTTATTCTTATCATGTGGCTTCAAAAGTGTGTACGTGAAGATATGTACCCTTACAATATGTATATTTATAGTGCTTACAATAGTGTGCCGCACACATTTAGAGATATGTATATTTATAGTGATTACAATATTGTGCCGCACACATTTAGAGATATGTATATTTTCTTTTCAAAATCACAATTTACATCAAAACGTACTAGACAGCCTACACAATAAAAACCATTTACATGTTCAATTGATTTGCTATCTCACACTGTTTTCTCTCTTATTGTTTGGTCGTAATTATTATAACATAAAACCCATCCAAAAAAGTGCATTATCTTATACGGAAGTACGTATATTGCTGTGAATATATTCACGAAGAATTATAAAACGTTAGTTGTTTGATTTTTACAGTAACTTAAGGACAGGATTTTGGTCAACAACTCAAGAAAAAGCTGAGGTATAATAAAATTAAATAGTTGTATTTAGTATATAACAATATGTCGTCTAGAATCAATTTATTTTTTAGTTTCTGAGTTGTCATATACTCATTGCTATTCGCATCATGAACTCGAATCGCGTGTCTCTTACATATCACAATTCATGCATCACTTTTGGGGGTTACAGGGACGCATACAAACATACAAAGCAGATAATCTGTGGCGACGTCAAAACTATCGTTAGTTAAGTTTTAACTTTACCTGAGAGTTAACATTGATGCAGTAGTTTAGAATTTCCTGAGAATATACAAATAATCAGACAGAGGTCCGTGCGAAGGTAGGTAAATATTAAAAGCACGTAATTTTAATGGTCGTGATCGCGATATAAAAATGCATAAAGTAACAGTTACGCTCAAGGCAACAAGTCGTGCTTCGGCTAAGGAAGCGAAGGAACAAGAACTTGATAATCTTGGGCAGAGGAATAAAAAAACGTCGTTTACTTGAACAGCGTGTACAGGTTTAGGACCTCATTAAGCTGTTATATGAACAAAATTACAGTTTATATTATATGAATGTTTAGGCATAATGGAAACGAAGAAACCCAGGAGGGAAGGTACGTACATATTTACGTCAATGTCAAGCATATCAAGTACACGCGAGTGTCACGAGAGAAGAAAAAGATGTATTAAATCTCGGAATGATGAGTCGAAGTAGACGAAACTATAGAAGTACGAAAGCTTCAGGATGAAGACTGGGAAAGAGAGGCAGACGGAACAGTTGTTGAAGGAAGAAACTGTCCCTGAATACTGACATCCAAGAAGCAGTGGCGAAAAACGCATTCAACAAGATGATTAGCATGGCCAGTCAACACGGGACAAGGTGGCAAAACCAACATAAAAGAAGTAGTCCTATGTTTTAATATTAATATTTATCTTTTTTGTCTCTTATACTGGATGCTAATAACCATTCATTCTTCATTCACGTTTCTTATAGAGAATTTCAGTACCAATTTGAGTTTATATTCAGGTCTAATTATTTAAACATTTTTTTCTTCTCCCCCTCTCCCCCTCACACACACACACACACACACACACACACACACACACACACACACACACACACACACACACACACACACACACACACACACACACACACACACACACACACACACACACACACACACACACACACACCGTATACAAGTCAATAAATAAGTGCTTTTCTGAACATATTTCTTTCTCCCATCAAACTGCAGTTGAGATCATAAAGTAGACAGACATCTGTAATAAAGTCAGCGTCGCGTATTCATTAAAATGCTTCTTCTGAATTCTTTAAAAGAAAGTCGTCAGCAACATACGTATAACCGCAGAGAGAGAGGAAGGGAAACAGATGGGGAAGGGGAGAGAGAGAGAGAGAGAGAGAGAGAGAGAGAGAGAGAGAGAGAGAGAGAGAGAGAGAGAGAGAGAGAGAGAGAGAGATAAAAAGACTAACAAAAAAATCAAACAAGGTATTTACCGAAGATAACTAAGGACTTCTTGTCGCTGATGCAGAAATGTTTATTGCACAATTAACTCTGCAAATAAAATAATAAAATCCTACCATTCTTACGGTAATCACGTTCTGCTGATAGTGACCGACAACCGGTACAGATACTCAATCCGACTTCGTTATTATGCACACATCTCTTGAAGCGCAATAATTTCCGTTTCGGTTTTATTTTTATCGAAACGCTTCAACCCACCACCAGTTTTATCGGCACAACAGTTTTCCCTTTTCTTTTAGTCCGGTACGTTCTTTTTAATTGGACATTTATCCTCCTCACACGCGCGTGCCAGTACACTTCCCCACGATGTGTATTACAGGACAGCTGCCAAATGTTTCATTTTTTGTGTGGGTTTTTCTCTTCATTTTTAATCGTACACGCTGTTTTATGTATACTGTTTGGACAGTAGTCGACCTCTTGGTGCATCATACCCGAGTAAGTCAATCAGTCAATAACAGTGGCGTATGTAGAATTTGGCCTTTGGGGGGGGGGGGAGTCCGAGGTCAGGTCTATTTCGTACAAAAGATAAAAACAAGTTACGACTGATCAACATTACTCTATCTCTAACGTGGCTGAAATCAGTCCCATTAAAGTAAATGTAATAATACAATAAAAATACACGTTATTGAAACATTGTTTACAAGATACTTATTGACTTGACTGAATTGATTTTCCTGTGTTTCAAACGTGTACGGTAATGCTGTGTAAAAACCTATTTGTATAGGTTAAAAAGAGTTACTACTATACTATAATTGTGCCATCTCTCCTACCCCTCTGTGCCCATCTCACCTACCCAGTTAGGAGAGTTGGCGCAAAAACACTAATGTAAGAATGTTCTCTATAAAATGTTATTATACGGAATAGCGTCTTACTACTAGTTTTTTAAGAACAACAATATATCAAGTTATTCATGTGTATATTTATTAACATTTGTTATTAACATTTAGCATTTGTTTCTTGTCAACGAAAGAAAATTTTTTATAATTTTTTTTTTAATTGTGTGCCATTACTCCTAGCTGTACCCTACTAGCGTACACAATTGAAAAAATAATAATGCATCGTAAAAATTAAGATTGGCAAAATTAGTCAACTTTTTTGACCCTCTGGAGAAGGGGTCCGGATCCATTCGTTCCCTTTGCAAGTACGCACCTGGTCAATAATACTATTATTCGAGTAGTTTGAATAACTCCACTGTTTTCTAGTTGGTATGACAGTTCAATTGTTGCTGCCACGACTTCAACAGTAGCCTCTATTCTTTCCTTTTGCACCAAAGGAGATCATTATTCAATGATCTGTTCTGTGGTATGAAGGTGTATAAGGGCTGAAGTCCACCGGAGCCTTTCAGCATACTCCGGAACAGCGGTTCCTTAGCTGGGCGCCGACAAATGTCAAAAACGGTCGTACCAGTGTAATGAAGGACGAAGAGCCGGAGCTCTCAGCAACAACAACTGACAACAACGTTGCTTGAAAATGTGATATGTTTATGTTAGACAAATTAATAATGATGAAGCGACATGTGCAAATTGCTCGCGGTTTACCCTGTGACTTTTACACCCAAGTCATTCACAATACCAATTTAATGAAGTTTCGTTAAAACAGATCCCAAATAACTCTAGCTCTAACTCTAACTCTAGCTATTAAACAAACCACTATGCCTGTTTTTCTTACCTGTATTGCCTGTTTTGAAGGCATGTACAAACCTTTGATTCGATGGACATGTGGTTTAGAAAGCAAGGGGGTATTCTTTAGAAAGCTATGTTTAAAAATTATGTTACTGTAAGTTCTTCATTTTCGCTGAAATAAGGTTTGACGGATATACTTATTGACTTACCTTTGCATGTACAGGAGGGCACAAATGTGAAGGAAAGTAACAGTCCACTTGACCAAACGCGTTACCTTCCAGTTTGGTTTTAATTTTCCGTTACAGTTACTTATTATTTTGTATCTGCTTTTTGCTGAGGAGTTTTTTTTAGCCGGAATCGTATCTTTCCATGTTAGCCCCGGTCGTGACAGGTGATTTTGCTGAAGTCCTTTTTTTACCATTACGTCATGGGCATCAGCATTCAGAGCTTTTCGGACGTTTTCTCTTGTTTATTTTCATGGCGATCCATTGGCACACGATTTTTGGCCATCATCCCCACTTCCATTATCCAGTCACGCTTTCTGACCTTCCATCCCACTTCGTTCATTCGCTGGAAGTGGCTGTGTCACAAGAATTGTTTTAGTGCTCTGATGACCAAAATATTTCACCTGTCTTGAAGCCCTATGAGATTCAGTCCTCGAAAATTCAACCAATAATCTCCAACAGTCCGTTTCCACTATCTCCAAACTGTTTTAATTGATTAACTCTCACGTTTACAGTGTTGGGTAGAAGTACTACTATTGATGACTTACATTATAAATGGTTTGGTTTTTACTGTTTTAATATTTGTTTTAATTCCACAGTACTGTTCTTAAATGATGTAACTGTTTCTTTTTCTATGAAGGAAAACGATGTATTTCTTATTACATCTCTTCGATGTATTTTTATTTCTTGGAAAAAATTACTAAATATTCCACGTTAATTTGTACCCACTTCTCCACTATGCATTTATCGAACTGACTTCCCACTAGTGGCTTATCGACAAGTTTCTTGACAAAAATATTTTCAATTTAGTAATTGCTTGCATTCCAACTATTTGTTTGACAAATATAATGCACATTGTTTTTTCCAGTGTATTGGAAAATAATCGTTCTTTATTCTAACAGCCATAAAATTATTGGCCGAATTGATGATGATTTACAGACTGTGGTGTTACACTTTTTCCTGGGCTCCCCGCAGGAATTCTTTGCGCCCTCCCCCTACTACCCTTACCTAATTAATTTCTTGTTCCATCTTGAATTCTAACCTCTCCTTATAGGTGTGAGGAGTACCAAAATTATATTTCGTAAACAGAATATGTTGTCCTCAAGACTGGGTAAAATCTCTTCTTCTAAGCCTAGGGCAGTTTTATCGGTCACTTGTATAAATGCTACAAAAACTTTCATTAATTTTTAAGTTGGTGGGCTTTCTTGCTTCATTTTCATAAACTGAGCATATCTAACTATCTGACTCATTTGATCTTTTCTGTTAACGTCTTGTGTATTATTATCCATTATCCATTATTATCATTATCCATTATAACAGAGAAAGTAAAAAACTGAGCATGTTCAATCTGTAAAAAAAATAATATATAATATTAATAACAGATATATTTTTAACTTTAGATAAATAATAATAAGACTTTAATAAAATATAATAATAATAATAATAATAATAATTATAATACTATAAGATATAATAATAATACATAATTAAACTTTTTAACATAATAATAATATTTTTAACGTTTTTAGATGAAAGCTGAATGAGTTAAGTTTGCATTTTTGAACTCATGTACTTCTCACTGTTCTTCGGGCAGTTGGTTATCTCTTACAACAATTGACTGTATTTAGGCTTACTCAAAAGGGCAATAACTGCCAAAATGTTTCCGCTATTGGGCTGGCCTATCTTCTCTTTATGGCCTCCAAAGGCTAAATTTGAAGCAGCCGCGCTGGAATAACCGTTCTATTGTGAAGTTAACCAAATAATTTATACTCTCCAAATACATCATTAGGTACTGGTAAAATAACAGTATAAAAATTAAATGTATTTGTTCTGATGTTAAATACATGAGGAGAAATTTGATTTTATTCAAGTTCAATGGTTTATAATCCATTCTTAAAAAATAAAGGAAAATGTTTGCACGAGCCCCCCTAGTCAGCAGCCCCCATTGCGGGAGCGGCAATTACGCCTCTAGTTACGCCTCTATATTTTATGCTGACAGAAATTACGAAATAAAACAAACGTTTTTAAAATTAAAACATAAAATTTAGCTTTCCCCGTAGTAAGAAAAGAAATGACAGACGGCAAACAAGAATAGAGTTTAAAAATTTACATATTTACATACATGATATGGTACCTAAGAAAAATCAAAGTATTGAATAGAAGTTAAACATGTTTAATTATTTACGTGGGTAATCAAAAGAATATTATACTATTGCGGACAGAGAGGAACACAGATAAAGCCACCGATGTGCAGCTAACATTAATGCGTGGAATCTAAAAAATAAATTGTCCAGAAATAAGTATTTCGAGAACAGAGGCTTGCGAAATGAAAGATCCGTGAAATAATATAGCTTGAGAGATCATCTAAGAAAACTTGATAGGGAAGAACTGAAGATAATTTCGATAAATGACTTGATAATAAAAACAGAACGTATGTTTGACGGATTGTAGCGGACATGAAAACGATAGTACAATAGTATGCGAAGGAGGAACGGGCGAAGCAGGAAAAATATGAAAAGCAGAAAAGATCCAAAGAACAATAACATAAGAATACATTAAATATTAATAAAGAGAAATAACAAAATAAGAATAAAAAATTATCCAAATTATTCAAGCATACTGATTTTAAAATTTACTCGTGAAATGTGTTCACGGCTGTTTAGTCATCTTATCTGTTTACTTTTGTGCTTCGTTTTTAAAAAGTTACCTTTACATCAACGTACTGTTTTATTAATGTAGCTAGTGGTGGTCACTTAAGAGACAGGCCGATACGGTCTATTAAACAAGATTTAACGGCTCCATCAAGTTTTACAACTGTCCAGTCGAGCCCAGCCACTGTTATTACTATTACTATTTATTTAGCACCTCCATCGTCAGAACACGCCTAGAGAGAGGGAATCACACGCCGTACGATAGTCGCAGTGTGAATGTCTCACCGCAACTGCGCCTTAAGGCGTTCCTGCGCAACACACGCACACACAAACCGTTTTATTGTTATTATTACGATTATTACTGTTATTTCCTCAATAACTTACTCGGCGAAATGAGCCAACATTAACAATTAACCCTCGGTGGGTACTTACCGTGCGAGTATGGTAATTTTATTGTTACCACTGCTGTTACCGCTGCGAAAGAAACGTGTTTTGTAAAATAAAATACGCGCACATTTTACGTCTCGTCAGCAATAACTTACATCGTGTATAAACAATACGTGTACATGTTTATATAACCATGAGTGTGTTTATACTGTACAGTATTGTATGTTGTGTGTTTGCAACGTTGGCAACACTGTACTGTACGCGATGTTGACTATTAACGTAAATTACGTTTTAATTTGTACGATTTTACGCTTTGTACAGTTTGTTGAATGAACCGTTTATGACTCGCCACGTGGAGTAAGGTCAACTAAGGTCCTGTTATCAACTGTACCTCTCTAGTTTATCACTATTGTTATCTTCTGCTGTTAAATAAATAGCCGAAAGCTTGGAGTAGACAGGTGATGTTAATTGTTAACTGACTTCACATTTCATATAACCTGACGATGGCACACAATCGTTACACACGGACTACACACAACGTTACACACGTTGCTACATACGGACACAGCTATACTTGTACAGACTAGCGGTTACTATACTATTGTTGTGTGCTTATGATCTACAATATTTGCTGTTAGAAGCGTCAGAGGCAGTTGAAATGAGAAAAGGAAGTTTTATCACCTATAAAATGTAGTTTGTATACAAAATAACATGTCGTTATTTTCGTCTTTTTACTCGTCCTATTATTTTCTTTTCTTCTTTTTTTGACAACCAAATAAGTCATCAGGAGTTGTCTTTTGTCTATAACGCGTCAGTCTTAGTACCCTTCCATAGATATTCCTTCATACGCCTCCTTCACAATATTCTTCCTATTTTTGTGTATGTTAATTTAGCTTACATAATGTAGCATACAATTGTAAAGTACACTGTTAATAAACATCAGTAAATTTGTAAAGAAAGAGGAATTAAGGCATGTGAGATTCTTACGGAAGGTGAAAGGTTGTACCCGATTAGATATGTCAAGAAACGTATATACAGGAAAGTCGGTAGCACTATAAATGACACGAGAGTCTAGTGGCAGAGATGGGAAGCACATGTTGAGAGAATACGGATGTAATGAGGCACTGCGGTGCAAGCCTGTGGGAAGAAGAAGGTTGGAAGACACAGGAATGGATGTGAAGATAGCCGTTGAAGTCGGAACAAGCGTTGTGCCTAAATCATGATAATACAGAAGAAGATTAATATACATTTATTTATAAATATTTATGACTTATCTTAGTTCTTCTTTTTATTTTTCAAAGGCGCAAGCACCTACCTGCCGTTGGTCTGTTTCACTAATGCCGTCCATCTAGCCTATAATATAGGTAAAACCTAAATTTTTTAGCGTGAATTACGAGTCAACCCACTTCAGAACTCCTACTGCGGAGTGTGGCTGCATCCCCGAAAGACCTGTCTTCACCGTACCTGTAACGGCCGTCGTGTCGGCTTAATAGTTCAGGTTTCTGTATTGCCGCTGACCCGCCTCTACTCTTCTCCATTGCACTTGACGATATGTCCAGATCAGATGACCTAACCAAGAGCTCTAGCTTACATAAGGTCACCACCACCTACTTTACCGGTGTAAGGCCTATCGACATGTATGAGGTTATTCATGAGATTACCGTGAGCACGTTATGTGCTTTCTCTTTAGTGAAATCGCATTCGCCTTAGACGTCTTACACTCCACTTTAGACCTCGGTGTTCACACTGTCTATTCCAAATTCGTTCCTAATGAGTCCACACCTAG